>OX578279.1:17077203-17600214 GCA_951217055.1 Gerris lacustris | reverse complement strand
ATGTGATCTTAGATTCCAGATTCCTTAGTTTATTATTCTGTAGAGCATTGACAAATTAACGTGTTTTTTTTTTTTTAATTAGTTCATAAAAAAGGGGGGAAAACATTTATAATTAATTCTTTTACCACACCCTTTATGTGTATCAACATAAGATGAATTTAATGGCCGATATTCCAATGTAAACACTACGTTAAGGTGTAAACAACTATTGAGTGCATGCATTATTCAGAAGGCAACATGCATAAACAGCAGTCCCTTGTTTTTTTCACCCGTGTAATTCTAGATCCCTTAATAATTACATGTATTCAGTTTCTTTTATATCTCTTGTCTGTGGAATTGTATTTAACATCCATTTTCGATTAGTTTCTAATTCAAATGCAAATCTCTTTTGAAATGTTCATGTTCTAGGGGGGTAAAAAGTTGTTAATAAGAAAATCTAGATGGAATGTACATTAGTCCATAGAAATGTTTAAAGTTTAAATAATAACAATTCATAAAATATGAACATCTATTATTTGTATTCATTTTGTCATTGCCTACTGTAAATGCTTTGTATTAAATTAAAATGATGCCACTTTTAGGTTTCTTTACAAAGTACGAATAGAAACCTTACACACTACCGTTGGCATGTTTCAATTCATAAACTACTATAGCTCGGCATTTGTGACAACTGTATTAGAGTTTTCACACTTAATATTTCCAATATGGCGGGCAGTGGCGTATCCAGCAGCTAGGTCTTGGGGGCACATTCTAAGTCAGTTTAGATTGGGGGGGGGGGGGGGGATTCGTAGTGGTAACATGAAAAGGCAACTACTTATTCAACAAAGCAACTGCCCCTCCCCCCCCCCCCCCCCCCCCCCAAAAAAAAAAAATCTCCGCGGCCATTAACAACAACTGTTTTAGAACGTATTCGTTAGAAAATGTTATGTTGATGCTTACTGCAGTACAATATCTTACTGTAAGTCATGAGCGTCGTCTGCAGTTACTTATTGAGGGGATTTATGGCGGGGCCCTCCCCCGGAAAATTTTGGAAATATGACCTCTCAAACAGCGCTTTTATGCATTTCTGAGGTGAAATTGAATATGAGGTGAATGTAAAAAATATTTATTATATACTGCTGTATTTTTTTTACTCTATTGAGTCGGGGGGGGGGGGGGGGGGTGGGGGGGGGGGGTGCCCCCCCTGGATACGCCACTGATGGTGGATGACTAAGACATGTTATACTTCAATTTAAAGGTCTTGAACTGTAGAAAAAGAAACACTATTACACTATTATTTTCAAAATGGCCGCCAATATGGCGGGTTTTAGATTGTATTGCCAATATGGGTAATTTTATAAAAATTGTACTTAAATATACTAAATAAAAATAGATGGGACTGGATAATGGATTGTGTATTTATTGTAATAATAGTTTGAAGTTATGATTATAAAAACACTAATTACAAAGTGTAAAGTAAAATTATTGTTTTTAGTAATGTTTTATTGATTGTAATGGTTAGCTTTTGAAATAATTTATTTAGTTCTTTTAACATTGAGGTGGTGGTTTAACGTTGAGGGGTGTATAGTATATATACATATTTTATAGCTTTGATTCTGAAGAGACTCCGCAATTCTTGGAATACTATGAAACATTACGAATGACCTAACTCCTAACTTTAATGCTAACAAGAATTCTTTTACCTCTACCTAAAATAATAATTATTAGTTCTTTGAAACTGTCTTTATTGAATTTCTATATAACTGATACCAATAGTTGATTTCTATTATTCATAATTCGAATTCGATCATTTACTTTCGCCTCCTAACTTTCTCCCTACACCCTACACTAGGAAGAAAGTATTTGTTTTTTATTAGTTCTGAGAATAGATGGTTACTAATGACTAACGATGGAATTCCAACGAAACTTGTACCCTTAAATTGATGTTTTTGTTTGTTAATTTTAGTAAAAAAGTTATTTACTTCCAAGTGTACCTTTCTCTACTGCTAAAATGAAAATACCTATACATTAGATTATTGTTTTTCGTCATTGTTCAGAGAATAGTTGATTACCAATAACTTATAGCGCAATTTGTTGTGGCTTTGATCTTCTTATATTTAATCAATATAATGTTTGAGCTATTTCCTTTGAAATAAGCAATCATATTAGACAACCTATAATCAATCACAATTCCTCCCCCATTACATTACTTCATTACATTTCCTTTCCCAACCTGAGAAAACTTGAAAATTAACAAAATTATTGGGAAATTAAGTGGATAACCATTTTTCAATTAATTTAAGTATAGAGGAAAAGAAAGAGAATAAACCTGTAATAATATTTATCTACGATTGATACGAAATATAAACATTATATCTCTGTTTAGATGCATAGAAAGTGATTATTTTCGTAGCTGTATTCATTGCGCATGTCGTTCATAATGAGGTGAAGAATTCCTCTTTTTTTCCGACCTACCGAAAAAAAGATGAATTCTTCACCTCACGATTAGCCTTAACGCACGATTAGCGAGTTTGTTTACATTCTAATTTGCTGCTTTTTTAATTAAAGTAACTGTTTTTATCGAATTTATAGTGAAAATCAATGAGTGATTTATGCCATTATGATGATAATGAGAGTTAAGTCTCCTCCCGAAATAATTATAACTCGGCACAAAATAAAACTAATGAATTTATGTCATCTTTATCAAAAGAGAAATACGTACTTACATACAGGAAGTTTATTAAATATTTTTTTTTTTATTTATTATTAAAATCCACAATTGTAGATAAAGTACGGTACGCAACTCGTGCGAGAATTGCATTTTGCTTTGCTCATGTGGTTTTACTACCCTCGCTGTCCCTCAGGTAAAAACTCACACTTGCATGCAAAATACTACTTTCCGCACTAGACGCGTAATAGTAATGTACAATTTCCTACAGTTGCTCGACAAAGTGGTTGTTTGTTCATTAAAAAATTGAATACGTTAAAGTAGATTCCTGCAGTAACTTTCCCTCACTTTTTTTTTTTGGCACTTGGCAACACTGACCTGGTAATATACAGAACTGCTGGTGTAGTTGTTATTGTTGTCGAGTATCAGTAGTTGTTGATCCCACTTTTATATTTTATTTACAGATTAAAATTTAACTATAGGAAAAATTTAATGCGCAACTCGAGTTTAAAGTGTCTACTGCATTCAAGAAACCATTCCACCCTCGCCTGCGGCTCGTGCGCGTGCGTAAAAATTTCCCTCGAGTGCAGTAAAGTGCTACTTTGTGCACTAGCACAAATAACTGTTATCTTCATATCTAGAATTTTATAATAGAGTAATCTCAAAATCTCTTTTTTTATTTTTTAGTTAAATGGCTTGAAATAGTTAAACAACTGGATTTACAGATGACTAATAGATATGCAAGGTATGTCTGCTATGGGTAAAGAGATAAAAGTAGAAACTATTATTGCTGTAGTAAATAGAACCTAATTTAAAAACAACATCGACATATTTTCTTAATCAAAAACAATAAACAGTACTACAAAAATAAGAATTTATAAACATAAAATGAGACCAGATGTCACCAATGGATCCTAAGCTTAGAGAGGACAACATTTCTTAAAAACAATAAGCAGTACTACCAAAATAAGAATTCATAAAAAAAAAAAAATAAGACCAGTGGATCTTTTTTTTTTTTTTTTTTTTTTTTTTTAAATTTTTTATTTTAAGTTACTTGCAAAAGATTGCTATTAGTAACATAGCTATTACAAAGATTAATTAGCGTGTTGTGTCGTGAGAGGAGAGGCTACCCAGTGGCAGCA
The DNA here is from genome assembly GCA_951217055.1 of Gerris lacustris. NCBI lineage: Eukaryota > Metazoa > Arthropoda > Insecta > Hemiptera > Gerridae > Gerris > Gerris lacustris. The sequence continues at coordinate 17,596,425 of OX578279.1, read as the reverse complement.
CTCCTAACAGGTATTGTATACATTATTTTATTATTGTAATAAATCTCTTGGCCAACACCTCTTCAGCCGACGGGGAGGGCGGTCGGGGATATGGATGGAAGCCATGGATTCAACTAAAGGATTAGGATGATGGTTTAGGTTTTCATGGAATTTTATGTAGCGGGAAGAAGCGAGGTCTTGTACATAAGGAACTTTGAGGTCGTTGTGGATTGTGAGATTGGAAACGTATGCGGGAGAGTTAGTGATTTTTCGAAGGATCTTAGACTGAAGGGATTGGATCCTATAAGAATTGGGGCGTTTGGTGCAACCCCATAGCTCAATTCCATAGGTCCAAATAGGTTTGAGTATTGAATTGTAGATAAGGAGTTTATTAGAAAGGGATAGGTGGGATCTTTGGTCGAGGAGTCGCAGTAAGAGTTTGTACCGTCTGTTAGTGTCCGTACGTTTAGTTTTGGTGTGCAGAGCCCAAGTCAATCGTCGGTCAAGATGGAGACCTAGGTATCTTACGGAAGAGGATTGAGGGATGACTCCTTGGTTGAGGATGACTGGAGGACAAGTTGAATGTCTGAGAGTAAAAGTGACACCAGTGGATCTGAAGCATAGATTCACACAACAATAGAATAAAGAGGTTGCGAAATGTCTAGATGTTTTGTAGCAACTGCGAGCGGTGATTCCAATAAGAATTTCTGATGTAGTCTTGTTCAATCAACAGGAATCTTAGCTTGAATAAAAATTAATAAAATAGGAAAAATGTTTTGGACAGTGCTTAGTAAATGATGTCAATAGGTAAGGAATAGAACAGGTTTTGAGGAAATTGGAAAAGTATTGAGTGAGAGAAAATGGAAATGGGCAGGACACCTTGTAAGATGTAAAGATGATGGATGGTCAAAAGAAATAATAGAATGGACTCCTTGAGAATACGTAAGCATGAGGAAGAATGGAATACCTAGGACTATAGATGGGACCAAGATATGAGGAAATGCTGCGGCGTTGTGGTTTGGATAAGAGTAGCTCTAGAGCAGAATGGAGAAGGATGATACATCGCTACCTCGGAGCAAGACTGTCACAACTCAAAAAATGCGAGTTTTGGGAAATCATGTTTTAAAGTCACTGATACTCAATGGCTTCTTCACTTTTGATTATATAGAAAACTGATAGCGTAACAAGCTTTTACACGGTTATTACAATTTAACTTTAAGTCAATTTATCTTAGCTCCCACCATTATAACACCCATTAAACCCCTTAAGGGCTTTGACTTGTGCCGGTTCTTCTTCAAACCTTTTGATCCATGTTTTGAATTGTGACAGTATTAGAGAAAATGGTATGCTCTAAAAAAACACAAAGAGGCTAATTTTAACATTAATTTTTATTGAAGTTCTAAAATACACAGTTTATTCAAGTTCAAATGAAATGTGTCAGTTTCACCAAAAACAAACAGCATGCAATCACCACGTTATTGAGGCAAGAGTGGCATAATTTAAAAATGTGACAGTGTTACCGAAAAACAGCATGAAGCCACCTCAATCACTGAGGCACGATCAAACTGTCACTTCTACAAGTGACAGTATTGAGAAAAAATGCTAAAAATTTTTGTACAATGGAAGACCGACACATCTGCTCTCTGGTGGTCATAATTAAAAGTTACAATTGAGACATTCTTTCACAAAAAAAGTATACCATATTTCCATTCTATTTCTGAGTTTAGTACGATTTCGATATTTTTTGAGTTGTGACAGTCTTACTCTGAGGTAGCGACATGTATACAGCGAGGACTGGCTTCACAATCAAAACCGAATGAAGTCAGTAAGTAAAGGGTGTCAATCATATAAAGCAGTCATACTTTCTTTATGATTGACGAGTGAGAAGATATATCATAAATATTTCTAAATTTAAATAGTTTCACATGGATGAACTTTTGTTTGTACTCTTTCTCTTTTATTAATTATGATGAAAAAAAGCGTTTGATAAAACAATATTTTATTGCTCATTCAAAAACACCTGAAAATAAATTATCATTAGGGTTAAATTTCGAAATTTTCGTAAGGACCCCCACTGATTTTAAAAATTTGGGTGCCCCTGGATAAACTAATATTATTATTGAACAACATTAAATCAAAGTTGTTTAGCTAATGAGCAAAGTATTATACTGGTAATTCATTTAAATTCTATATTCAACCACATTGATTCATACTTACTAAAGATTATAAGAGGCGTCAGCTTAAATTATCACCATCAGCATCAGGTAAACTTACTTAAGCATTCCTTAGAATCAAAGCTCTCTAAGAAATACATGTAAATCAAATATATTTTTTTATGTGGGCATAATTATAAGGGCATCTTGTTATAAATAAAATTTGTTTACTTTGAAATATTTCAATAGTAAAATTATTCATAAGAGTAAATGAAGTGAGTCATATTTAATAATTGGTATAATTTTAATTAGTAAATTACCTATAATATTATATAAAATACCTTTTTTCCGTGGTAGGCTGTGAAATAGTAACTTTAGAGCCTAAAAAACATAGCTAAAATCCATTTTTTCATTACGTGGACTTAAAAAATCTTTTCATTACTCCTAGCTGTAAAGAAAAAATCTTTTACGTCCTAGGCACTAAAAGATTTTTTCTTTATGGCGGGTAGTTGTCAAAACTTCCGCTAGTAGTGCTGCAGTCTTTGTAGAAATGCTTCTAGTACGATAAAAATCCGCTAGATGTCAATGCGTTTTGTTTATCTTTTCTTATTGTGTAACCTCATTTTAAGGTTTCTTTTTTTAAGTCTTAAGTATGTACTAATATTTGTTATTATTATATATTGATTAATGATTAATATTTAATGTTTTTTCATTGTCTGCTACCTCGGAAAAAATAGCATATGCTACGCGACTTTGAAGTGTTTTTTCTTTACCTTGGCAATATTTACTGTCTCGCTTCGCTCGACAGTAAATGTAATTGCCGCGGTAAAGAAAAAACTCACTTCACAGCCTTGTAACATAATATACTATTATTTTACATAAAAATATTCTTTGAACTTTATCTTATCTCTTGCTATGTTAATTGTGACATTTTTAAATTTTATTATTATTATTCTCATTTTTCATTTATTTTGTGTTTGAAAAATTACACATTTTAATGTATGATGGCGGATGAGGTGTATACACGCTAATTCTTATTTGATACTTTTCGGGTTCTTAAAAAACCATCTTCAGTCATATTGATTTATTTACTATAACAAAACAAACAGTAAATTTTATAAAAATGATTACTCTAATTGAAAATTCTCTAATCTTAATTAAATTTTTTATTTTAAAATTATTATTTAATAATAATTATTGTTAAATAGTAATGAAATGTAAATTTAATTGTTAATTAAATAAAAGTTTTAATGATTCTTTTACTATAAAACGACATTGCATTAAACCTTTTTTAAATGTTTAATACCCCTTTTTTTTAACTTAGCATTATATTTAATTTAGACCCCCTACTGTGCATGCTGATTTACCTCTATAAAAAAACAAAAAAACATTAAGAATAATTTTAAATTGGTCAAACATTATCTGTAACCTTATTTAGGTTCATTACTTGGTCATAAAATTGTTCTTATGTTCGAAATGGATTACATTTCAACCAGGGCCTTGCATCTTGTATAAAAAAAAACCAATTAACAGTGAACTTTTATGTCTTTAAGAATATAAAGGTCTACTACTGCTCCTACTGTTGTTAATGTTTAAGAAATTATCTCTGTAGTTACTGAACACTAAATTATACATTTGAAAGCCATATAACCCATAAATGAATATAACTATAACTATACATATTTCAGGTGTTAAACATAAAAGATCAAATATACTCAGGGATTTTTTTTTTCTAGGGGGGCTGGAACCAAGACCGTTAAAAGTAGAGTCGTAGTTGGGGGGGGGGGGGGGATATGTATAGTGTAAGCATACAAAGGATAATGTTTAACATAACTTTTTTTTGTGTTTTATGAGCAGTAAGAATTAAAAATACACTTTTATCGTTTTCCTCACGAGTATTTCGTTAGTAAATAGAATTTTCTTGGCTCTGGAGAGGGCTTCAGGCTTTCCTCACCCCAAGGGTGCGCCTCTGAATATACTTAGATAGATAAATTGGTGCTTCTTTAGATTGTTACTCCCCTATGTTTTTTTTTTACTATAAACTACTTTTACTAAATAACTATTAAGACAAAGGGATGTTTAGTCTAATGTACTTTGAGACAAAGGAATATCACACTCAGGGGCGGATTTAGCATCAAGTTTGGGTGGGGGTCACTACCGGGGGGGGGGGGGGGGGGCCTGGCAGACCCCCAGGAGCGCGAGATGGAGTTCTCCTCAGGTTTTTTTTTTAATTTCACCATCTTAAAAACACGTTTTTACGGATTTCTAAGCCTAAAATATCCATTTTTATAATGTTACAACACACAAATGGAACAATTTTAAGAAATTTAAAAAATCTAAGACATTTAGGAATGGGGAATAGATTACTGCCTGGCAATTTGAAATTTAAAAGAATTTTATATCATAATGTAATTATGAAAATAATTTATTGGTAAAGGTTTACTTACAGTATCTTAGGGGCTTACTAAATAAGTTATTAAATATAGGTACTATGTTGGGGTGCTCATTTGGGCGTATCAGTGTCATGTAAGAAAATAATTTATAATTAATAAACACATTATTAAATTTATTATATTATGAGTGGGGGAAAATCAAGAAAAGAATTACATACTATACATTAGTTTAATTTAGAAGGGGGTCCGGGGGCCCTCCTAAACAGCGTTTTTATGCATCTCTGAGGTGAACTTTGATTTTAATACTTTGTCATCAAATAAATTTAACTTATGGTGTAATTCGATGGCACCAAAGTATGAACACCAAGTATTTTTAAATTAATTTTAATACCTATTAAAAATAGTAATTGTAAAAAAAATTGTGCACCTACTAAAGTAATCATTATAGATTAAATAAATCATTCAATAGCCATTGTGCAATATTACTTAAAATCTATAATTAACGATGCCATTTAATCAATTGTTATGAAAAACATGTTTATATTAGGGTGGCCATAATATAAAGTTTAGTCCAAAACAGGACAATGAATTAGGGCGAGCTATTGCAGCCCTCAGACGAAGGTGGGGGAGTCTAGGGCGCCCTAGGAAAATTTATGGAATTTTAAGGATTCATATAAAATTTTTATTTTTATATAAATTTATAAAGTAGGTTTTGGCTACTTAATAGCCACTTCAGATTCTAAATTAGTTGTTCACTGTTCACAGTAACATGGTATCAAAGTGACACATAATGAATAATAAATTATTAATGATAAAATACATGTAGAAAAATAAAATAAGGTTGGATATTTTAAAATTCTACATTCATCTCAAACATTGGGGGGACACGTCCCCCAAGGCGATGACGCCCGTGATATTCCTTACTTTCTTCCCAAAATACAAATACAGTAATCTTACTGAGTAGTTAGTGCAAAATTAAGACAAATATTATATTATATTTAATTTTTTAATGTGTAAAAATCAATTAACACAAACCCTTGCCAACACTTCTTTGAAACAAATCTGAAAATTTTAGGGGGGGTCATGACCCCTGTGACCCCCCCTCTAAATCCGCCACTGATCACACTTTCGTTTTTATAAGGGGAGTAACAGTCTAAAGAAGAACATTCTATATACTATACACCTTCTTTAGATTGTTAGTCCCCTCTATTTTGTTTATGAGGGGAGTTACAAACTAAAGAAGTGCCGATAGATTTATCCTATTATAAAGTTACAAAAATATCTGTTACAGTTACAAACTAAATCAAATCTATATACCCCTCTTTTTCTTTTATCTCTTTTAAAACTTCCCCTAATGGTCAGAAGTCCTTACTGGACAGACTTGATAAAAAAAATGTTATTATTACCTCCTTAATGTACCTCGATACCTTCGCTTCGGTAAGCAATAGTTAAATCTGTTAGTTAAGTTTTAATCCAATTATAAAAATTCATTCAAGATTCATTGCCTGTAGCGAAGTCCAAGTATATTCAATTTTTTTGTTGCAATACTTAAGTTTTAATATGTGCTTAATTTTAGAGTCATACACGTACATAGATTGGATAGCAAATAAAACAACATTTTCGTCTTTTTTATCCATCATTTACATTTTTATTTGATTCATTCTTGGGTTCTGAGGAAAAGAGAGCTAGGTCTTGAGGTCCTGCAATTTCTGCGTAGTGGAATGCTAAACTGTTTGAAAGGCTTGGAACAAGTTATTAATTCGTCTGGAAAACATCTCAGAACCTTATAATTATCCATCGTCATCTGCTGCAGAAACTTGTTATACCTAATACCAGATCAACTTCTTTTAGTCATTTTTCTTTTTACTTAGACCATTAAGGTGTCATTTTTGCAAGAGATAAAGTCAATGAACTTTAGAATCGCTCCAGTTTAACTACATGTTTATGCTTACAAAAATGAAACGGCAATTTCAATATTTTTCATCCCGTTCCCATGCTAATTTACTTCGGGGTTAAACTGTAAACAGTAATTTTGGTCATAATAATTATAACTGCATTTTTCCAATGGAGAAATTAGGTTTGTCCCTCTTCCCACACACTTTAAATACTTCTTTCTTTTGGACCTCAAATAATGAGCAACATCTAAATTTCAAGTTCACATGTTTGCAGATATGTAGCGCTACTCCGTGCTGCTTCCGATAATGGAAAATGAAGAATCAGGACTAATTCTTAACTCTAAGATCTCTATTTTTAGCCAGGTATGGTAAATGAGGTTAAAATGCGGCTTGGCCAAGTTCGACGAATGCCAGTGAAAAGAGTTCATCGAAGGGTGTTCTATGGACAACCAGGAGGCTGAAGAAGTCATAGTAGGACAAGGAAACTATATAGGAGAAAGATGTAGAGGAGAATTTAAGAAAGCTCACAGTCTGGGGCAGAGTATGTCAAAGACATGCACAAGACAGAAATGACTGATAATATGTTGTTGAGCTGGCCAGAGTCCTCAACAGGCTGTAGTACCCAGGGACTAAGTAAGTAAGTATGTTTGCAGATAAAAAACCAACCAAAAATCTATTTAGCAAAAGAAATAATGTCTTGTGTGTCAAAAACTTCAACAGATTCTCCTTCCTGATTAATAGTTATATTTTGTTACTTCTATCGACACTTCTTATTTAATTAATTATTTATTAATAATTTAAAGCCTCTGCTGTTATAAAATGATGACTGCACGGCTGCAGCAGGATTTTACTATTTTCATTTATATTAAGTAAAATAAAGAATAAGCTATAAGCATAGACCATTAAAAGTGGAGAGTTAGGATTTATTGGCACTTATTATTTAGTCAGCTAGTCAGCCAAAACTATATTATACCTACTTGCTTACATCGTACTTACTTACATACTCCGTGGCTCTAAAGGCCGGGATGGCCCTTGGCCTCTCGAGCGTCTTCCATCTTTTCTGTCTCGTGCCATCTGCCTCCAAACTTGAGGTCCTTAGACTTATGTCCTTTTCCACCTCGTCTTTCCATCTACTCCTTGGTCTGCCATTCGCCAATCCTTCTTTTTCCTTCCACATCCTTTTCACTACTCTTTCATCATCCATTCTTGCGATATGGGTTGCCCATCTTATCCTTCCTGCCTTCACAAATTTCACTATATCTTGGTGCTCCAAAATCTCTAGTACCTTCCAGTTCCTTTTCTATGTCCTCAAACTTAAGGCCATTAATTCCATCTGATTCTCCAGGTGTTTTCCACAAAAGCCATAAATCTATCTTATTATTCTTCTCTCAACGACCCAGGTTTCGTCGATCCGTGGCCGAAGCATACTACTGGCCTAGCAAGTGTTTTATAAAGTATTATCTTTATCTTAGTAAATCTATGACAATATTCAAGTAAATGAATATGCTCTATTCCCCATTACTATAAATCAAAGCATCAAAAGAAAATCAAAGCTCCTTAAGTATAGGCACAATGGAAAGATAAGACCATTAAATAGGTGACAAGACAAAATACTTCACGCACAGAACGTTTGCTTTGTCAGGGAACAGAATACTCGTGTGGAGTTGTATCTCTGGCAATCAAATTTCAAGAATATGTCAGTTCCAAAAGAGTAACTGGAACGATTATACAAGGTACGGAAATGAACCGGTACTGGTTTCTAGTTCATTAGCTGTCACCTGTTCATGTATTTAAAACAAGTTATATTCACAGCCTCACTTTTGTAAACTACCGATTTTTAACTAAATATTTTATTTAACAAGAGAGGTTACGTTGGTAACTTGGCCAATGGAAGTTATTCATTTTCAAAATGACTAACTGCCGTTAGTCAATCTTCTAAAATGCCAAAATTATTTCTTAGAGATCACCTGCCTTCACCTCAAACATTTTACCCTAATAAATACAAACAGGGAATAAAATGTATCGGAAATAAATCTACAAATGTCTTTAGATAACTACTAAATAACAGAAGTAAAAACTAGTGAAATTACGAACATATTTTCTACTTTTAGTTTAAGGTCCAATTGTGGATGAAATGTTAAAAAGAAAACTTAAGCTCTTTATAAAAGAACTCATGGTGTTTTTGGAACGAAGTTCCTTATGGCACGTTCTGGAGCCCGGGAGTGAATCCGAAAAAAACGACCAAAATCACCGTCACAAAATAACCGTCACAAAATAACCGTCACAAAATCACCGTCACGCAAAGTCCGTCACGAAATCTACAGATGACGATAACTTGAGTAAAAGCTCACCGAGTTAGATGAAATTTGGTACACATGTTCATTTTACCAATGCCCGGGCTGAGCTCGTCGGAAAACGTTATCTGCCCAAGCGTTCACACGCAGCGCTCGCGTAAACGTAAGCTTTAAAATACGGGAAAAAGTGTTATTAAGGAAGCCTGTTACTTGACTTGTTTTGATTATTTTTGTTATATATGTCAAAAATGTCATATTGTTTTGTAAATAAATAAAATATAATCATGTAAAATTTCACCCTGATACAAGCAAAAGCTGTAGAGTAGGGAAGAGATTTATTTTATAATATTTTAAATTAATTGGCCGGGTAGGTAGAAAACAGTCCTATTTCAATCCAAACTCCTTTAACAAACATACTCTTTCACTATAAACTCATCATGATCAAATTTTTTCTTATATTTAATATATATTTATAGTAACACGCTTGCTTTAATTATACAAATAATGATTTTCTTTTAATTTTACCTTAACTCTGCCAGGTACAAACAGTTCGTTACTTTTAATTTTGTCTCTTTTTTAACTCCGCCATGTATAAGTAGTTAGCAGTTAGCAATGTATACGTACTTAGCAGTGGTATTTTAAAATTTATATTTAATGAAAAATGTAAGGAACTTCGTTCCTACCGGGCGTCCCGCGACACCATACGTATTTTTTCTTTTACACTTTTTATTTTCAACATTAGTAATAAAAAAAATACAAATATTATGGATACTTAATCACTTTTTCCATCGAATAAAAGTCGTACAAACATTTGATTCTCAGAATTTATTGATACGTGCTTTAAGTGGAAGATCCATTTTTGCTACAATAACTTAATACTGTTTTCCATCAGGGCCTGAAAATATCAAAACAAAAGCATAAATAAAATATATAATTTATGGATAGGTTCAATTTAGCATTTCCTCTCTTATGTGTAATCTAGGAAGTCTAGTATTTAGGTAATAATTCTAATACTTTCTCTCAGATTATGTATAAATTATAAAGCAAAGAAAAATGTAATTAAGTTTACTAGTTAGACAATAGATAATATTTCTTCAGCAATTTCATTTAGCCAATGAAAGTTGCGGGAACCTGATAGGGTTATTAAATGGGGTCACATACGCTATATTTACCGTGAGATTTTTCTAACAGATCTCTCTTCCTGGAACTAGCCGAACATAAATAGCAAGTGGGTTAACACGAGCTGGATATAACGCAGTTTATTTTTAAAATAGCTTTGTTTAAACGGTCTTTGTTTACGTTGTTGTTGTTTTTCGTTAGATGTCTTAAAGCGTTTTCTATTTTCCTCAAACAGATTTCTATTATTTTGTTTCGTACAAAATGAATATTTTTATATATCAAAGGGGAAGAAATAGGTTAAAAGTTTTGGCAACTGAATGAGCTAGAGGTGGTTAATGATTGCCTTAATTTAATAACGCTTGTGTTATCACATATTGGAGTTTACGAAATATATAAATAGATCAAGACTTTATATGATTAAGAAATAAACATTGATTAACAGTAAAACGTTTTTTTAAATTTTTTTCCTATACAGTTCATCAATAAAGTGGTTGTTATCGCACTCAAAATAGTACGCTAAACAGAAAACAGCAGATTCCTTTACCGCACTCGTTTTACTTTACCGAACTCATTTTACTTTACCATTTACCGCACTCCATTGTTCCAACTTACGAACATAAAGAACTTAAATCTAAATAAAGATTAAATAATCCAAATTATAATAATAATAACAATGACAACTAATGATTATACTACATGATTTAAACACTATATATATATCAAATATAAAAATGTTAAAATCTAAAAAAAGAATCAAATGTGATGAGTAAGATTTATGATGAAAAATAATAACAGCGCTTGGTCAGGTTTGCTGAATTTGAATCAGGCAAAAAAAGGCAACACTGGCTATAAACAGAACAGCTGGTTTAGTTGATATTGTAAAACTTTTTACATGTTGATAAACACTATATTTTATTTACAGATTAAAAACTAACTCGTGCAACTCGTGCTTAAAGTGTCTTTGCTGGACTCGAGAAAGCTTTCCGCCCACGCCTGGGGCTCGTGCGTAAATATTTCTCTCGAGTGCAGCAAAGTGCCACTTTGCGCACTTTTAGAGCACTTTAACTCTCTTTTAGAGTAACTGTTCACCTTTTTCCATTTGTTATAGGCACTGATGGTGGCCTTTTGATGGCTCAAAACTTCTTGGATAATAAAAAACTTCTTGGATAATGCTATTCCTTTAAGACGACCTCCATAGTCGCTCCCACATCTAACATTTCACCAGTCTGATTCAAATTCCCATCATTTTTATGACGAGGAATTATAATGTCTTTGTTTTTTCTCTTGAAGTTTAGAATTCTCTACATCCAACTGGTGGTCAGTTGTTGCCCTTCTTCGTAGAACATCAAGTCCATATCTCATATCGTTGCCTCGTGCCTTAACAGACTGACAGTTAATCTAAGATGAGTTGATGACGAAGGGCAGGTGTCAAACGGTAACTGACCCAGATATGAAGAAAGGTTATAAGGTACACCTGGCCGCGGGTTCCTTACAAACATGGGACTACCGAACTAATGCTATACGAGGTTCAAGTCCCTACCGGTACACTCGTGTGTTGCCACACTTCTATTCTCCTAACCACCTGTTGCGTCCAGCCCTTACCTTTATATCCTAGACTAACAGAAGACAAACACAATGAGATCCTGTTAATAATAGAGATTTGATGAATCTGATAAAACAACGCGTCAGATGTTCTATAAGAACAAAAATCGTTGTAAGGAACCGGCAGTTAGGTTTTGTTGGTTTTTGTGAATGCAATCAGTTCTGCTTTGAAAGTAGTTAGATTTTACTAGCGTTATAAAACAATAATAAGAAAAGGATCTTCGTATGTTCTTTATAAAAACTATATTATTATCAATAAACTAAAACACCCATATTGCAATACATACATTTATTAGAGACGAGAGAGTAATTTTGAAAAACAATAATTTCTGATCTTGAGTGGTCGGGTCTTATTAAGGAAACAAAAGCCTCACTTTCACTTTTGCGATATTTTGATCCCTCCTTGGATCATTCTTAAGCTGACTACTATACATTATTGGATCATTCTTAAGCTGACTACTACATTATTGGATCATTCTTAAGCTGACTACTACATTATTGGATCATTCTTAAGCTGACTACTACATTATTGGATCATTCTTAAGCTGACTACTACATTATTGGATCATTCTTAAGCTGACTACTACATTATTGGATCATTCTTAAGCTGACTACTACATTATTGGATCATTCTTAAGCTGACTACTACATTATTGGATCATTCTTAAGCTGACTACTACATTATTGGATCATTATTAAGCTGACTACTACATTATTGGATCATTCTTAAGCTGACTACTACATTATTGGATCATTCTTAAGCTGACTAGTACATTATTGGATCATTCTTAAGCTGACTAGTACATTATTGGATCATTCTTAAGCTGACTACTACATTATTGGATCATTCTTAAGCTGACTAGTACATTATTGGATCATTCTTAAGCTGACTACTACATTATTGGATCATTCTTAAGCTGACTACTACATTATTGGATCATTCTTAAGCTGACTACTACATTATTGGATGATTCTTAAGCTACTAAACAATTACATTGTCATGGTTATTATTAAAAATTCGGCTAATCTGCAGTCATCAGAGTCCAGAATCGCTTGACAGCACAATTTCGCTTGATTTATGCACTTAAGAGATAATATCCCTTGGTAAAAACAGTTCATTTTTAAGATTTATACATTTGAAAGCTTATATCTATATTATTAATTCATTTGAGATTTGAGAGATGGTATCCCTTTGTGTAAATAGTACATTCGAGTGAGGCCTCCCAATTTTCTAACCTCTTCTCCTAAGTGGCTTCTTATGACTGCAGTTTTACCAAAAATTATTGTGTTTGAATCGTTGTTTTCCCTGAATACAAGCACTGTTTATTGCATTAAGGAATTTTGTATTAATACCCCTGAATAATTTCTCTTTTGAACTTAAGCATGGCAATACACCGATTGCGACCACTTAAGTAGGTTATAATTTTTAACCTAAGTTCCACATAATTTCGGTAGATAGATCTAATTTTATAAAGATTCTTCGTTTGATTTATAGAAGCACAATGAAACGTATAAATAACCTTGGATGTTTGTTATATTTATTTTTTATGAAAGATTTTCGTGGCTAAGGCTAAGATAGAATGTTAACAAGAAAGTCCATTCTTTAATAAAAAAGAAATGTTCTATTATTTAGTCTTGTCCAGTTACTTTGTGGGTTTGATTTATGTCATCCGATTTAGTTAGTAAAAAGGATTATTTATAGGTAATGTTAGTGAATAATGGTCAAGGTTGAATAGGATTTATGGAGGGTAACACTGTTCGCAAAAGATCCTTTAGAAGGCGTATTATATAACATCATAATTTTTATCTCGGTCCCAGTTATAGTAAAGTAATCCAACCGTACACTACAGAGCTTCTTTTTATTCTTGTAACAAAATTATTTATGTTTCTTTTTGAAGAAGAGTACAGCTAATTGTTGAAAACTCCATTTACTATCAAATTTGGTATTAAAAAGAACATCATTTAGTTAAATCAGTGATGAAACATTTGAAATTAGTCATGAAAGGGTAAATACATTTTCACTTTCTCATATAAAGAGAAATTATTCGACATCGAGAAATGAATTTTAGCTCCAAATTTCAGAGCGCTACCTCCCAAAAACTCTGAAAAGACGTTAAACAAATGATTTCTCGAAAACGGTTTCGATGATTTTGATTAAAAAATTCTAAAATTTAGTCCATTTAAATACGAATCTAATGATATAACCTGTTTTTCCGGGAAAAATCAAGTTCCTGAGAAAATAGCTTTAATCGCGGATGGACAGAAGCCGGGTTCGATTCCCCACCGAGGAGAAGTTATTTTTATGATACATTTTGATAAAATGTTCAATAATAATTAAGTGTACCTACGAAAACTAATAAATGGAAAACACTGGGCTAAGTAATTATGAACGCATATTATATAAATGAGAAAGTTTGGCTGAACTGTTTCGGACAAATTTTTTTAATTTACAAATTGCCTGTCTCAAACGGGTGTCCTTCTTGGCAAATAAATGTTTAAAGTCCGTAGGAGTCAAGCGAGTAAAATTTTTATATTGCCCACTGACATAATGAAATTATAAATCCCTGATAATTTCAGAAGTTAATAGCTTTTCTCTTTCAAGAAAAAATTTAATCATTGACCAACATCGTCGATTACTTTTATTCTTATCATTGGGCATTTGAAATTTGAATATACATATATGCCATCGCCGTTACAGCTTTCTTATTATTCGTTGTAAACATAAACTACAAATTTAACGGTTAAATTAAAAATTAAAATCTAGCTATATAAATCGAAATATGTATGTCCAAACAACCACACTTTCAATTCCCTGAGGGGTCACTTTCTCTTTTTTTAAAGCTTTAAAATATCATTATCATTTTTTATTCGCCCAAACTAAAATTTCTTAATGCAGAAATGTTCGGACGTTTGTTGAGGATCGTGTGGACCTCAGCTCGTCCCATGTTCGATTCGAGACTTTTAAATTGACACCAGAACGCCGAACCGAGCATGCGCGACTCGTTTCCTGTATTCGGTTCGGCAATCTGGACAAGGCTTTAGTTACTCGTGACCCGATTTCTAGAATTCAGAATCCTGTCTTCTCATTGGCTCCCCACCCTAATTTTTCGATTTTCCCGGTCTGTCAAAAGAAACAACTCATAACGCGCAGACTGTAACTCCGTGGCGCAAATGCTTGTGTAGGGCCTAGGCCTTGCCAAAGTAAGTATACATAAAAACCGTCTACTGCCATTGAAATCGCAAACTTCAAACAATCTGTATTTCAGCCTGTTCATATTACTAGTAAAGAGATCCGACATATTCTTAATTGAACGAATCGAAATGAAACAATAGAAGGAAACATTGAATACCTCCTGCGGTGACGGCAACACATGCCGGCAATTTGCATCATTATATTGATAATCATTGCTAGATTAAATAGCTTACTCTCTATCGTCTATTATATCCCAACCACACGACCTTCCACCTCATACAACTCTGCATTACTCGCCTCATTTATTATTGTATGAGAATGCAATTAGCATTAGAATGTGAATTATAATATATACTATATATGTATATTTATCTGTTGCAAAAGGTTTAATGATGTCATTTAATAACACCAATAATGTGGGGAAGTACACACTTTAATTATAGTTACATTGATACCGGCTTTTTAATAATATTAAAAAAAAAAAAAAAAATGTTTAAGCATTTATTAAAAGTAAATAAATGATTAAAATTCCATTATTTTTATTAAATTGTAGATAATGTAATAATCGATTAATAATAAAAATAAATTATAATTTTAGCATTTTTTAAAATCAAATTGTTATTAAAAATTAATTAAAATAAGAAACAAACAAAAATAGTCTGTCATAGTGTGGCACATCGCTTCCTCACGTCCAGTCGCGTAATTTTCCTTTGTTTAGGTTTTACGTTTTACGGCCTATTATTTTCTAATTTATTTAATTTTTTATTTCCTCCTTTCATTTTAGAGGTGTTACTATAAAAAAAACTTTATGCGCATGTGGAAGAGAAGATAATTGGCACAGAAGTTTGAAACAACAATGAACTAATTATGACTACCATCCAAATTTCATTAAAATCGGACGAGTAGTTTTAAAGATATGTTGGTTCACAAAAATTGTTGATAGATCGACAGTCTTGGAATGTTTGAAATCGGAGATAAAAAAATGTCTTTGTTCAGAACGATCGCATAGCTCGGAGCAAAAATTAAAAAAATATTGACAGATTTGATAATAGAGGGGGAAAACTAAATAAATTGGGCAATAATGCTTTGTAAAAGTAGTAACATCATTAAAGTACGCGATAGGACACGAAAAAACTTATTTGGTTTTACTTGTTTATGAGTATTTCCAGAGATCTTAGCTTTTTCAAGAAAGCGAAAGAGTGCTGCTACCTATCAAAGTTTCATGATGTAATAATTATTATTTAGGGAACCATCCAGAGAACTAAAAGATATTGGACTGTGCGGTTTTATGGATTAGACATTAATGCAGCAGTACGTTTATAACTAACTTTCCGCCAACAAAATAAAACAAATTGTGAGCCTACTGCCTACTCATAAATAATTAATAGTTTTGAAAGCCAAAGCAATGTCTCAACAGTCAAGGGGTTGCAGGTGCGTACATCTGGAATACATACTACAAACTTTAGTACGTAAAAGTATTTATGGATGTACGCTTAACATATTAGAATTCAGCATTCTTATAGCAACTTAAAATGTTTATAAATAAATAAAAATACATTTTCACATTACACATTCAGTATAAATAAGTATACATTTTCGAGTTGGTCAAATTGTTTTGTTATTAAATGTGTTCTTTTTAATTGCAGGAAACGCAGAACTTGTTTTTGAGGATAGTGGTACATTGTCTACTTCTTCCTGGAAAATTATGTAGTAGTCATGAAGAACAAGATTCCAATGAACTTCCTGTGTTGCAGCTTAATCTTCTTTGACGATGGGCTATTTGCACGTATTCGCAGAATTGGAGTCATTGAGTGGTACTGACTTCAAGAAATTATCCTCTAAATTCCTCTGCATGTTATGTTTCTTCATGATTAAATTTTAGTTTATAAAATGTATCAGTCGATTGGTACATATTTAAAGTAGAGGATGGCTAGTGGTATGATGTTGGCAATCATACTTCAAGCGATATCTCCGACAATATGATGAACTACAAGATTAAGAATTCTGGATAGAATAGCCACAACTTCTACACACCCTATAGTATTAGCTAAAGGGTCGTGACTCAGGATGTGGACGCGTAAGTTCATGAATAGTGATACATTTCAATAAGCATTACGTATGCTCACTGCGTTCTTCTACTGGTTGAGTCACTTGATTGAAGTTTGTAATTCTTCAAGTGCAAATCTAACTTCGTTAGTGATGTGACTTTAAATCAAAGTCCTCATTGTAAAACGAGAGCATGCCAAGACACATCGAATCACCTTTTCTTGATCCTTCATTAGTAAAAGAATTGAGACTAAATGTAAACTAGAATGTTGACCTTTTCCAAGAGTTTATGAAATAAATTAAGTTCTTTATATTTAAATTCATTTGAGACTTCAAACTACGAGTATATACAAACAGAATTCTTTACAATGTACAAACAATCTATTTTCCATTTTTAAATTGATATTCATTCTAATACTAATGGGTTAGAAACACGTGTTTTGTAGACACTGTAAACGTTTCTTATATATGGGTGGCGAAAAATATATAGTCAAAATTATCTTGCCCATTTCCTTAAGTAGGTGCTTTCGTTTTAGGGAGGAATGCTCAAAATTCCCACTGCAGGGCCAGGATTAGGGCTGGGGCGTTAATTATGTTTAATTCAACTTGGTGCTTAGGCTTCCGGGGGTAGACTTATAATAAACAGTTTGTCATATGTTGATTCTGTTTGACGGATTCTTTTCCCAGGTGTTTAATAAAAATCAAAAACTTATAGTTTTCATATATTTTTTTTTTTTTATTTAGAGACGTTTCGTCAAACAGAATCAACATATGATAATAATTAAAGAAGGTGTTAAGTTTAATAACGTCATTTGAAGATAAACAGTTTGGTTTTCCAGTGCAATCCGAATCACGAAGGGATTGAAGTCCAACGTTTCGCTTCCACTATTGGAAGCATCTTCAGGAGTGAAGAGGATAGTGTTACAGCATAGTGTGGAGCATGTTTACTTGAAGCAACAACAAGGCATTCACGATGCACCACACCCCCAAAGATGCTTCCAATAGTGGAAGCGAAACGTCAGACTTCAACCCTTTCGTGACGCGGATTTCACCGGAAAACCAAGCTGCTTATTATATGAGTAATTCAGTTCGGATTTATAAAAAAGTATTAAAAAAACTATCGATTTCAGAAAGTTTAGAATTCCATTGACAGCTTCAAATTATTTCCTAATAATTATAAAACATCAAATTTTCTTAAATATATAAACCTTTTGTGGCCATTCAGACTTCAATTTTTAAGTTCCCATGTACAAATGAAGGAAATTTAATTGTCCATTAACTCTTACAATACTTTTCCAGTATTATACTTTTGTTTAGTTTAAGCAAAAGTTTGAAGAATTCATCAGAGAGGAAACACTATGAATCGAATGATGTTGAAATTCTTTAAGTGTGTTTTTTTACTGAAGTTTTCGATTTCTCTTTATTGGGAAAGAATATACTGGAAATATAGTTGAAGGAAGAGAAGATCAGGGAGTAAGAGAGAAAGCCTGGGAAACTTATACCGACCTCTTCCAAGGGCAGCCGAAAGAAACCTACCTGACAATAAAGGCTTTGTAGTAATACCCGAGCCCAGAGACTCATTTCAGAGATTACTTACCAAGGAGACATTGCAGGAGATGACATATTGCTTCCATCTCGTGTCTTACCGGAGAAATAAGACAAGAGTATTGTCAAAATCATACTGGCGCCTACTTCAAGGTATTATTGAAGTGTAGAGGAAAGACAATTCTAGGTTGTGAAAATATTGTGAGAACATCGCACGGATTCAATACGTTGGTCTTGTGTAACAAGAGAAAATTAAATCGGCAAACTGAAGTAAGGCTCGTTTAATGAATCACCTAAGTATTGAAAGTTACCCCAAATGTAAATTTAAAACATAGAAGTTTGTCAAATCCCGACTCTCTTAAGGTATTCACTTATGACTATATTCACAGACATCAGTTACAGCGCATCTCCGTTCCGAGATTTAGCAGTCACAAAACATTTTATCTTACATAAAAGTTAAATGGAACTGTCCGAATCCGACTCGTCGCAGTCCCATCTCCGTCACCGAACTGTCAAAACCACATTTCTCTTCAACGATAAATATTACAAATTAATTGAATGAGCACGTATGTACCTATGGTTTGTCCAATGTGGGGTATATGAACAGTAATTGAAATCCTTTATATAGTATTGATTTTGTTATTTTCTGTGTGGCTGGCTTTAGTCAAAATCTTTGAAGGATTAATTAATCCTCTTCCAGTCCTCCAATCGAGCTGAAACTTACTACATTGACTTTATACCTGTACCTTATTAGATATAGTCTCATTATATAATTATTCTTTTTCCATAATTAATGCAATGACAGAAAATTCCTTCTCCGAAAACTCCATCACAAAAAAGTATGACACTTTACAGAAAATATGACTAACGTAGTAAAACAAAAAACTGACGGATAGATGTGAATAGAGCAATGATTTCGACTGACACTGAATGGCGACGGTTCTGATTCGGAACGGTGACTGATGACTGAACTGTAATGTGACTGATAAGTGTACATATACATATAGACTTTTAAAAAGATCATTCTCAAAGCTGAGGATTTTTGACTCAAATATTGTCGCTTCTCAGGACCTATCTGGATATATTTAGTTAGAGCGTCCAGAGACAATATGCATCTGAGATATTCCATGCTTTTTGTACTCAAGGCAAGAATCATTCTTAAAAAAGACCATAGCAACGGGGATGATCAATTTTTCCTTACATTACTCATGGCTAATGGCTAGAGTCCACACACAGGGTCCACTGATTTAAAAAGGTTTCCACTGATTTAAAACGTCCTGATAAGAAAATTTATTGTATTTATTAAAGTTGACAATTTGCCCTTTAACAAATTCCTATCGTTAGATAATTGAAAATTATTATGAGTACTTATTATTTATTAGATTCCTGAAAGTAAGCAACTTAAGAGTAATATCTTTTTCGTAATCTGACAACCTTTCAACACACTTATCATTATTTTATTCTCCTATTATTATTATTATTTTTTTTTTAATAAGAAGTCTTTTTCTAATAAAGAAACATGTAGTCTACAATAGGTTATTGCAGTCCGAAGCCAGGGGCGGTCCTAGGGGTAAGTTTTGGGGGGGGTAATCAATATCATTGTCTTTATTTCCCCTCTTCTCCTCAAAATAATTAGAAAACTACGATAGACGATCTTATACATTTAGAACCCAAAATATCAAGTCCCCCCCCCCCCGAATAAACTTGAAGTATTGCATAAGCTCCATAAAAAACCCCTCTAAAACCAGAAAGGGGACAGTAGCTCTTTAAAAAAACTGATTCCTAGTATAGCTACTCTTAAATAATAAGAAACAAACAGTTATGAAATAAAAAAAAATTTATTGAACATTATAATAACCTTTGCAGATGATAAAAAAAAGATCATAAACACAATATTCTAAGATTAAAAAAATTTAGATTAATACTTGTGGATTTTCAACCCTTTTGATAAATTCATTAGCTTTCTGTACTGCTTCTTTATGGTATAAGTGGTTATTATGAACTTCCAAATCCCCATCTTTGCCAAGTAGTTTTGAATATTTTGTTAATGGATTTTTAACCAATTTATTTAAATGCGTGCTTTTATTAACGCCGCCTAATTTACTAGAAAAAAATACGCAATATTTACATAGAATACCATTTAAAATTCTTGAATATGTTAACCACTGATAATTGTTGAAATGTTTTTGCCCTAAATAGCACTTAACGTCTTTTCCTTTTTTATTGTGAATCGAAAATGGAAATGTAAAGTCAGCATCAGGCTTCCAAGCTAGTTCAATTATATTTTTTAAATCAAAGTCCGTTAAATTTTTAAATTCATTATTAATGTAATGTCCTATATCTATATTATTACCTTGTACTATTTGCTTGGAGGAGGAAGAATTGGAATCATTTTGTAGAGTTGAATCCTCACTCATATTCATATTCACATTTCTCACTTTAGTGTCACTGTCATTGTTTATATCTGTTGAAGTTGGAATAATCGAGCAGCGTGGACGCTTTGTTAAGTATTTATTCATAATTTACGAACACAATTAAATCGCGCAATTAAACAAAAATTAGCAATAAAACAACAACAAATTAGCAAAAATTTTCAACAAACAAATAATTTTAACAAAAAGTACTACAATAAATAAAATATTTAGACGTTTTAAATGTAAGGGTGAAATAATGAAATAGGTCTGAACAGTGATAAGTCAAAGATAGAACTAAAATAAAAATAAATTATTGTAAGATAGATATAGAGGGGGTAGGGGGTTAATACAAACAAGTCACATATACATATATACCACTACTTATAATGGTATAACTCCTTAACTATCGGATTCGGTGCTTTCATCTCGAGTCGGTCTTTAAGTCTCATCAAAGTACCCGAATGCTCCACTCCCTATCACCTAGTAGCTGCTTATCTACACTTTCAGCAATGTCCCCTTTTTTTCTTTAGTATTGTATTAGATTATTAAAAGATATTACAAAATATATATTATTTAGAAATATAACTTTGTTATCTGTTATCTCCAAGTCATTTGGTGTTTTCTTTGAGGTTTTTTTTTTTATTTCTCCAAAAATCCTGGGGGGGGGGGGGGTAATTACCCCCATTACCCCCCCCGTGGGACCGCCCTTGTCCGAAGCATTGCGTCTTTTTTCAACGAAAGATTTTGCTTCGCTGATATCAAGATATTTTTTTAACTTCGATTAAAATGTATTAATTTCATAAACATGAGTCCCGGTTATCGCAGGTTTTATTATGGTTTCGTTAAATTAAATAAGTTTATGAATATTTTTATTTTTTCGTTTCTGTCTGTTCCGAGACTAGTATTATTACCTAATAAGAAAATTATAAGGAAGTATATATTTCCTAAACGAGTAATTTCAGCATTTATAAATAATATATATGTAAATTTTTTAAATTATTATCATTTATAAATCAGTATTTAAAAAATAAATATACTGAAGCTGATGAACACATGCACTCGGCCTATGGGCTTGAGTTATGATAAGAGCATACACCCACAATTTGTTATGATTTAATTATCTTAACCAAAATCTCCATAGTAAGAGTTTCGTTGGACATTATTTTAAGCCTGAGGATGTATAGTCGTTTGTTCTTGTAACAACAGCATTGTTGTTGGAATGTAAAAATTAAAATTGTAATTAATTCCTAATTGTTTTTCTTTGAATTTCACTTGTACAAGGAAACGCGTTTAGAGGTCTAATTTATTTCTTTGAATCCAGAATTTAGGGTCCGTAGGCAAAACAAAGGACCATTTGTTCTATTTCGCTTAGAAACTTGAGTTTTCGTGCCCCCCCCCCCCCCCCCCCCCCAAAAAAAAGGGGGAATCTGTAATTGTATAGGCCATGTTAATTAAAAATTCCCTTTTGTGCTCGACTCATTATACATTTAATTATATACAGACTATAGACGAGAGATTAATAAAATAGAACTCGTGTATTGCGAACTGTTGAGATTTTTATATTACATAATAACTTTGTTTTAACATTTGTAATGAGGAAAGCGGGAGAAAAGACAAGAGTTGATGTAGTTGATGCTGAGGCAATCTTCATGTGCTTGGCTAAATGTTTGCAGATCCTTCCATGGTTCGCGGACAACAGATGTAAAAGAAGCGAGTTGGGCGGTTGTTTGAAGGCGGCGATGAAGAGATTACAATGCTGACGACTGTACAGTGGAATGCGAGTCTCAAAGTCTATAAGCCGCTCGGAGTGACGTCACTAACATCACAATATATTCATCACAATTCATTAAACATTACATTCACACACTCTGTCAAAATACTATTGTTTTCTAGCTGCTCCCTTCTCCTAACAGTCTGCACTGGAGAATAAAATTTACATTCATGATTGTCTTAATTGTAAACATTCGTCTCGTAAGGTTAAATACAGAAATAGAGTTGAAAATTGAAAATATACAAACTGTTTTAAATCAGCTCGTCTTTGAGGAAAGAAAAAAATCAAACTCGACTAGAATGCAGAGAGACAGAAACAAATTCATCTCTCATCTATAAAAAACTAAATATTTTTTACTTCTGAATTTAGTCGTTAACGTACTAACATCAGTGTCTCTAACGTACTAACTCAGTGGCGCAACAGCCTGTGGAGGGCATAGGTCAGGCAAAGGGCTTACACAACAACTAAATATGTACATATGACACGGGGTTAGTGTGTCGCAATTATACGCACTGTATGCAACCATAGTTAGTCGCCACTGGGCTTACACAATAACTAAATATGTAATGGATGACTCGGGGTTAATGTGTCACAGTCATGTGCATTGTACGAAACCAGTTAGTCGCCACTGGGCTTACACAATAACTTAATATGTAATGGATGACACGGGGTTAATGTGTCGCAATCATACGCACTGTACGCAACCAGTAAGTCGCCACTGGACTTACACAACAACTAAATATGTAACGGATGACTCGGGGTTAATGTGTCGCAATCATGTGCATTGTACGAAACCAGTTAGTTGCCACTGGGCTGACTGGGCTCCTTTCCGAAGCCGGGAATCGAACCCGTATCCTCATGCGTGACAAGTAAGAATGATGTGAAGCAAACGCCTTCAAGTAGATTATTACCAATTGCAAGATTATTCCAAATTGTATAATACTTTTAAAGATTTATGGTGGGAAGACACATTTAATTTCTTACAATAAAGGCCCCACTCCCTTCCCTCTATTTTTTTGTGGCACGAAAACTCAATTTTCTTATAGCCAAATAGCACCAATGGTCCACGGTTTTGCCTAGGAACCCTAAAATCTGGATTCGAAGAAATATAATAGACCTCTCAACGCGATTCCTTGAACAAACGAGATTCTAAGAAATACAATTTGGAATTAAATTACAATCTTAATTTTCACATTCCGGCAACAATATTGTTGTTACAGAATAAAAGATTATACATCCTCAGGCCTAAAATAATGTCCAACGAAACTCTAATCATATTACGGATATTTTGGAAGGTAATTAAATCACAACAAATTGCAGGTGTATGCTCCTACCACAACTCAAGCCCATAGGCAGAATATGTGTGTTCATCAGTTTTTTAAAATAATTAAATAATGATTTATAAAAACTAAAAATTTAAAAATAGTTTCCATTACCTTCGGTAAGCTAGGAAGCACGGATATATTATTTATAAATGCTGAAATTACTCGTTTAGGAAATATATACTTACTTATTATTAGCACTTATAACTACACAACCACCTGTTGAACACTTTTTAATTATGTATAAAAATCGATTTATCCGACTGATTTTTACTTCAATTAATCTACTATGAAAATAATATCCAAATGCATTCGCACTTGGAGTTATTGAGTTTGTTATATAATGTATATTTTATTACATCTATAAATTTAATTACAATTAAGGGTAGGTTACATAATGTTTTTACATATCTTCACTGATTAGGAGAAGCGGTGATGGAGTTTCTAGGATAAAAATTGAGCTGTTATGATTTACGGATTTGTGCATGAGGAAAGGAGTTAGCTGTTATCATTTTTTTTTATCTAGGTCAATCAGAGAAAATGATTTGATTCGTACTGAATGTATAGTATAATCTTTTATGTTTTATGTTTTGGAGGTGATTTGTGTGGGAAAAATATGACGTTTGTTTGTTTTTAGTTTTTTAATTGCTTTTTTCTATAAAGTTATTAAATTTTAAGAATGACCCGCGTAGTCCGCGTAGATATGTCATGTCGAGGGTCGACTAAAAAAAAAATGCCAGCCTTGAATCAGGGTGGAAGAGGCGGTTTGAATGAAGAGGGTCGATGAACCGGCCCTGACAAGAGTGGCGAATTCTTCTAACATCAAGGGGCGATGACTCTGTTACAGAACCTCCCCCCCCCCTCCCCACTTCTCTTTATACTGATAGAGTGGCGTAGTTTAGCGGTCGTTCAAGGATTATAGACTCACGTAGCTCGTCGAACTAAACAGCCTATCATTACGCCTCTGTTTATAATGCGGTAGCCCTGGGTCAAACTCAACTACCTTAAACCTGGACTTGAGAAAACTTTGCTAACTGACTTTAGTTCCCTCTCTGCTTTATCTCATCTTTCCAACCTATTCCTTCAACCTTGCATTATAATAATTATCTTATAAAAAACTACAAGTTGCAGCTTAAGTATATTCATAGCAATTATTATGCATTCTTAATATTTTCAAAATGAACGAAATCTGCAATACCAATGTTGATAGGGATCATAATTACAGTTGTTCTCACACCCTATATCTACTATCTACCTCTATAAGTTTAAATGTTTGCATAAACAAATACTCAGTTATACCAATATTCTCAATAAAATAAGGTAATTTCTTGTAAAATTATGATGATTTTTTTATTTACCAGTAGAATTAATATCTCATACTTCGATAAGTTCAACATCTTAAGGTAATTTTGTGCAATTCAACCTCCTGTGCGATTCAACCTCTGAGGATAATTTTCTGCAATCGAATACAAAGTACAGTAAAATCCCGGGATTAGAGCCAGTTCGGATTTATGAATTACTTGAAATATCGGAGTTGCTATGCTTATATTGTCTGTTTACATTTATAAAATTGTTCCTGGAATAATTTTACCGAAGGTAGCGGAAGATATGTGAACGTTTTGAAGAACGAACATAAATATGTATTTTGTTTCCAATTTCAAAAATTCCAAGAAAGAAATCCGTTTCAGATATCAGGGTACATTTTTGGTTCCGTGTCTGTCTGTCGGTCTGTTGCTCTATTTTTGCGAACCAACATATCTTAAAAAACTATGCGTCCGATTTTAAATGAAATTTGTATGGTAGGTCATAATTAGCTCATTGTTGGTCCTATATAAGTTTCAATAAAAGTTGGTCCCATACAAGTTTCTGCTCTCATTTGTTTGTCTTCCTTATGCGCACCAACATACATTTATTTTTACATCTATAGCTTCAAAAGTACTTATCTGATTTGTATGAAACTTTTATAGTTTATCGAAAGTAACCTGCAGATAGCCCCAGATTAATTTGAACCGTCTGATCTCTTTAACTTTTGTTAAATTGATTAATTCATATAAAAATAATTCATATAATTCATATAGACATTAATTCATATAAAAATCAAAACAATTTTGACAGATAAAAAAAAAACGGGGAAAACAATTAAACAAAATAATGGCTTGTAAAAGCATAAATCATCTTCTTTTTTTCCCCAAACGTTGTTCGGATCGCATTGCAAAAAAATAAAATACACCAAGACCACAGATTTTTCTAGTAACCTGGGCTTCAGTTAGGCTCAGCTACCCTGCTTTTATTTAGTATCACAAGGTTAAAATCTTGTATTACCATTATTATAACTAGTATGTGTATAAAAGAACCGATGAAATGGACGATGAAAATGAAATTTGAATCAGTAAAAGGAGACTTGATTTTTTCTTCCGAGATTACCGAAGGTAACGGAATCTATATTATAATAGTTCTGAAGAACGAAAATATTTTATCCGATTATATAGTCTTCGATAGCAAAATTTCGAAGATGGAAATCAATTTCAGACATCAGGGAACATTTTTGGTTCCGTGTCAGTCTACGTCTACCTCTTAATTTTTGAGAACCAACATCGATTTTATTGAAATTTGGATGGTAGGTCAGAATTAGCCCATTGTTGGTTCTATATAAATTTCAACCTTCTGTGCCCATTTGCTTCTCTGCCACATGCGCGCAAATATACATTGATTTACACCTCTATTTTTAAAAGAACTCATCTGGTTTCTATGAAATATGGATGGTTTGTCGAAAGTATCCCGCTGATAGCCCCAGATTAATTTCAACCGTCTACGCTCATTAAATTTTGCTAATTGATACTTTGAAATTGACCGATTTAAAAAAAAACGGAAGGAAAATTATATAAATTTGACAATTAATTAAAGGTAGCAATAGTATAAAATCATTAAATTGTACGCAATAAGATTCGAGGAAGCTATGTGCCACACTAATTGGCAGACTATTTTGTTAAGGTAAAACAAGGCAGGGGAGTCATATGCGCAAGGACTAGTAAGGTTAAATGGGGCAAGCGGGTTGAAAAGTATAAAGAAGGGTAGAGAGCTGTTTCTGTTAGTTAGCTCTTGTACATTGCTGTATCCCTGATCCAAGAAGATGGACATACGCCCCAAAACAACCCTCACTGCACATCCAAGCCAGTTGTTAGTTAGTTACCGCCTTCAAACTATTTCAACAGACCAACCTCCTCTCCTCTTCTGTAACCTTGATACAAATTTCTAGACAATATTCCTTGTTCATGCCACAAACATTAAAATAATTTATTTTATTTGATAATGGGCTCCATTTTTTAGAGGCTTTGAGTTAGTAAGTCAGAGAAAGAAAGAAACATCAAATATTTATTTCTGGTATTCATATATCATTTGCTTCCAAGCTTACCGAACCGAAGGTAAAAAAGGAAAAGCTTTGTGATCTTCTAAAGACATTTTTTTTAAGTCTCCGAATTCAAAAAATAATCTCTTGTCAGTCTATCCGTCTGTCCGTCGATCTGTCATTGTGTTCATCATTTTTGCGTTCTAAAGTTCTAACATATCTTAAAAACTATACGTCCGATTTTAATGAAATTGGGATGGTTTGTCAAATTAGTCCATTGAGAGAACTGTATCATTTTTCAGCCTTCTGCGTACATTGATTTTTCTTGTACATGCTCTCAAAAACATACATTGTTAACACCTATTTCTTATAAGTACTCATCTGATTATTTAAAAAAATAGGATGGTTTGTCGAAGTATACCTATCCCTCAGATGGCCATATTGGCTTTTAAACCTCAGCAAACATAAAATATTGGTAAATTGAGAATGAAAAAAATAAATTTAATGTAAAAAATAAATTTTGTCAGATTTATTAAATGGGAGTAAACATTAAATAAATTAAACTATTACGGGAGGAAAAGCAAATAAATCATTATTAAAGTGCTCGAAGAAGCTACGTTGCACACCATTTGACAGACAATTTTCTTATTTACACAGATTTATTATTTTCCACAATGACAAGATATGCCAAATAAGAATCAGCCAGCTTCATCATTGGCGGACTTTTTACTTTCTCATATAAAAAGAAAGAATTGTGATGGAAAAAATTCGATTTTGAAATTTATTTACACGTTTTGAGGTCCCATGAGTATAAAAAATTGTATGTTCGTCGTTTGTCTGTCTGTGCAGACGCGTGGAGCCTAAATTACTCGGCCGATTTTTATGAAATTTGGCATACATGTTCAGAAAAATCATAACCCCGAGGCAAAATCAAGAAATTCATTTTAGCTCCAAGTTTTGGGGCGCTACCTCCCTCCCCCCAAAAAACTCGTAGTACTTTTCTTAAACGTAGTCCATTTAAATACGAATCTAACGATTTAAGCCGTTTCTTTGTGATAATCTAATTTCTGAGAAAAAAGCTTTAAATGCGGATATAGAGGCCGGGTTCGACTCCCTGCCGAGGAGAAGTTATTTTTCTAATACATTTTGATAATTAAATAATTAAATGTACCTACGAAAACTAAAAAAATGGAAAACACTGGGCTAAATAATTATGCACTCGAATCAATTTTGTGTTTCATTAAACTAATTATTACCAATTGATTGACTAATTATTACAAGTCTGATCAAATTCCCTTATTCTGCACTAACATAAATTAATAATTAATATCATAATATTTATTGATAAATAAATATAAATAGTCCTTCTTTTACTAGTTATAAAATTTGTTTGTTTATGTTTTTCTTAATTTAAGTAAAATGTGTACTATTTTATAATAGTTATTTCACAATAGATAATATTTACAATAATTATTTCGTTTAAATTTTGTTCTATAATGTGTTGGAGGCCATATTGATAATAACAGCACGTGTAGGTTGTTATCTGGGAATGTGATAACGTTTTTTTTTTTTGCCAATGCCATGTCCCCCACATATGTAGTATGATATCAATTATTATGGAATACACTGTCCGTCATGTATTCAACGATTCTAAACTGGATGTATTATTATGATTATATACACAGCTGCGAGGTCGAAATTATTAGAACACGGCGGACAAACTCGCATGCCTCATGATAATTAGAAACATGTGTTAGGTTTTTTGGTAATTCTGTTTAATATTTTATTTTTTAGTAAACTAAATAAGTGATTATGTTGTATTTGCGAAAAAAGACAAACAAACAAAAATAACTGGTCGATATTCGCGGAACTTATTGATTACTCATAGGATGATTTGCCAACACCGATTCGTTTTTGGTTCTTTTAAATAATCCTTTATATTAACATTTGTTTGTTTGTAGGTGTATACCGTCAAGGGATATTTAACCCTAGTCTACTTCTATACTCTTTTTACAATTTGTATTAACTTTTGACACTCAGATTGGCCAACCTATATGAGGAAATAAA
Source organism: Gerris lacustris (assembly GCA_951217055.1). NCBI lineage: Eukaryota > Metazoa > Arthropoda > Insecta > Hemiptera > Gerridae > Gerris > Gerris lacustris. The sequence goes on along the minus strand of OX578279.1, from coordinate 17,567,286 downwards.
TATAACCACTAAACCTGTGGGGCCAGTGACATTTTTGTTTGCCTAGTTAGCCCGACCTTCTCGAATTCAAAATCCAGTGCTCTCATTGGAGCTCCCCTCCACATTTTTTCGATTTTCCTGTCAAAAGTTAAATCTAATTGTAAAAATAGTGTAGTCATCCAATCGAGCTTCAACATGGCACATAGACTCTTGTACCGATACAAAAACATTCTATCAAATTAATTTATTAAAATTTATATGAATTATTATTAATTACCATTTTACAAATAATTAATTAAAAAAAAACAATATTTACCCACACTCAAACAAAATACATAAATATAAAGAATTTATAATAAAAACTTGTGTTTTATCTCTTGCTTAGACCTATATATTTTTAAATTTTTACTAATACATATTAGGTTTGTTCCAACCAAGCAGTGTACTGTCCGCGGGATCGTCACAGGCATGCGCCATGGACAAAAGCCCATTGCAACCCGACTTGTGACAGTGTTTCGTACCGTCCTCCAAACTGTTCCAACCCATACTGGGATCGTGTGCGAACCGTTTACTGTACGGTCCAAACGATCCTCTGACAATACCAAGTACTGGTTTGTATGACATGCGCAAGAATGTAAATCGTCTCACATGTCAATAGGAAGGTTCCCTTACTGTTAGGTTTAGAGAGCCAGCGTGGCAGTGTGGCTTAAACCACGTCTGCTCGGCCATCACTGAATCTTGAGTGGAACGAGATGGGGTTCGATTCCTCGCCGTGACACTCTGATTTATATGGCTCACTATTGATCACATCATACTCGCTTCGGCGGTACAATGTACATATGTATGATGTGTGAAGTAGCTGGAACTCTCTACCGCGGGGCGTAAAAAGGGCCAAAGTGATGGCCTAATTGCAAGGTTCGAACAAGTGGTTCGACCTACCCGTTCTAGTAGGAAGTACTAGACTACTACTACTACTACTGTTAGGTTTCCTTAAATGTTTTTAATACGGAGCGAAGTATAGGCCTAAACCCGTTCCAACCTGACATGATTTTATTACAGTACAATGTTAGCGCACGCATATAAAATCGCGGGACGATACAAATAGGAGGGGTTGGAACAAACCTAAATTTTAAATTTAATAATACAATTTTTAAATTGTTACTATTAATATTTCTTATTCTTGTGTAGGGATAAATGATTAATCCCTACATAATCGTAAAACCTTTTAAACCTAATGTCGTTATCTGTCAAAAAAAGGGGGGGGGGATTGTAAATTAATTTTTTAATTATCTTGTAATAAACGAAATAATAGAAGCGAGTTCTCTGTTTTCCTGAGAATACTCAAAAAAACACCACGCCGGTTTGTTTGAACCAATTTTAAACTATTAACGTAAGTAAAAGACATTTTAAGCAAACGACTGCCGATTTAGCTGAAAGTCTGAATATATGTTCATTATTCTGGGTTAATTATAATCAAAACAATTTAATTTCCTTGATGTTAAGACTTAAGTTTAACATGTTTCTTTTGTATAATCCTAAGCATTATTTTTTGTTTTAAAGTAACAAAACAAATAATAAGAATGATTTCCTCTAAAAAAGGAGGAAAATACCTACACATTTTTAGTAACATTTTTTTTAATTTATACTAAAACCTTTATTTATAGCTTGCGAGCTTACCAAATCTCTCCGATTTCAAACATTCCATGATATAAATCCGTTTCAGACATCAGAAAACATTTTATTGCCACGTGCCTGCCTTTCGAACAATCATATCTTGAAAACTATACTCTTTTCATCGATTTTGATGAAATAAGCGTATGATTAGTCCATTCTTGGTCTTATATTAATGTCAACCGTCTGTGCAAATTGTTAATTAATATTGCTTAATTAATCCTTTTTCTCTTATTTAAAAGTTCATCCGTTTTTCAAGAAATTTGTATAGTTTGTCGAAGTAGCCCACAGATGAGTGACCATATTAATTTGAACCAGCAGCAAAAATTGACAATTTCTTAAAAAAAAAAGTGTTACCCCATTGGGAATTGAAACGTATTCTTATCTTATGTGATCATTCGTTCAATAATAGGACGTGAGGAAGCTATATGCCCGCACAATTTGGCAGACTATTTTTCATTAGTTGATTTTTTTGTTGCTATTTTTTATTACTTTTCAATCTCACTGAATAGGGGATCCGGCCAAATACTCATATACTCAATGTGATCATGAGAGTGGAGACATCAAACACCTCACCTCTCTGGGATTCGAAATCACCAGATATGTTAGTGTTTTAACCTTGTGAGTGTGTGAAAAGATCACACCTCACCTCTCTGTGATTCGAAATCACCAGATATGTCAGTGTTTTGACCTTGTGAGTGTGAAAACATGACACCTCACCTCTCTGGCAGGGTCGGACTGGGGAGAAATTTCGGCCCGGGAGTTTCTTCATCAGACCGGCCCTCAAGCCTTGAGTTAGGCAAGGGACCGGTCCATTTTTAGGCCTTAACCAGACCGGCCCACCGGGAAAACTCCCGAACTCCCTTATAGCCAGTCCGACCCTGCAGTCTCTGGGATTCGAACTCAACGGGTTATCTGAGTGTTCTGACCTTGTAAGTGTGAACACAGCAAACACCTCTCCTCTCTGCGGGATTCGAAATCACCAGATATGTCAGTGTTTTGACCTTGTGAGTGTGTGAAAAGATCACACCTCACCTCTCTCAAAACATCACACCAATATTGTCATATAGCAATATATCATAGCAATATTAGAGATAATAGGGGACTGGTGCTGTCGGGTGGTTACTACTGGTCTAAACACCGATATATCTTGTGAGTTCGAATCCCAGAGAGCTGAGATATGTTTCACACTGATGATCACATTGAGCTGATCCGTTCTGTAATTACCTTTAATACGTTTAGTCCACAGGCCACCATAAGAAGTGAGTCGCTGATTGATAAAGTTTTCTTACCTTATGGAATCGCTTATTTATGCCTTGTCCACCGATGTATTGGGTATATGGCAACTGGGCGCTGGGCCATTTCTTTTTTGTTGACATGCCAAACTTGCCCTTCTGCGGGAACATTGAAAAGAGATAGATAAAGTTTTGATTTTCACAGGATCGTTTAATTAAATTATTTAAAAAACAGTGGTAAAGGTGGCCACCAATATGAGTGGGCCGTTTTCTTTTCAACGTCCCCGCAGAGCGATATGTTTGGGGCGGTGGACACCCCAAACGGCCCACTCATATCGGTGGCCACCTTTACCACTGTTTTTTAAATAATTTAATTAAACGATCCTGTGAAAATCAAAACTTTATCTATCTCTTTTCAATGTTCTCGCAGAAGGGCAAGTTTGGCATGTCAACAAAAAAGAAATGGCCCAGCCCCCAGCTGCCGTATACCCAATTCATCGGTGGACAAGGCATAAATAAGCGATTCCATAAGGTAAGAAAACTTTATCAATCAGCGACTCACTTCTTATGGTGGCCTGTGGACTAGTTGAGATCGAGGCGTAAAAGAAACAGCAAAAATAATAAATATATTTTCGGTTCTTAATTTTAACAAACTCTGAAATTTTTTTTATGATTTGTTTAAACATTTATTTTTTATGTTAGTCTCTAGGAGACAGTAAAGGTTACATTTATTGGCGAAGTAGGTTATCAACGTTATCAGCAAGGCTACGAGACAAAACAAACAACTTCATGCCTCCCGCTAATCTCGTATAATTTGAAGATAACAGCTAACGCATGTCTACTCTATATCAAGGTGTCCGCCTCGAATGAAACCGTGCTTGGTACTCAAATTTTAACCGTATAATATTTTTTTTAAAACATTAGGTGTTGGTGTTACAAAGTAGAGAAAAAATAATAGGTTAATTGTAAAAACGAAGTAAATTGAACACGAAATACGAGGGCCATATAGTGCAGATTATTCCATTTGAAGTCAAAAGAGAAATTTGTATCTATAGAATGCATATATATATTTCTATTAAATTCCCAAAATGTTTTAGGTCCCCAGACCTTCCCCTCCCCCTTTCATCTGGGGGGCTTCAATAGCTCGGCCCCCTCCTTCCCCCCCCCCCCATTCCAATGTCACTGAACAGCACAATGGTTAAAAATATATAAACAATAAGTCCTTTTGGGGTTGGTCACGTCAGAGCCAAAGATGCGAATTCTGGCATCCGACGCGACGTTCCAAAAAAAAAAACCTCTTGCGTTTAGAACTGGGGCCACCGTCGTCGTTGATTTGGAGGCCCCCTGACGGTGGGTCCTCCCGCAATGCGGGCCCGTGCAGGCCCATAGTTACGCCACTGGGCTCCACACTCTCGGCGAGACTACATGTGGGTCGGCGAACACGAGAGTGTGGAAGATGTGCGCGCCTTGGCCCTCAAGGCGCCCTCAAAGGGCCCTTGGCGATAGGTCTCGCCGAGAGAGTGGAGCCGGCTTAAGATTTATAATAAATATAAAAAAAGTAATATTCGGTTTGTTTAAGTAACAGAAAATATGAATAATTATAATTTCTTAAAAATTGACATTTTTTTTAATTCCCTACTCTTTAAACTTCCATTTTTGAGATGGAAAAAATCTGGAAAATTTTTGGGTGGCAGTGCTGCCAGTTTTAAATTTGAACTTTATTTTTTTACTGAAAATTGTTTATGATTGAATACATTATACATCTCGGAATCATCAAAATAGTCAATAATCCACGTCACATTATAAGTTGATAGGAAGCTCCCGAAATTCTGCAACAAATACTCTGGCTAGATAGAGACTGTTAATAATATTTTTTAATTAAAAATATCGGCTTTCTATTTAACCATTTATCTATTTTGTGTCGTATATTCTCTCCTTAATATAAAATTTTATTTACTATCCTAAATAATATACAAGTTAGTATTTGAAAAACGAAAGTTTGTATTGCAATTAAATTATGGCTGTATGGCCAGCAGGTAGCTAATGCAAAAATAACAAAATTCTAGAAAAATTATTTTCAATTTTAAAACCCAGAATGGTAGAGTAAGCTTGACCTGAATAGATGAAGTCTTTAAAATTTAAATGATTAAAACCTCTCAGTTGTTCAAATTCAATAAAAAATTACTTTTATTGTTAAGTTACAAGGAGAAGGAAGTGTGGTAAGTGGGCAAATAATAAGGTAGAGGGCAATTAAAATGGCTCTCAATGCCAGATTGTTTCTCATTATTATTTTTCTGTAATTCCTTTGAGTGCGTAAAGAAAATGCCTCTTTAAATATCTGAGCCACGTAATGCCTTGTTATTGTTGTATGGTTATATATATATGATTCTTGAAAAGTAGTGTCATTGAAAATTAAAAGTCTAGGTGTGTAATTGCTAATACATTTTTTTTTTTAGGTAAAACAGTGGGAATGTGTAAAAAAAAAACTCTTAAAACTGATTTCTTTTAGCCCATTTCACTTTGAAGGGAAGTACGCCCCCCCCCCTTATTTTAAAAGGGAGTAGGCAGTGTTTCGAAGGTCGTCGACCTCTTCCCTTTTGTGGTCTCTTCTTCGCACGTTAACTCCCTAAAGTTCACCTGAAAGCGAGATAAAGGCCTACAGGGGGGAAGTGAAGTGAGAGAGTGAGATGTAGGAAGTGATACGGTCGCTTTAGTATTGAGAGTGAAAGTGAGTGAGAGGGGTTTACTTCAAGGGGTCACTGAACCCCTCTTCTTGCTGCCACGTTTCGAACTCAGGGGGGGGGGACTGACTACAGTACAGCAAACCATCTCCCTCGCAAACACAACCCAACTGATAACAAGTCTGATAGCCCATTATCGTTTAGCCATTTTTTTTTTTATATAACTATTATTGTTCGCGCAAAAATTATCTTTTAATTACTTACACTTAAATAAAACTACAAAGGTTCAAAAGGTAGAAAGATAATAAACTTTTATTGAAGAAAAATTAATAAAAAATACAAATTGTTCTTTAATTTTATAAAAAAAATGTTTGTTCAGTTAATTATATTTAAAATTTTAGAAAATCATTAAAACAATGATGGGTATTGAGTTCAGGCTTTGTTCAATTCATACATTTTATAATTCTAATCAGCTTTGGCTGCATTGGTCTGAAAGGGGGGGGGGGGGGGGGGGGGTCATAAAGTCGATATATTTAAACTAATTATTTAATTATTTTAGTCTTCGTTTGATAATAATTTAGTTTTGCTTCCGACCTTATAAACGGTAACAGAAGCTATGTGATCGTTCTAAGAACGAAATAGTAAATTACGCGTCGAGTGCGGAAAGTAGCATTTTGCATGCAAGTGTGGAGTTTGCACCCGAGCGATAGCGAGGGTGGTAAAACCACACGAGCAATGCAAAATGCCGTTTTCGCACGAGTTGCGTACCGAACTTTATCTACGATTGTTAGATTTAAATAATAAATACAGAAAAAAATAAACTTGCTGTATGTAAGTTCGTATCTCTCTCTTGATAAAAATGGCATTAATTCATTAGTTGTATTTTTTGCCGAATTAATTATTTCTGGAGGAGTATTATTCTCCACATTTTCGTCAAAGTCACTTGATTCACTCATTGTTTTTCACTAAAAACTCGATATAAACAGTTACTTTAATAAAAGCAAATTAGTTTTGTTAAATGTAAACAAACTAGCTAATCGTGCGTAAAGCTGAAGAATTCCTCTTCTTTGCCGCACTAGTGTGGTAAAGAAGAGGAATTATTTAGAACTATGAGACGCGCATGCGCAATGAATACAAGTACGTAAATAATCACTTTCTACGCATCTAAACAAAGATATAATGTTTATATTTCGTATCAATCGTAGATATTAGTACATTACGCGTCGAGTGCGGAAAGTAGCATTTTGCATGCGAGTGTGGAGTTTGCACCCGAGCGACAGCGAGGGTTGTAAAACCACACGAGCAATGCAAAATGCCGTTTTCGCACGAGTTGCGTACCGTACTTTATCTACGATTGTTAGATTTAAATAATAAATTCAGATAAAAATAAACTTGCTGCATGTAAGTTCGTATCTCTTCTCTTAATAAAGATGGCATTAATCTTGAGTTGTATTTGTTGCCGAATTAATTATTTCTGGAGGAGTATTATTCTCTACATTTTCGTCAAAGCCACTTGATTCATTCATTGTTTTTCACTAAAAACTCGATATAAACAGTTATTTTAATAAAAGAATAGCAAATTAGTTTTGTTAAATGTAAACAAACTCTCTAATCGTGCGTAAAGCTGAAGAATTCCTCTTCTTTACCGCACTAGTGTGGTAAAGAAGAGGAATTCTTTAGAACTATGAGACGCGCATGCGCAATGAATACAAGTACGTAAATAATCACTTTCTACGCATCTAAACAGAGATATAATGTTTATATTTCGTATCAATCGTAGATAAAATATTTTATGTCTCCGATTTCAAATATTCCAAAACAGAAATCCGTTTCAGAAATCCGTTCTTTGTCTATCTGTCAGTTGCTCAATTTTTGCAAACCGACATATCTTATAAACTATACACGTCCGATTTTAATGAAGTTTGTATGGTCAGTCATAATTAGCCCATTGTTGGTCCCATTTAAGTTTCAACCTTCTGTGCCCATCTGTTTCTCATTAACATGTGCACGAATATACATTTATTTACACTTATATCATCAAAAGCATTTAACTGATTATTATGTACTAACTAACTAACTTTGAGGCGCAACTGCCCTTAGAGGGACTGGGCATGCCAAAAGGATTATACTACTACATATACAGGGTGGTCCAAAAGTCTCCCCCTCCCCCTCTTAACTTTTGAACGGTTTGAGATAAATTAATGAAACTTGGGGGATCTCTACCATGCAAAGGGAAGTTTGTTTTCATGCAATCGCCCACTAGGGGCAACCACCCACTTTGCCTCCAGGCCACCCAACTTCAAAATTTCAAATTGGAGTGTATATTTTTGATAGCATATTTGGATTCTACGGTGAAAAATAATAAACGTTTACATGCAACTTTTTTTTCTATCTCCAATATTTTGCCCCCTATAGAAGGGGAAAGATAGAAAAATAACCCTCCTGAAAATAGTAATAAGTATAAAAATAGTAATAAGTATTCGAGGTACCCCGTACCCGATTTTTTAATTTTCATATAGAGCAGGATGGGAAAATAAAAAATGTTATTTCATAATATAACAACGTGTATATGCTTAATAATCTACGGAACCCTAAAAAGTACATAGATGCAAGTACTTCCCTGTGATATTTTTAGATAATGCAGAATGGTTTTCTTAAGTTATTGGGGTGTGCATTGTAAACTAATAAGTAGTGGCTCATAGTAGAACTGAAATCGTATATTTTTGTCTTCTATTTTATTATTATAATATGAGTATTAAGTATAATATGGTATTTTACTAATGCAAGAGATAGAAATGAAGGAGCGTTATTTGTAATCTCCCTTCATACATTCTATTGTACCAACTCAATTTACTACATTTATTTCTTCATGATTCTATAATCATGTTTGCATATTATATCAAGTATTCTTTATTCCTGTATTTTATAAATTAAGTCATGGGAATAAACTACAATCTTGAAATCTTGGTTCCATGAATAATGAATTCTACCTATATACATAAAACTGTCTATCTTCGTATAAGAGGAGAACAATTATTGGTAATCATTAACAGGTAGGTGGATGGATCAAAGAATTTGTTTTCTTCTTGGAAAGATGAATGAAGATATGAAGATGCATGGCGGGTTAACAGGTTCCTCACCTCGTATTTATCTGCAAAATTAAAGTATTACACGAAACCGAGTTCCTTCAAAAAAAAGAAAAAAGTAATGCATATTATTTCGTTATATTAAAAGAAAAAAATCGGTCTGAGACAACTCAGATAACTTTCTCATATACGAGTTCATAATTACTTAGCCCAGTGTTTTCCATTTATTAGTTTTCCAGTTTTCGTATAGGTGCAGTTAATTATTATTGAACATTTTATCACAATTTATCATAAAAATAATTTCTCCTCGGCTGGGAATTGATCTATATCTATCCTCTATCCGTCCGCGTTTCTATTTTCTCATATATTTTCATCAGGAACTAGATGTTTTCCGGGAAAACTGCTCAAATTGTTAGATTTGGATTTAAATGGACTACATTTTAGATTTTTTTAAATTCAAATCGTCGGAACCGTTTTCGTGATATAATTTTTTTTTCACGTTTTTTCAGAGTTTTTCGGGAGTAGCGCCCCCAAATTAGGAGCTAAAATTCATTTCTGGATTTCGTCTCGGGATATGGTTTTTCCCATGTTTTTATGAACGGTTTTTATGAACATGTATGCCAAATTTCGTCATAATCGATCCAGTAGTTTAGGCTCCACGTGTCTGCACAGACGACAGACAAACAGACATTTTTTTAAAAATCAGTTTTTTGGAGACAGGGAATGTCGAAACGTGAAAATCCATTAAAATTTCAAAATTGAATTTTCGCACCATCACAATACTTTCTCTTTATAGAAGAAAGTAAAAAAGTGTAATTTATTACTTCGTTAATAAAATAAATAATAAATAAAGTAAAACCCTGATAGTCGAAAAATGTATTTTCAAAAAAATCTGAGGTACTATCAAAAAAAGAGTATCAATAAAACACATAAGTCGGTTTATCGGGAAAACTCTAGTTTCAGAGATAGGGCACAAAAATAGAAGAATCTCCCGCAGTAAAAATATCCATTTAAGAGAGTTTTTATTTGTTTTCTTGGATTTGACGATTTTTTTTATTCTGCAGTAGGTACAGGCAATAAAAGGCTAAAATCAAAAACTTCAAAATAGGATTATTTAAACTATCATAAAAGAGGAGTTCTATAACCAAACAACGTCTTACAAAAAAAATATGTGTGAGGCTCTCACGCATTAGAAGTGAAACTATAGTTCTAGAATGCATTGCTCTCTTTCATTTTTTGACGAATTTATTATTTCAGGATTAAGAAATGGTTATGGGAAATTTAATTGAAAAAAAATATTGCTACGCTAAGGCAACCCCATTTATTCCAATAAAAATAAAACTTCGTTACACGATAACACTATATGAAAATATAATTAAAGCAATGTTTATATCTGTGTATATATTGTCATTTGTCATTTATACTAGTGGTTCTTAACCTTTTGGTAACCACGGCCCCCTTAAAATCTCCAAATATAATATACAGATAGTACCCTAAATACCATTCGAGACCCCCTGGGGGGCCGCGGCCCCCCGGTTAAGAACTGACGCCGACACACCTCGAAATGATTTGTTATTGCTACGGTAAGGCAACCACATTTATTCCAATAAAAATAAATATTTGTTTTGATTTGCTGTCTTTAAATAGATATAATAACTTATTTAAATTAATTTAATTAGTTATTACTTTTTTCTTGTAAGTATACAATTAAGCCCGTTGCCATGAACCCAAAAAATAATCTAATTATAATAAATAGTCTAATTACATATAATCCATCTAACATTAAATATTACGCTTATATACCAATTTTGTGTACCTTCTAAGTGGCAATGTAATTGGGACAATGGAGAGCATGTTTGCTTCGTGATCCGGAAGTCTGTGGTTCTCATCTCGCCTGAGTGAAAGATTTTTTACAGATAAATCTTTCACTAGGATTAGTCTCGAAACACAAATTCCGTTTCATTACTTCCGTCACACAAATTTCATATTTCATTACAATTAATCTGTAAAAATGTTGGAATCTTGGACGAGTCTCGAATCGCAAACTTCGTTACACGATGGTCCCTATTTGAAAAAATTCACTCTACCACCGCCAAAGAAGTTTCACTTCAAAAATAAATTGTATTTGAAAAAATTTGACCGCTTCCGGCTGTTACAATGGAGCCTTCTTTAGATAATCTGACGGTTATCGAATGAATTTAAAAGTACAAAGTACTTTCTTTGGTCGGATTGTTTCAAATAATAGTACATTACCCGTCTAGAGCGGAAAGTAGCATTATGCATGCGAGTGGAGAGTTTGCAAAATGAAATTAAATACTGTATTCTACCATCTTGGGGAGTTTGCACCCGAGCGATAGCGAGGGTAGTAAAACCACACGAGCAAAGCAAAATGTAGTTTTCGCACGAGTTGCGTACCGTACTTTATCTACGATTGTTGGATTTTATTAATAAATACAGAAAAAAACAGTTACTTTAATTAAACAAACAGCAAAGTAGTTTTGTTAAATGTAAACAAACACGCTAACCGCACGATTAGCGTGTTTGTTTACAAACGGAGGAAAAAGGGAAGAATACGTCAATTATGAAACGGCGCATGTTCAATGAATAAAACTACGAAAAGAATCACTTTCTACTCATATAAACAGAGATAAAATGTTTTATATTTTGTATCAATCGTAGATAATAGTACATTACGCGTCGAGTGCGGAAAGTAGCATTTTGCATGCGATTGTGGAGTTTGCACCCGAGCGATAGCGAGGGTGGTAAAACCACACGAGCAATGCAAAATGCCGTTTTCGCACGAGTTGCGTACCGTACTTTATCTACAATTGTTAGATTTAAATATTAAATACAGAAAAAAATAAACTTGCTGTATGTAAGTTCGTATCTCTCTCTTGATAAAGATGGCATTAATTCTTGAGTTGTATTTTTTGCTGAATTAATTATTTCTGGAAGAGTATTATTCTCCACATTTTCGTCAAAGTCACTTGATTCACTCATTGTTTTTCACTAAAAACTCGATATAAACAGTTACTTTATAAGAATAGCAAATTAGTTTTGTTAAATGTAAACAAACTCGCTAATCGTGCGTAAAGCTGAAGAATTCCTCTTCTTTACCGCACTAGCGTGGTAAAGAAGAGGAATTAGTTAGAACTATGAGACGCGCATGCGCAATGAATACAAGTACGTAAATAATCACTTTCTACGCATCTAAACAAAGATATAATGTTTACATTTCGTATCAATCGTAGATAAAATTAATTTCGTTTGAAAACATTGTTTGGTTATTGAACTACACCTCTTTACATCGGAGAAAAACATACATATTTTTTAAACTAGCCAAAATTTGGCTTATTTAAATAAACCTAAATTTTGATTGTCAATATTTTTAAGACAATCTATTTTACAAGATGTATTTTACAATATTGTCTCGAGCAAATATTTTCCTAGTAAATATTAAATATTTGACTTTACACGAACAAATGACCAGGATTGCCAACACATTCTTATATTATGTCACTGTGTTTTTAAAATATTTAAGAGATTTTGAAAGATGTGAGGTATTGATGTAGAGGACGTATTATTGGGCTTATTAACATCCTCTTTAATAAGCCATGTAATCATCTGAATCCAGATGGGAAGTGACATCATCACATGACAGATAAAGCGGATGAAGTCAATCAATTCTTGCACAATACCTACTCAATCCTTTGAAGAAACAATGTTCCAAGTTACGTAAAAGACCTTTTGCTTTATTAATATTGGATTTTTTTTATATGTAGCTGCTAGGCATATATACCCACGGCAATTCTTGTTTATCTAGTATAATAATTAATGACAAATTAATTATTTATTTTGAAAGTGAAATTAATGAAGAATTATGCCTGGAGATTCTAATCGTAAATTTACAATGAATGTGGGAGTTAAACTAAATAACCTAGTTTTATAATTTTACAATTTTATATTTTTAAGTTTACGCTTTTTTATAATATCCGTAGGGGATCCTTTGCTGAATTGAATGAACAATTTTTAAGTTTTATGTAGCTACTAAATAACTCTTAGAAACCTAAAATTGTTTCTTTAGTTGTTTAAAAGTTAAAATATTTGTACACTATAGTTGAATGTAAAAGGACTGTCTTCTACTCTTTTTAAATCTTTCAAGAAAGTTTTTCAAAAGCTTATTTATTGTGGGAAAATCTTAGATCGGAGATTGAATACAAAACTAGAAAATAAACTCTTTTATACAATAGCCAGAATAACTTAATCCAATATATGTTTACTAAACATTAAACGTTTGGACAATTAAAAATAAACAAACATTAGAAGAAGCCACAATGATCCCATGGAAGATTGTCACATGTAAAAAATTTTATCTCCAGGAGGGAGAAAAAGTTATGATTTTAAATTAGTTTAGAGGGACTAAAACAGTTCTTTTCATCCCTGAACTCAAATAGTAGGGAGAAAAATAAAGAAGTGGGGCGAAAAAGTAAACTAGGGCAAAAAAGTAAAGATTGCAACTTATTTTTTAAATAGTAGAAAATGAATGGCTAATAATGTAATGAAGTTGTTGAATCAGGTTGGCGGCACTGCGCTTTTTTGACCATGTTTATCTTTGTTTATAACCTGCATCTAAATAACCTTCTATTTGTGTTTAATACGCCGGGGAAGTGTGACGTCACTTACGTAAAAAAAGTGTGTGTTGTTACGTTGGCTAAGCTGAACTGGCACATAACAAAGATTATACAACTGTGTTTTATCAGTGCTATTTTATTTTATTAATTTAAGAATGAAAAATGTCTCAATGCTTTGAATTTGGGTGCAACCATAGAGCCTTAAAAGATAAATGTGTCTTTTACCGCAATACAAATCCATTTTCTGTGTGGCGTAATATAATCTGTAAGTAAGTTATTTTTTACATCTTATTTGAGTTCTTTGTGAGAATTATTTGTTTTATCATCTATAATGTATACATTTATTGCGGCTTATTAATGATGTTACTAATATATGATAAGGTTAAAAAAGCTTTTAATAGAATAAAAAGAGGAAACAACTATAAAATGCTTACAGAACTCTAGTAAACAATGGTTTGTTATGAGCCAAAAAAGATAATCTGTCAAAAAAATCGTGGAGGGCGCCTGACGTCACAGCAACCTTCGTCACTTTACGTAACCTCTCTGACGCGACGCATTCCAATTATTATTTGTTTTTAATATTGAATCTCTGTTATTTATTAAAATAATAAATAAAAACTATGCAATGGATGAAAATGTGTATTTTCTTCCTACTGGAGATAAAATATTGTACGTACCTCGTGAGTAAAGTGCCATTACTCCCCTCGCGATAATTATCTCCCTCGGCTGCGCCTCGGGAGCTAATTAGGGTTATTTCCTCGGCCGCGCCTCGGGAATTAAAGTCTAATTCCCTCGGCTTCGCCTCAAGAACCAACTTTTTCGCTCAGGGAATAATGGCTTACTTTAATCCCTAGGTGCATAAATAACTATTATAGCTAATAACTTAGAATTGATCTCTCTCTATCTATTGACGAAACTGTCAGTTCACGGAAAAGTTACTTACTTAATAATAGTCCAGGAGATAGCGTGCAAAAAAGTGTCTGACTAACATCAAGCTAGAATTCTGTGTATAAATAAATCTCGGTATTTAGGGACCATGGTTCCTTCGGCTTCGCCTCAAGAACCAACTTTTTCGCTCAGGGAATAATGGCTTACTTTCCTCCCTAGGTGCATAAATAACTATTGGTAATCTGACCTTTTTTCGTTATTTGCCATGTCTCTTCTCTATGCTAAAATTCTCTTTTATAAATGTGCGAATAAACAAAGCGTTGTCAATTAGTACCTAGATATTTCAAAATAAACAATAGTGTTATGTGTTTAAAATAATGCACAAAATCAGAATAGTAGCGAAGATAGATCTACAAACTATTCTAGTATAAAAAGAAAACACAAATTCAAGCAACAAATATTTCATCATTATGGCGCTCAACAAACTATGTTGACGTCAAATTTGTTGCCAGTTGACAATTGTGTTGTCCGCGATTGTTCCCAATCTCTATTAAAAAATATAAAATTTATTTGACAATTTCTATTTACTTTCTCATACACGTAATACGATATAAAGAGAAAATATTGTGAATTAACACGTGTTAATCCTGAATCAAATGAATGTGTTCATAAATAATTTATTACTGTACATAAGGGCCTAGCCAAACTATTAAACCGATTTAGATGAAATTGGGTCCTCTTTTAACCATAAGAATGTTTGTTTATCTAGTAGCGGTCGAAACTAGAAAATATTGCATAGAAAACGTCATGCATAAAGAATTTATACAGCCTGTATATATTCCTAATGAGGAATTTGATAAATTAATTATAAGAATGTTATGAATATTATAAGAACATATTACAGCTTGTATATATTCTTAATAAGGAATATTATTACTTTATAGTTGAATATTATTACAGCTGCGGATAAGGCAATAGAAATAAATGTCTGAGGTAACACTGTATTTCTATATTATCACATAGAAATACAGTGTTACCACAGTGTCTTTTATACATAGTAACTTTATGCAAATTATCAACACAAATTAACATGAAACGTGTTAACTATTAGAAGAAAAATAAATAAACAAACAAAACAAGTATTGATAAAATATTGGCTATTCCAGTATTTTACAATTAACTTTCCTCTATTAATTATATTCTCCAGGAAGGAATACTGCAGAACTGAAAGAAAAGGATACTGAAAAACATTCTCATATACAAAAATTCCATGTTTAAATTTTTATAGAATGTTCTTCTAAGACGTTAGCGACTACTTTTTATTTTTGCATGAATAGATAATATGTATAATATAATAACCTCTTGCTCTTGTACTACCAAAAGAAAATAGTACATTACGCGTCGAGTGCGGAAAGTAGCATTTTGCGTGCGAGTGTGGAGTTTGCACACGAGCGATAGCGAGGGTGGTAAAACCACACGAGCAATGCAAAATGCCGTTTTCGCACGAGTTGCGTACCGTATTATATCTACGATTGTTAGATTTAAATAATAAATCCAGAAAGAAATATACTTGCTGTATGTAAGTTCGTACCTCTCTCGATAAAGCTGGCATTAATTCTTGAGTTGTATTTTTTGCCGAATTAATTATTTCTGGAGGAGTATTATTCTCCACATTTCCGTCAAAGTCACTTGATTCACTTATTCTTTTTCATTAGAAACTCGATATAAACAGTTACTTTAATAAAAGAAAAGCAAATTAGTTTTGTTAAATGTAAACAAACTCGCTAATCGTGCGTAAAGCTGAAGAATTCCTCTTCTTTACCGCCCTAGGGTGGTAAAGAAGAGGAATTCTTCAGAACTATGAGACGCGCATGCGCAATTAATACAAGTACGTAAAGAATCACTTTCTACGCATCTAAACAGAGATACAATGTTTATATTTCGTATCAATCGTAGATAAAAACAATTTTAGTTTTGACCTTCCGTATTTTCTTTTAGAGAACTATCGAAGAAAATTAAGCTATTGCAATGGCTTCAAAATTTTTGTAATACGAATTTTTGAAAAAAATGTCCATGGAAATCCGTTTTAGACCTTTCTGAATCGATTCCTAAAATTTGACACTTTTTTTTTATATATGTATATGCATGTATGTATATATATGTATGTGCCACTCCAGACGATATCTCCCCTTAGGATGCACTTATAAATTTCAAACAAATTTTAAAATTTCAATAATATCAAAAGAAAGGATGAGTTAGTTGGTCAGAATTTTTGGAGTTCATTTAGGGCTCAAATTTTTACAATTTAGGGTCAAAAATAGCATAAAAACGTGTTTTTTCTATTTTACCCCCCTCTTATATGAAAATATGATAAAAGTGTACATAACAACAATTACTGTACTCTTAAAGAGCTTTCCAACGACATGCATCTTGAAGGGTAAATACTATTTCGACTTTTGTACCCCGTACCCGTGTGTACCAAATATAAATTTTTTCACCCATCCAAATTCTAAACAAAAATTTCCCTACATTATCATAAGCCAATAATACGCAGATTTCTTTGAAAATTCGCTCATTAAGTCATGGTGCATGACTGGAATTTTTTAGTTTCTAAGTAAAGAGGTTTTTCTTAATTTGTTAATTTGAAGTTTCTGTCATTTGCAGTTTTATCTTTATACTCCTGTTGGTTTATCATTATTGCTCAATGGTCGTATTCTTTTTAAAATGTCACATTTGAAAATACAACTTTAATGCATTATCCCGCACTTTCAAAATTGTTGATCCTTGCCGTTTTCTTTTATTATCAGTAACTTTTTTTGTGTCGCTATCTAAAAGACAGTGTTGTTGCCTTGTATATCAGCAGGACTCTTCAATGTAATGCAATGTTGCCATTATATACATTGAAAAAGAAGAGGGGGAAGTTGTTGTGCCATTCTACCGTCTCTCTAATTGAGGAAGCAGCGGCCTCAATTACTTCTCTCACATTCACGTCATGTCGACTCACACATGCAACCTCTTGGGTCCCACATACCACACCCAGTCGTCCATTCTTAATCCGCCATTTCCAGCTCCAGCTGTTGAGTTTTTGCAAACAAAAATGCAATATATTTGGAACATGTTTTGTCTTTTATCTGATCGAAGATCTACCCTACTTCTGTTCCCTCATTAAAACTCCATACTTTGTCCGGAAAGTATTTTAGCTGAAGCTAAACTATTCTGTTAAAACAAAGACTTTGATATCCCACCCTGTCAGACATCTATTATAAATAAATAAATAAATATAACGATATACGAAGAGGGTATAGGGGTCGAGATTATAATCCCAGCCAACAGCTAGATAGAACAGCTTCTCAGAATTTTAGCCGATTAAATCTTTCGTAGTTCAGTACAGAGGGTATAATCAGCATTAACTGTAGCCAGTATAGAAAGTTCAAGGTAGCAGCAATTTTGAACGTTGTCATACATTATAGATAGCGTCTGTCAACGATATTGATGATTTATAAGTTTATTGTCTGATCACAAGAATATAATATTATACAAAATGGATTACCCGTTACAGTGTGTAAAATAATATAATCAGCTTAGTGCCTATCAACGATATTTAATCAGTTAATCAACAATATATATAAAAAATGTAATACCGGTTTTAACTTTAGTACTAACTAAATAACGTCATCATCAATTAGCTGATTATTTTACAAAATGTAAACAGGGTGGGATATCAGTCTTTATTTTACACAATGTAAAATAATCAGCTTAACGCCTATCAACGATATTTAATCAGTTAATCAACAATATACACACAAAATGTAATACCCGTTTTGACTTTAGTAATAACTAAGTAACGTCATCATCATCAATTAACTGATTATTTTTCACAGTGTGAAATAATCAGCTAATTGGTGATGACGTTACTTAGATTTATGAGTTATGACTAAAGTAGAAACCGGTATTACATAATTGTATAATATTTTTGTGATCAGACAATAAACTGATTAATTCTAAGATGTGTTTTATTTCTTCTGAAAAAATAACCATGATACTATCTAAATGGCACTTCTTTAGATTGTTACTCCCCTTATAAATAAAACAGAGGGGAGTAAAAACCATAGAATGTGTACGGAATGTTCTTCTTTAGACTGTTACTCCCCTTATAAAAACACAAATGTAACATTCCTTTGTTCCAAAGTACATTGGACTAAACATCCATTTGTCTTAGTCAAAGTCAATAGTTTATTTAGTCAAAGTCATTTACATTCTTAAAAATCATAGGGGAGTAACAATCTGAACAAGTACAATCTAAATACCACAAAATCTCCGTCAAAACTTAAACAAACAATTTTTTCTCTTAAAAACCTACAAGAAGCACAAGAACGTATAAGTTCCTTATTATTTTGATATTATATTTTATAATTTCAAGATAAAAAGAACTTTTTATATACTACGTTTTTAAATTTTCTGTTGAATCGTATGTAATGTTGATAGTATAATTGTTATTGTTATATAATATATAATGTTAGTGAAAAAAATAGTTCCGAATTTATTTACTTCACATAAATGACAACCATCCAGAGAGCTGATCTTAAACCTATAAAAGGATAAATCTTTGTACAACGGATCTCCCCAACACCAAATCTAAACATGCCATCGATTTATTTGAAATAATATAATCGATAAATAATATAATCGATATTTCCTGTTTTGCTGTCATTCAATGTTTATCTATCACAAATTTGCGACCCGTTAAAATGAAGTTTGCGTAAATATTGGATATGGCAAAACAAATAAAATAACTTGCGGATTTTTTCCGAACTAACTTTCAGCATAGCAAAATTTGCTTAAACGAATTAAATTCTGCTGAAAGATGGCTAAAAGTATTAAAATAATGCATTGTAATCGTGTTCTGAGCTATGCTAAAAGTTTCAAATGTCTAGCTATTCAGGAAGTTAGTTAGAAATCGATTGCCAGATTTGTACCGGACAAACAAACAAACAAGAATGCAAGCTAATAAAAACGTAGTAATAAATACAGTGTAATCCTCAATCTTTTCTGCAACCTGTTAGTGTTGATCTAGCACGAATTTACCAAGGGTATATTTATAGAAAGAACGTGTTCAGCCAACATTCCCATTATTTTAAAAAATAATAAAGACTTATGTTGAAACACATTGAAAATCATTCTATAATAGCAACACTGTAATATTGTAATATACTCAAGTATCTGACCGTGAATTCTTGATTCAATAAGCGAATAAGGGATTAAGTTGAGATTTATCAATATATATATATATATATATATATATATATATATATATATATATATATATATATATATATATATATATATATATATATATATATATATATATATATATATACCTTTTTTAAGAAGGTCAAATCAATTTTTTTTATTTTATTTTATTTATTTTGATTTAACTCGGCCTTAAACCTAATGATTATGTGCGCAAAACTCCTACGATAGTTTGCCGCACAGAAAATGCCCGAGGGAGGCGTGTTTCGAACGATGATACGGTAATTTTGTTTGCAACTCGACTGACCGGTCTTTTCGCATTCGCGCCCACCTTTTCCCTCATCTTAACTAAAGATGTTTTGTGTTTTTTATTTATAATACATACAACAAAAATGAGTTTCAAATACCATCCATATCAACATTTTTTTTTTTTTTTTTTTTTTTTTTTTTACAAAGAATTCACTTTTTAATCGGTTAAATTATATTCAATGGAAAAAAAAGGCTGATATAAATAATATTATCGGTTGCGTCAGCTTATATCAAAACATAACAGGACCCTTCTACATTCCATATTATCCGTTGATTCAAATATATTCCAGAAACAATTTTTTTTCAATATTATATTTTTAAAAAAATGATTATGACTCATAGGAAACATCTGCCCCGGTTTGATAAGAATTTATTGATAAGAAAATAAACATAAATACATTAAAATAATATATGAGAAAATAAATGAAATTAAATGCTAATGTAAATTTATGTAGATTATAAAAACAAGTTTTATTATTACGGATACGGGTTATGATTATTTATTTATTCAACTGTACTTACTCAAATGAATTTAAACATGAAATGCAAGGTTATAAGAAATGAATGACAATGAAGTAATAAGCTTTATCTGGGATACTTAAATAGTAAATTACGCGTCGAGTGCGGAAAGTAGCATTTTGCATGCGAGTGTGGAGTTTGCACCCGAGCGACAGCGAGGGTAGTAAAACCACACGAGCAATGCCAAATGCCGTTTTCGCACGAGTTGCGTACCGTACTTTATCTACGATTGTTAGATTTAAATAATAAATACAGAAAAAAATAAACTTGCTGCATGTAAGTTCGTATCTCTTCTCTTGATAAAGATGGCATTAACCTTGAGTTGTATTTTTTGCCGAATAAATTATTTCTGGAGGAGTATTATTCTCCACATTTTCGTCAAAGTCACTTGATTCACTCATTGTTTTTCACTAAAATCTCGATATAAACAGTTACTTTAATAAAAGAACAGCAAATTAGTTTATTTTAATGTAAACAAACTCGCTAATCGTACGTAAAGCTGAAGAATTCCTCTTCTTTACCGCGCTAGCGTGGTAAAGAAGAGGAATTCTTCAGAACTATGATACGCGCATGCGCAATGAATACAAGTACGTAAATAATCACTTTCTACGCATCTAAACAGAGATACAATGTTTATATTTCGTATCAATCGTAGATAAAATATATTTGAATGTACCTCTTTCAACCATTTCTGCTCATTCTTTGATAATTTGAAACATTAAGTTTCAACAACAACAAGCAACATTTATTTTTAAAAAAAAGGAACATTTCTGTTTGCTTACGTTACTATTTTATTTTAGCCAAATTTAATTTAAATCGGACCTTAAACTGGGTTCGATTCCTCGCCAAGAAGAAGTTATTTTTATGATACTTTTTGATAAAATATTCAATAATAATTAAATGTACAATGTACCTGCGAAAACAAATAAATACTGGGCTAAGAAATGATGAACTCATTCTTCTTATTTTTAAGGTACATTTTGATAAAATATTTAATGATTCATTTTAACTGCGAAAATTAGAAACGACAAACAAAATGGTTTGTCTGAGTTGTCTCGGACAGAATTTTTTATTCAGGGGACTTAAAAACGTTTATATACATCAACAGCTCAAAATCGGAATTATCTTGCACGCAATACTTACATTTCTGAAGTACGGACTCCCCAAATCAAAGAACATTTTTGATCTCTAGTCTTTTTAGTGTCGTTCCGTAAAGTTTCTATGTGTTTATCTCAAATCAGAAATTATTGAATGCACAATACGTATTAAGGCTTTTCAATAGCAATTTGAAACAATATAATATATATATAAATTAGTACACACATTAAATCAATAAAATAAAAAAGTAAATTTTAATTTGTTCTAGCCTTAATAATACGTATTGTGCGTTCAATAATTTCTGATTTGAGATAAACACATAGAAACTTTACGGATTATTATATTTATTAGTGCACACATTAAATCAATAAAATAAAAAAGTAAATTTTAATTTCTTCTAGAAATGTTTGTGGTCATTTTTTTTTCAACTATAACGCTAATCGTTTATTATTTAACTAATTTCTTTTTTTGTTTCGTTTTTATTTTTATTTAGAAATATATATTATGTAAATCATTTAAGTGTAATTTATTTCTACGATTTTGTTTTTAGTCAAAATAGCCATTTTTAATTTATAATAGAATTAATTAATTAAATTAAATGTAGTGTCACACTTTAGTTCCATTAATTCACTTTCTTACTTTGGTTTTCCCTGTTAATATTTTTATAAAATAGAGAAGAAAGAGCTTGAAAAATTAAAAAGGGGCAAAGAAGGGTTTGGGGTGGGGTAGAAAATTAAATTAGGGTTGCATTATGCATAGAAAAATTGTGTGGAACCAAATCTTGTATTAGGGATACAGAACTGAACAGAAGGTCGCTCGCTCACTCTCTACTTCACAGTAAAGATGGACACACCCCACCTCACTAAAAAATATTACTCTAAAAAATAAAGAATAAAAATATAAAAAACAGTGTTTTTTGTTTAAAAAAAAATTATTTTAAGTATGCATTATGCATAGAAAAATTGTCAGAAAAGAAATCTGGTACCAGGAGATTAGGAATTAGCAGGAGGTTACTCTCTCCAGTTACCGTAGCACAGACGGAATACTCATTCCTACCCACACCCGCTTTCAATTCAAAACTCAAAAAATTTAAAAGAATACCTATTAAGAAAATTAGTAATCCTCTAAGATCGAAAAAAAAAATATATATAAAAACTTATTTTAGATTTATTTACTTACGTTTAGGTTCTTCTATACGGAAACATATTTCATACTTTTTAAGTTTTTTAAACCAACTATGCTTAATTTTAATAGAAACATATATTGTTAATATTTTATCATATAAAAATTTATTATTTTGTCGGTTGTATTAGAAGTATTACGAAATTGTAAAATAATATGTAAATTTAAAAACAAAATTAAAAAGGATTTTGTTAGCAAATCCATTGTATACATTTCAGTTGATTTTATTCAAGTTATAACTTAATTTTATTAAGTTATAATATAAATTATTGTAAAAAGGTACTTCTTTAGATTGTTACTCTCCTATTTTCTTTTAGAATATAAATGATAAACTAGATAAATATAAAGATAAAGGAGTATTTAGTCCAATGTAATTTATAGGACAAAGGAATATCACACTTCTGTTTTTATAAGGGGAGTAACAGTCTAAAAAAGAACATTCCGTACCCGTACACCTTCTTTGGATTGTTACTCCCTCTGTATTTTTTATAAAGGGAGTAACAATCTAAAAAAGTGCCTTCTTAAAAATGTCTTTCTATTATAGTTTTTTTTTTTTTTTTTATGGTGCGTGTGCAAACTACTAAGCGATTAAATTCGATCAAATTCGGTTTAAATGATCAAGAAATTCATACTCTGAGGCAAAAGATTTTAAACATTAGAATTTTTAACTTTACATTTAGGAGCTTTTCCCCCCCAAAAAAACTCGTAGAAATTAGCGTAAATAGTTGTAAACGGAAACTTAAGAGTTCTATTCCCCACAAGGTTTTGATTATTTTTACTTTCTCATATAAAGAGAAAGTATTGTGATGGCGCGAAAATTCGATTTTGAGATTTTGATGGATTTACACGTTTTGAGGTCCCCTGAGTCCAAAAAAGTGGTTTTTAAAAAATGTCTGTCTGTCGTCTGTCTGTCGTCTGTGCACGCCTGGAGCCTAAACTACTGGGCCGATTTTGACGAAATTTGGCATACATGTTCAGAAAAATCATACCCCGAGGCGAAATCGAGAAATGAATTTTAGCTCTAATTTTGGGGGCGCTACCCCCCAAAAACTCTGAAAAAACCTGAAAAAAAATTATTTCTCAAATGGTTCCGACGATTTTGATTAAAAAATTCTAAAATGTAGTCCATTTGAATACGAATCCAACGATATAAGCCGTTTTCCCGGGAAAAATCTAGTTCCTGAGAAATTAGCTTAAAACGTGGACGAAGAGAGCCCGGGTTCGATTCCCCGCCCAGGAGAAGTTATTTTTATGATACATTTTGATGAAATGTTCAATAATATTTAAATGTATGTACATTTTAAAACTAATAAATGGAAACACTGGGCTAAGTAATTATAAACTCGTATATGAGAAAGTTTGTCTGAGTTGTCTCGGACCGATTTTTTCACTTCAAATGTTGACAAAATGTCTAATACTTATTTTATTCAATTAAGACAGGAATTCTCGTAACAACTTATTAATATAGCTCTATTGCATTGTATACCAATGGACGAGCTGAATGTTGACTGTCAGAAACGCGGTTGTGATATAATACTCAGACGGCACCCCCTAAAACTCTGAAAAAACGTGAAAAATAATTATTTCTCGAAAACGATTCCGACGATTTTGATTATATGATTCTCAAATATAGTCCATTTCAATACAAATCTATCGGTATAAGCCGTTTTTCCGGGAAAAAATCTAGTTCCTGAGAAAATAGGCTTAAATGCGGACGGAGAGAGGCCGGGTTCGATTCCCCACTAAGGAGAAGTTATTTTTATGATACATTTTGATAAAATGTTCAATAATAATTAAATTTACCCAAGAAAACTAATAAATGGGAAACACTGGGCTGAGTAATTATGAACTAGTATATGAGAAAGTTTGTCTGAGTTGTCTCGGCCGATATTTTATAGCGTTTCCAATAATAGGTCGTCCACTTTACCATCATTAGTATGAAACATATTTTACATTTATTGGATTTGAACCCGATAATTAGTTGGTGTTAACAGCTGCGTCAGGTGGTTGCGAGAAAACACCCCATTTAATATTAGTTTCTAAATTATATCCACTTCTAATTCAGATTTCAGATATATAATTTATTAGTATCTTTACCAATCTTGATTTATTTAGAACGTTTCTTAATTTTTACCTAACTCTTATTTATAAAACGAGTTCTTTTACATTTAATAGGTTTAGACAGAACATTGGCAGAAACGAACAGAAACCGTATCAAAAGAACTAATCTTTTATTTTATTTCAAACTTCCTGTTTTCAGAACGATGTCAGGTTGTTTAATCTCACAGCTGTTCTACTCAGACTCCTCCATTTATATTTTCTTTAAAACAAGTGAAAAAAAAAAAAAAAAAAAAAAAATCAGTTTTGGCTGAAGAAGCAAGAACTCATATTTTTAGCGATCTAAACAAAGATACGCTTAGTCTTTATTTAAAAAAAGCTCTTGCCAAAACCAAATACGGTGATTTAAGGATGGAATAAATTCTTCAAAATGTTTTAACAATATTAGAAAAGACTATAAAAGTTACATTTTGACATTAAGATTTCGCTTTGATAATTGTCATTTATATAATCGAGCATCGTCGACTCACCTCAAAATGATTTATTATTGCCAAGCTAAGGCAACCACATTTATTCCAATAGAAATAAATTTTTTTTTCCACTTGTTGGTCTTCATATAGATATAATAACTTATCTAAATTAATTTACTTAATTTTACTTTCTTTCTAAAAACAATATTAAGCCCGTTGCCACGTGCTTAACGGCTCGTTAAATATATAGCAATAAAATTACCCGAGGTATCATTAAACTAAACGTGAAAGATTCGTATTCTTTACTTACTTATATACGAAGTTTATATAATAGGAAGTATTGCAATGGCACAAAATGATGTATATGTCGACCTGAGTCCAAAAAGTGTTATTAAAAAAATGTGATGTCCAAAAATATCTTATTATTATTGATGCCTGTTCAGAAAAATCGTATTCCAGGACTAAATCGAGAGGTGACTTTTATCTCGGCAATTTTAGAGGTGACTTTTAACTCACCAATTTTAGAGGTGACTTTTAACTCACCAATTTTAGAGGCGACTTTTAACTCACCAATTTTAGAGGCGACTTTTAACTCACCAATTTTAGAGGTGACTTTTAACTCACCAATTTTAGAGGCGACTTTTAACTCACCAATTTTAGAGGCGACTTTTAACTCACCAATTTTAGAGGCGACTTTTAACTCACCAATTTTAGAGGCGACTTTTAACTCACCAATTTTAGAGGCGACTTTTAACTCACCAATTTTAGAGGCGACTTTTAACTCACCAATTTTAGAGGCGACTTTTAACTCACCAATTTTAGAGGCGACTCAAAATGTGAGGCTCTACCTTGAATAAATATTGTGTAAAAATCGGACCCAACGAGTTTCATTAAAACTTCCTAAAATTAAAATACCAAAACCATACCAATTTAAATACCAAGTTAAATAATTTAGTACATAAGTATATCAATGAAAAATCTAATTTATGAGGTATTTAAAAAAAAATAAATTGGCTCTTTTTACTTTCTTATATATGGTGTATAAATATAGAGAGAAAGTGCAGTGATTGCGCGGAAAAATGGATTATAAAATATTCATGGAATTACACGTTTTTTTTAGGTCCCCTTAGTCCAAATAAGTGTTTTTTTTTAATATGTGTCAGTAAAAATAAAAATATGTGTCAGTATAGTCTGTAGAGCCTATGATGATTCTCTCTGTGTGGAAAAGACGTGAATCTGGGCCAATATCAATACTATTTGGCATATTGAGAATAACCATACCTAGACCGAGGTGAAATCAAAAATTAATTGAAGCGAGCGTAGCGAGCTTCCTACATTCAACGAAATATGCTCCGTGTCTGTCTGTCTGTCAGTAACGTTCACGCGTGTGACGATAACTTGAGTAAAAGTTGACCGATTTAGTTGAAATTTGGTATACATGTTCCTCTTACTAATACTCAGGCTAAGTTCGTTGGACAGCGTGATCCGTCTATAAGTTCGCGCGCAACGCTCGCGTAAACGAGAGGTACAAAAATTAAATTGGAATTTCAGGACGGGAAAAGATTCTATCATCATCTATTCGATGAGACGAACATTTTTCACTAAAACCAACAGCGACACCGCTATGACTTAATAAAGATCGCTAAAACTATTAAAGCGGACCTAAACGTTTATAATAGAGAAAACAACCTTTTTACCGATATCTTACGTTCTAACGAAACGATTTTAATAAAACTTCATATACACCATCTAATGCACAATTGAAACAGGTATGCAAAATTTCAACTTGATACAAGCAAAATTCTTTGCGTAGTGACGAGATACATTTATAATAATTGTTTAAAAGCTACCGCGGGTGGTGAAGATTGTTATAGTCGTATAGTGCAGTGGTTCTTAACCTTTTGGTAACCACGGCCCCCTTAAAATCTCCAATTATAATATATATAGTACCTAAATACCTTTCGAGACCCCCTGGGGGGCCGCGGCCCCCCGGTTAAGAACCACTGGTATAGTGTATAGGTTTGTTTAGGAAGTAAAGCTTTGTACCGAGTACCCCCACTCTTCCCTGTTCTACCCTCTTCCACTTATCTTCAACTATGACATTCATCATGATTAATAAATTTCAATATTCAGTATTTCATTGCAATACGCTCGCTTCAATGATAGAGCCACGCGATGCCTAGTTTTAGCATATACATTTGAGGGCAAATCTTCCAAAAACTCTGAAAAAAAATTATTTCTCTGAACCTATTCTAAAACTTCTCTAAGCTGTCGGCCGATTTTGACGAAATTTAGCATACATGATCAGATAGATCATACCCCCGAGGTGAAATCGAGAAATGTATTTTAGCTCCCAATTCGAAGGCACGACCCCCAAAAAGTTCTGATAAAAACGTGAGAAAAGAAATATTTTTTGAAAACAGTTTCGACGATTTGGATTAAACAATTCTAAAATGTAGTCCATATAAATACGAATATAGTCATATTAGTCGTTTTACCGGAAAAATCTAGTTCCTGGGTAAATTTATGTCAATGAAAAAGACACGAGTTAGGTTCGATTCCCCGCAGGGGAGATGCTTTATTATGTTAAAATTTGATAAAATTTTCAATGATAATTAAATGTAATCACAAAAACCTACTAAATTATTTTAAAAACTAATAAATGGAAAACACTGGACCAAGTGCAGTTGATTATCTACAGTCCATCACTCCTCCAGTCCGGCTAGTCCTATAATCCGGCGCTGAGTGCTGAGGATTGAGGATCTCTCCTCCCCTCTTACCGCACGTGAAATTCTAGATAACTAAAAGAGTGAGCAGGGATGCCCATCCCTCTCAAGGCCCATGGCGCAAAGCTCCAAAAACTGCATGAATCGCACTTAGAACAAATAAAAAATCCCCCCAATCTCTGAAAAATCCCCCAAAATTAGATTCCCTCCCAAAACTTCTGATGGTGCTGGCGCACCCCCTAAAAGTCAGTTCAGTTCCCCTTCAGTTTTCCCCTGAGAGGGGGAAACTGAAAATCACAGGGGCACTAGAGTTCTCAAAAACAGATTTTTTTTTTTCTTCACGACATTGTTTAGTCCACTTTAAAAATAACACTTTGTGAATGCAATTGTTTTATATTTTATCAATAAATAATCCAATTAACTTTTTTGAATAATTATTTATAATCAAACATCCAGTAATCCGACAAGGCATGGTCCCATATGTGTCGGATTAGAGAGAATCTACATAATTAAATACTCGTATATGATAAATTTCAGTACTTACTATAGTTGAATCGTAAGTACCTACAATTCATTAGGTCGTTCATATTTCACTAAATCGTTTTATAGTTCGAAAACGATGCTTTACATTATGAGAATCCAGTTTTAGTTGGTTCAAAAAAAAAATTGAGAGTTTTAAAAAAGCAGTTTGTCAAATTATAATTAATTTTATCTTCTATTTATATATTTAGAATGGATATTTGCCAGCCAGTCTTATTTAAAAATAAGTAAATTCAGCTGAAACTGATAGTTACAAACGGGCATTTTTTTTACAAGTCATTTATACGATGTAATGGTCATTTGATTGATCATTTTATAATGCTGTGAAATGAATTGGCGGCGAGAGGGTTGAAGTGAGTGTTGTCTGTAGAACATAAGTGCAATTATGTGCAGTCTAGTTTATGAAGGAGTCTGAACAAGTGCATTATCATAAGATACAAGGTCAGATTCTCTCTAGTGCCTTTTCAAATAGAACAACTTTTACCCTGTTAATAGAATTTTACAAACTACACCGTCAATTAGTCAGCTCAATTCTTCATTTAGAAATCCGATTGGCACAAAGCCAACAGTGTTTCATATTTTATAAATATTCAAAAGAAAAACAAGAAAAAGTAAAATAAAAATAGATTCCCCTGTTGTGTTATCTTATCGTAAAATTAATGAAAATGTTAAAACATCGTTAAACAAGACATTAAACATATTCTTTTTTTCTTCTTTTTTTAACATTTAATAAATATTAAAGAAAAGTCTGCCAATTAGTGTGGCACATAGCTTCCTCGTTTCCTATCACAATTTTTACTGATGTTATGTTTCAACAGCCCAATATTGTCCAATTTATTTAATTATTTTCTCCCTTTCTTTAGGGTTTCGTTGGTAAAATTTAAAACCAAAAAAAAAAGAAACCCTTATAGTTTCGTTCCTATATTCCTATGCACCAAATGAGATAGAAACTGAAACGTTGCATTATTAAAGGTATTTTTGAAGAAGCGCAAACAGGGAAAATATAGCGAACTCAATTATCATCCGTTCAAAAATTACACGTGTTTTTCTACACTTTATTTTTTTTTTTTTACATTTTCTCAACTCAGGTAGGAAAAGTTATGTGTTCACCCAAAACATTGTTTTCTCAAGATGATTTATGAAAGGTATTAAAGAATTGATTACAAAAATAAAAAGCACTCGTCAAAATTAATTAATTTTCCCCGCGATTTTGTCAAAAAACATAAAACTTTTGGGTCCCCCTCTCTAAAACTATATTTTTGCGGTTCCTAAGTTTAGCAACAGACAGATACGGAACCAGAAATGTTTACTGACGTCTTAAATGGATTTCTGCCTTGATCATTTAAAAAACCGAGACATAAAAGATGTTCGTTCTCCAGAACGAGCATATAGCTTTTGTTGCCTTTGGCAAACTCAAATAATTTTAATTTGTTTAAGCCTTGTCCTGACTGCCGAACCCAACAGAGGAAACGGGAAACGAGCCGAGTATTGGAATCTGCGCATGCCCAGTCTGAGATGCGCAGGCGCACTTTATACTGGGCATGCGTAGAGACCAATGTTAGGCTTCGTTCGTTAGGCAGTCTGGACGAGTAAGTGGTAGATAAAACTAAAAGAACATAACTAAGCAGTTTACTGTAAAAAAAGAGTCAAAGCCTGTTTATATTTATAAATATAAACATTAAAGTAAGACCAAATGCTTTCTCTTATGCGACCTCTCATCAGGGTTTCCTCTACTTCTTCTATCAGCACTGAAGATAACCGAAAAAGGACTTTGAAGTCAATTGATTATGAGCTCTAATGACTCACATCAGACATTTTGCCCTGATCACGCAAGACAATTTACCAACTAATCGGTAAAGAAGATTTCTAAAAAAGAAACATCATGACTTCATAACGAGGTTTAAAGATATCTTAATTAAGGGAAGAAATATAACTTTTTTTTTTTTAAAAAAAGTGTTCATATTAATCATTCCTGAAGACTCAAATAAAAATAGACTTTGAAAGTTAAAATTTAATTTGTAGAGAGATGTTTTAAGCACTTTAGTAGAATATAATTTTAAAAACCTAGCTAGAAAAACTGAAATACGATCAAAATGATCTCGGTTATTAATTCCTTGATTTAAATATACATAATTCAAATGCAGCTATTTTTATTTATTATTTGTTTTATTTCTTGTGAATATGATTAGATCATCTTCATCTACACCTTTAGACAATCTTGCAAAATTTTGGTATACATGTTCTGAAGAATCATACTCCATGGCAAATTCGAGAAATTAATTTCAGCTCAAAATTTGGGGGCGCTAGAAGAATAGTATACAATTATTTTTCGTAAACGAATCTGATGATTTTGATTAAAAAACGTTTTAAAATGTAGTCCATTTAAATACGAATCTAACGATATAAGCCGTTTTCTTTCCCGAGGAAAATCTAGTTCCCGAGAAAATAGCTTTAAACACGGACGGAGAAAGGCCAAGTTCGATTCCCCGTCGAGGAGAAGTTATTTTTACAGTTTGATACAATGTTAAAATGCTACGAAAACTCACTGGGCTAAGTAGTAATTATGAACTCGTATACGAGAAAGTTTGTCGGAGTGGTCCAGGACCGCGTTTTAGCTATTATTTCCTACTCCTAATTTTTATTATCTCTCGAAGTGTTGAGACTGAATAAAAATTCGAGTTTGACGTTTGATTGCCTTTCTCCAAAAAAAGTTTTTTAAGCATATGACTGTTGTCTCTGCAGAAATATGTATGAGCCTAATACACACACTATTCCACTTTCCTAGGGAAATCTAGTTTTTGAACTGAGAATAGACCACGAAGATAGAGAATGGGGACAACTGTTGCGTACATAAGGATGTACTAATTTTGGGTTATGTTATGGAGTATAGAGTTTTATTGAGTACACTTTTACATTTTTTTCATAAATAAAAATAATAATAAGATTGGATAAGCTCGCAAATCACTAATTTTACGATAAATGAAATCTATCGATGATAAAAAAACACTATTGCTTTATTCTTCCACATTAGTTGGTTAAATTTTGCATTTGAACAGTGTTTAAAAGTTGTTATTTTTTATCTTTTATATTTTTTAATAACTGAGATCCATTATAATAGAAACTTCTCTGTGAGAGGATTGACGCTCGCTAATACCCACTTTGATTCCAAGGACACAGCACACACAGTAAATATGACACATAGATGATAATCCAACACGAGAATATGAAACACAGGGTTGCCAACAGCTAACGTATTTCATCGAGTCGTTTGTTTTAACCGTCTCTCTATCTAGTACAGTGAAACAGTGTTGTCGCTTGTTCGATCTTTTGTCGGCCCCTGACTCGACAACTTGTTGTAGCGCCCCATTATCTTTCATTGGCGAAACCTGAACTAGTCGGGAGGGGATCGCCCCTACGGACGCCCAATCCTTGGCATTCATCTCTTAATAACAAAAGAGACAAGATAATAACGCGTGTCCTCTTTGTAAGCCGAATATCCATTGGAAACTGGGACCGCTCGCGATAAAACATGACCTCACCCCTCCCTTCCAAACAAAAATTGAGATAAATAGAAATGATTGTGAGAATGGGCGGAGGATGTAGTGTCCAATCAAATTAGAAACTAACTCAGCCTTCACTTATATGAAACATTATTAGAGTTACTAATTAGAATGTATCCCTCTTACTGATTCATAAAAAAATTTACAAGCGAACCTTGATAATATATACTACTAAGCTTTGCGCGGGGTAATGGGGGTGTAGGGTCTTACTGGCTAAGCTTCCTATTATCACTTAGGCCTAGCAATGAAATGAAATGCCTAAACATTTTGTTTCCAGAGCCATCTTGAATTAGAATTTGGACTATATTCTACGTCATTCATTCCATTACTAAGAATATATAGTAGCAGTAGTAAGTGTATATTTATATTTTTGTTATTTGTATAAAAATTACAATACAATAATTAATAAGTTACAAGAAGTTCTGCAAATGCACTTCATGCCAAGCTTGGGCAAAGCCCGTCATTACTAAAAATATAATACTCTCCAAATCGTAATTAGGAGTCCTTTACTAACCAACTTAACTTCTGGTAACTTCTTAACGTAACTTCTGGTAATAAATAACAATGCTAAAAAATATATATAAATTATGAAATAGAAACGTATAGTCAAAACCAATTAATCTGGGAAGACATTGATCAATCATCGACCATTGGTGCATTGATTTAATTACCAGTCTCTTCTCTCAATACGGTAGTTGCACCAGTAGATTTTTAGTAATTCTAGTTCTAGGACAAATTAATGAAATAAAAAATACTCGATTCAAAGAGCATTAACATGAGATTTAAGCAACCCAATCAGAAGTTAAATGGATGAACAATTGCGGATGCCATAAGCGATCAAAGTAAAAACAATGAAATTTAGCTCTATTAAAGGTAGAAAACTTGACGTGAAAGTACAATTAAAAATATTAAATAATTAAATATTCCTTTAATACCTTAAGTCTGTTACTCTGTTTATAGATTATCTAAAGAAGGCTGCTTTTGAACAGCCGAAACCGATCAATTGTTATAATTACAAACTTTCGTGTGAAGACGTTGTTTTGGTTATTGAACTAAACCTCTTTCATGATGAGTCTGAAAAATACAGTCGAGAATCTTGAATCAGATATTTTTGTTACAAATCGTTTATTCTATCCATACCTTCTTTAAGGTGAATGTACTTCAAAGAAGCACTAAGATGCGGGTAGTTATAAGCTTTAGTTTTTGGTAACTAGACACCATGGAATGGATGATCCAGAACGTATGGATGGATATTTTTTTGTCGTGCAGTTGGTAATAAGTAGGCTTGTTTGGTTGTTTCAAGTATTCTCATAGGGGTAGTTAGGGACTGATTAAGCATCTCCTTTCTTATTATTTCTTTTTTTATTCTGTCTCGCTACCCTTTCTTATGAGGTCAGGATCATTCTTACTAAGGACGTAACGCATCCTCCTTAAACAGCTGACATTTAACATTGATACTTCCACATTTTTCAAGGTCTTATTTCAGTATCGGTAAAACTAATGCAAAATTTTGTTTGCTATTTGTAGGACTATACATACTGCATGTGTTATAAGGAAAGACAGCGACAAAAATTGTTATATTTTTGGTTCTTCTAGAATTTAGAGGATCTGCAGTTCTCTCGACCTTTTTTTATAGGCGAGACAGTGACACCCACTAGCTGGAATTGCTGCAAATTCAAATTTCTGTTTTTTACAGGTTGTATAATCATTTCAAATCCGGTCACATGAATTCTTAGAACGTATTCATTGTTTTCTTTTCCTCGTTAGATATATATAATGTTTAGTGTGCAGCATTTAAAGTTATTTTTAATTTTATTTAGCACTAAAATATATTCTTTTTTCCTTATAAGACAAAATGAAATATTATAAAAACAATTACTTCTAAGCTAGGAAGATTTTAATGTAATTTCTAGCAGGCAATTCTCTATATTCACATTAAATCCGTAGTAAAGTACTCGTAAATATCATAAAAGTCAAACGCCACACCCTCACTCATCATCATATCCCTCACTCATCATCATATCTCCTCACTCATCGTCATATCTCCTCCCTTATCATCATATCCCTCACTCATCATCATATCCCTCACTCATCATCATATCTCCTCACTCATCATCATATCCCTCACTCATCATCATATCCCTCACTCATCATCATATCTCCTCACTTATCATCATAACCCTCACTCATAATCATATCCCTCACTCATAATCATATCCCTTACTCATCATCATATCCCCTCACTCATCATCATGTATCCTCCTTCATCATCACATCTCCTCATTCATCATCATATCCCTCACTCATCATCATATCTATCACTCATAAGCATATCTCTCACTCGTCATCATATCACTGGAACTGTTGAATCATGTAAAGTATGTAATTGAAGTTTCCTATTAAATTGACTTATACAAAGTAAAATAAAAATATGATAAAGATACTTCATTAATAAAACATTGTGACATTTCCTTGAGTAGTTGACATTGATGAAAAAAATAATGTATTAGATAATAATAAACACAAAAACAATGTATTAAATTTGTGAGATAATAAATTAAAATAGTGATATCATTATTCGATAAACACTGTGACATGAGTAGAGAATGGAAAAAAATTGAAAATGAATATTATAAGTGGCAGGTGTTTGATAATTTATCATTTATAATGTTATAAAGGTTATATGCTTTTAGCAGTGGATGCTAAAAGTCCTGAAACTTGAACGTTCTCTGGTAATCGAAAATTGTAATGAAGAAACATATACCCACAAAATTGTATAATTTTGAATGCAGTTTGAGAAGCCTATAGTATTTAAAAAGAAGAGTGTCTTTGTCTGGCTAGTTACGATTTAACACTGTACTGTTATCAGTATAAATATTTATATATCGCCTTGGATAGAAACTGATACCTTTAATATCAAAAGTAGCCATACTATCTCCTACAACATCTTATCAAAAGTAAGGGCAGCGTCCAAGTTAATAATAATAATCATTACGTCTTACGTCAACGCTCAAACGCTCTGAACATGCCAGATGCTATCTCAAACTTTTGTGATCTCATGGAAACCTGTGTATCCAAGAATCAAGGACGTTAGCTTTCAGTAAATTTATGTTTAAGTTGATTAATTAAAACTAAAAAAAATGCATTTGTTTATTGTTACTTTTATTTGTTGGAAGAAATGAACTTGTATGAGTGAGAACTTGCGCGTTGTAGATTTAGGTCTCAAGGAAAAAGGTGGGGGAGAATTCGCGCTTGCGCCTTATACTTCATCCACTAAAAATAATAAGGTCTCTTTCCATTTAAATAATACACAAACAGGTTATACATATCTAATTTAATTTAACATTTTCATCGAGTTGGTGAATTCCAAGGGATTGTGGGCCTTGTAATAAGCTGTTGATTTATTTCCAATGACCTTTAACTTGGCTCGGAGTGAAAGGTTGACTCTCTTGTTTGCTGCAACACCTACGCTACCTGGATTTCATATCTGCACATAGGACCCTATTCATTAAATTACCCGCATATTATAAGATAATAATATGATGGTAATCTTCGAACGAAATATTTATGGACCATTAAATACTAAATGGTTATTTATCTTCGCTTTATAACTTCTCATATAATTTGAAATAGTTATTGATCTTTATTTTTTTATCTCATCTTTTTTTTTAACGTTATGACACCCGATGCTATTTTATGAATAGAGAAACGTTATTTTCTTTACTATTGATTTGTTTACGATTTTTATCGTCGTCTCATGGTATTCGTTGTTAGCATATTCAACCTTACACCCTCTATTAACTATTCGCGATTGCAATGGAATGTCATTACAAATATATTTGTAACCGCAAAAATACGGTTTATTGTTAGTCCATAGTCTCAAGCATAAACTTCTTTTGTCTATTTCCCACCCTTTTATCTACCCTAATCTTTCCCATTGAGTTATGCATTTATTTCATTATTTGTGAACACATTTAAAAAAGATTTTGAAAGACAATCTTCATTTTACCCTTTTACTTTTTCAATAGCTATTAACAAAGGGAGACAGACAGAGAAAAATAGACTCAAGCGCCAGGACTTGAACCACGGGCCTCAATATTTCCAGTATAGCGCTCTACCAACATATAGGGGCTCGTGGTTCAAGTCCCGGCGCTGGAGTCTATTTTTCTCAGTCTGTCTCCTCTCCCTTTGTTAATAATAATTATTATAATTTTATTTAAATTAAAATTTAAAATTTCCGTAGTATGAATACTACCTAAAACTTAAAAATGTTTTTCAATAACGTTAAATGATATCGATTTGTACAAGACATCGATACTGACATCAGACAGTAATTTGTAATATTCGTGATGAGATAGCCCATATACCAGTTTACTATGACGAAGAGATTTGTCAAAAAAATCACAATTTTTTTTTTTTTTTTTTTTTTTTTTTTTTAGGAATTAGATTTTTACCGGGAAAACAGCTTATAACGTTAGATTTGTATTTAAATGGACTACATTTTAGATTTTTTAATCACAATCATCGGAACCGTTGATAAATAATCTTATCCTATTAAGCACCCCCAAATTTAGAGCTAAAATTTATTTCTTGCTCTTGTCTCGGGGTGTGATTGTTCTGAACATGTATGCCAAATTTCGTCAAAATCGGTCCAAAAAAAATAGTTTAGGCTCCACGCGTCTGAACAGACGACAGACGCATTTTTTTAAAAACACTTTTTTGGACTTAAGGGACCTCAAAACGGGTAAATCCATAAAAATCTTAAAATTTAATTTTCGTGCCATCGTAATAATTCTCTTTATAAGGGAAAGTAAAAACAAACCGGATATTTCTAACAAATATTTCTAAAAGACAATAAAAACTGAAAGATGTTACCAGCCTAGAAAATCCCTAAGTAAGGGCGAAATATAGCTTTTTATAGAAGAAAGAAGAGGAAAAAGAAATTATTTTAACTCTAAAAGACACAACAAAAAAATATCTTTATTAGTAGGTATAGTTTAAAAAATCTAAAAAGAGTTAACAGCTAACAGATAAATTAAATATCCTTTTGTCTATTTATCCGTCCTTCTTTCTATTCTTTTGTCAATTTATCCGTCCTTCTGTCTATTCATTTGTCTATTTATCCGCCCTTCAGTCTAATTATCCATCTTTCTATCTATCCTTTTGTCTATTTATCCGTCCTTCTTTCTACTTATCCTTCCTTCTATCTATCCTTTTGTCTATTTATCCGTCCTTCTTTCTACTTATCCTTCCTTCTATCTATCCTTTTGTCTATTTATCCGTCCTTCTTTCTACTTATCCTTCCTTCTATCTATCCTTTTGTCTATTTATCCGTCCTTCTTTCTACTTATCCTTCCTTCTATCTATCCTTTTGTCTATTTATCCGTCCTTCTTTCTACTTATCCTTCCTTCTATCTATCCTTTTGTCTATTTATCCGTCCTTCTTTCTACTTATCCTTCCTTCTATCTATCCTTTTGTCTATTTATCCGTCCTTCTTTCTACTTATCCTTCCTTCTATCTATCCTTTTGTCTATTTATGCATCTTTCTGTCTATCATTTTGTCTATTTATCTGACCTACTGTCTATTTATCCGTCCTTCTTATCTACTTTCTGCCTCACTCCAACAGATTTTTAACTGTGCAACAGAAGGTGACTTATTATTATTGTTACCATATTTTTTGATTCCACATCTTTGAGCCGGAAAACCTTCGATATGTAAGGGGGCCTAAAGAAGAACTCAATTTTTTTTAAGAGCACTGTTTTAAAAGAAATGCAATTATGTATTAATAAAAAAGGTGTGTGGGGTATCAGTTTTGGTCTTAAAAAAACTTCATCGCGCCCACCAATTGATAGTGGACCACATGTTGACCACTTTATCACTATCTCAACCTTTAATGAATCTTTAAAATTGTTAAAAAATTGACGTTCGTTGTTACATTTGATTGGGTGCAGCCGTAACCTATAGGTTGGCGAACTCACAGAAATTGTTAAGAAATTTTTCCGTTCTACTTTGGCGCTTCTTTTTATTATCACGATTTTATGCTTTTACGGCAATTAATACCAACTTAAACCACGTGTACATCGGTACTGTTTGTCTTATTCGAAGAAAATGTTTTTCAACTACTTTTGAAAGTATGATTATACAGGCCGATATGCGTTCGATTCTATAGTTGCCTGAGAAATTCCAAGGCATTTATACAGGTAACTCCACGTCCTTATGTAAAAAGAAATAGCAGTAAATCTCGAGTGCATATTGCACTCAATATTAAACCGATTTTTATCTATAATATATTCATTTTTAAGATTAGCCTTGAGATATTAAAAATTCTATTGTAATATATATTTTTTTAACCATCTCCTATCTACGTACATAAATTTACAATTCACATTTATTATTTATGCAGCATTAACACCAATTTCCTTTGAAAATTCAAACAAGATAATTAAATGTTATATTCCCAAGCACTAAACTTAATTAAGTGAGCGATGTACTTAAACAATCTATAACTAATTACATTTTAACTTACAATATCCATTAAGTAATAAATTTATCCGCAAACTCCAGCCCCTAAAACCTATAACAAATTAAATGATTACAAATTAAAGTCATTAAATGAAACGGTTTATCTACAAAGTCTCTTTTATCTTTTATAAGATATATCTACTAATATTTTTCTTTTTTTTTTAAAAAAAAGTTAAAACTTAATTACAATACATTCTGTAACTTTAAGTCCTCAAGTACTAATTAAATATGGCGAATAATTCAAAAGTGAAAAAAACCTGATTTACCAGTTATCCGTTATATTTCTGTTACATTTTTTGTTACATTTTTTTCTTTTTTATAATTTTAATTTCTCTGGGGTTTGAAGGACTGCAAAACGATTTAAAACTTGGCGTGTTTAGACATTTTTTCTGTTGTTCAGCAACTATTTTTTTTCTTTCTAAAATATTAAACCATGATAGACAAGTAAAGTTATATTAAGTTTAAAAATCTTTTCTCTAGAAAGCCCTAAGGGTAGGGACTTGTATATCGACTGCATTTAATAACAGAGTTAGTTGGGTTGTGCCGCTACATTTTTTTCTTCCTGATTGATGCCTAATTTCTCGCATCATTTGACAGCGGTTCACTCAGAGTGGTAATTTAATTAGAAACGGAGCCTCATGGTTCACTGAATAATGTAATTGATCATGATTTGGTTTTTGTTCTCTCTAATTTTTTAGCTTTTCTAGAGTTTTTTTTTATACTTCTTAAACTTTACTTAATATAATATATATTAATTTAAATCAAATTTATACTATTTTACTTAATATAATATATAATTTACAGTTGGAAAAATTCGGATTTTATTTTTTATATTTTATGTTTAATTAAGGCATTACTCAAATTCTTCTTATATCAAGAGATTTGATAGCATTTCATTTTGAGATTTCGATGGATTTACACGTTTTGAGGTACCTTGAGTCCAAAAAAGTGGTTTGGTCATTTGTCGTCTGTGCAGAGACGTGCAGCCTAAATTTCTGTGCCGATTTTGATGAAATTTGGCATACATGATGAGAAAAATCATACTCCGAGGTAAAATTGAGAACAATAATTTAGTTCCCAATTTGGGGGTCCTCCCCCCTCCAAAAAACTGCTTATATATGAGAAAGTTTGTCTGAGTTGTCTCGGACCGATTTTTTCTTGGTAGGTATTGATTTAAATAAATAATATACTTAGTTTAATTTAAGGGAATTAATTCCATTTCTTCCCGTGCAGTCCAATGCGTTTCATAGAGTTTGGCGCCATATTTATAAATGTCTGCAGGAGTTGATTTAAGTTGTTGACATCTCGGTAGTTCTTGGCCAAAAGCGCACAGAGGGATGTCAGGGATATCCTTCACAACAAGTTTAATTAGAATGCGACATAAGGGATTATCACAAAAATAATAAATAATAAATTCATCACTGTCTCTTGCGATAAGTTTGTTTGGATATCTCTTCATTAAGCCATATATATATATAGACTTAATCAGGACAAACGTTCTTATCTATGAACGTGTCCGATCGACATACTTCAATAAAAGTCTACTTTGTTAGAGAGATATTAACTCATTTGTTGATTTATCTTAAACTGTTATGGAACAATTACTCATTCAAAATAAAACAAAACTGAAGAAAACTTGATCAGTATATTGTTGAGAAAATAATAAACAAATTTCAGAACTAGTTTATATAGGTGTAATAAAGATTTGATGACTAGTTTATTCCCTGATTGTGAAAATCAGTGATAATTGGTAATTTCAGGAGTGGGGATCGCACACATTACACATCTACTCGTTGCCTCAGGTTATTACAGGAGCGGGGATCAGCCACTTCACACATCTTCTCGTTGTGATAATCATTGCATTAGGATCTAACAGGAGAGGGGATCGGACACATTACACATCTACTCGTTGCCTCAGGTTATTACAGGAGCGGGGATCAGCCACTTCACACATCTTCTCGTTGTGATAATCATTGCATTAGGATCTTACAGGAGAGGGGATCGGACACATTACACATCTACTCGTTGCCTCAGGTTATTACAGGAGCGGGGATCAGCCACTTCACACATCTTCTCGTTGTGATAATCATTGCATTAGGATCTTACAGGAGAGGGGATCGGACACATTACACATCTACTCGTTGCCTCAGGTTATTACAGGAGCGGGGATCAGCCACTTCGCACATCTTCTCGTTGTGATAATCATTGCATTAGGATCTTACAGGAGTGGGGATCGGACACATTACACATCTACTCGTTGCCTCAGGTTATTACAGGAGCGGGGATCAGCCACTTCACACATCTTCTCGTTGTGATAATCATTGCATTAGGATCTTACAGGAGAGGGGATCGGACACATTACACATCTACTCGTTGCCTCAGGTTATTACAGGAGCGGGGATCAGCCACTTCACACATCTTCTCGTTGTGATAATCATTGCATTAGGATCTTACAGGAGTGGGGATCGGACACTTCTCACATCTACTTGTTGTGATGATCATAGCATTGTTATTTCCAGGAGAAGGGATCGGACACTTTGCACATCTACTCGTTGTGATAATCATTGCATTATTAGGTTATTTCAGAAGAGGGGATCGGACACTTCACACATCTTCTCGATGTGATAATCATTGCATTAGGTTATTTCAGAAGAGGGGATCGGACACTTCACACATCTTCTCGATGTGATAATCATTGCATTAGGATCTTACAGGAGTGGGGATCGGACACTTCTCACATCTACTTGTTGTGATGATCATAGCATTGTTATTTCCAGGAGAAGGGATCGGACACTTTGCACATCTACTCGTTGTGATAATCATTGCATTATTAGGTTATTTCAGAAGAGGGGATCGGACACTTCACACATCTTCTCGATGTGATAATCATAGCATTAAGTTATTTTCAGGAGAAGGGATCGGACACTTTGCACATCTACTCGTTGTGATAATCATTGCATTAGGTTATTTCAGAAGAGGGGATCGGACACTTCACACATCTTCTCGATGTGATAATCATTGCATTAGGTTATTCCAGAAGAGGGGATCGGACACTTTACACATCTACTCGTTGTGATAATCATTGCATTAGGTTCTTACAGGAGCGGGGATCGGACATTTCACACATCTTCTCGATGTGATAATCATTGCATTAGGTTATTTCAGAAGAGGGGATCGGACACTTCACACATCTTCTCGAAGTAATAATCATTGCATTAGGTTCTTACAGGAGAGGGGATCGGACACTTCACACATCTTCTTCATGTGATAATCATTGCATTAGGTTATTTCAGAAGAGGAGATCGGATACTTTACACATTTACTCGTTGTGATAATCATTGCATTAGGTTCTTACAGGAGTGGGGATCGGACACTTTACACACATCTACTCGTTGTGATAATCATTGCATTAGGTTCTTACAGGAGTGGGGATCGGACACTTTACACACATCTACTCGTTGTGATAATCATTGCATTAGGTTCTTACAGGAGTGGGGATCGGACACTTTACACACATCTACTCGTTGTGATAATCATTGCATTAGGTTCTTACAGGAGTGGGGATCGGACACTTTACACACATCTACTCGTTGTGATAATCATTGCATTAGGTTATTACAGGAGTGGGGATCGGACACTTTACACACATCTACTCGTTGTGATAATCATTGCATTAGGTTCTTACAGGAGTGGGGATCGGACACTTTTCACACATCTACTCGTTGTGATAATCATTGCATTAGGTTCTTACAGGAGTGGGGATCGGACACTTTACACACATCTACTCGTTGTGATAATCATTGCATTAGGTTCTTACAGGAGCGGGGATCGGACACTTCACACATCTTCTCGATGTGATAATCATTGCATTAGATTATTTCAGAAGAGGGGATCGGACACTTTACACATCTACTTGTTTAAGGTGACCAGATTTCTCTGAACTAAATTACGGACAAATTTAATTGGGGGGGGGGATAGACCCCCCCCCCCCCCCAAAAAAAGTAACAATATTTTTTTTTTTTTTAAATAATAATAAATACATTTATATGGAAAAAAATATAATTTAAAATTAAAATACAACCTATTATAAAAAAATTAAACATTATTATTACTTTTTACTTTCTCATATAAAGAGAAAGTATTGTGATGGCACGGTAATTCGATTTTGATGGATTTACACGTTTTGAGGTCCCCTGAGTCCAAAAAAGTGGTTTTTAAAAAATGTCTGTCTGTCTGTCTGTCGTCTGTGCTGACGTGTGGAGCCTAAACTACTGGGCCGATTTTGATGAAATTTGGCATACAGCTTCAGAAAAATCATACCCCGAGGCGAAATCGAGAAATGAATTTCAGCCCCAAATTTAGGGGCGCTACCCCCAAAACTCTGAAAAATCGTGAAAAAAATTATTTCTCGAAAACAGTTCCGACGATTTTGATTAAAAAATTCTAAAATGTAGTCCATTTAAATACGAATCTAACGATATAAGCCGCTTTCCCGGGAAAAATCTAACTACAAATAATATAGGAAACAATTCAAACAAAGATATGATAACATCTTCCTTTTCATCTTTAGCGTCTTTCTTATCAAAATGTTGAGAGAAGATGAAAAACTACGCAACAAATCAAAATATTTCTACAATACAAAACACTTTGAACCAATGCAGAGTTAGTGCGTTGACAGAGCGGGAAAGTAAAAAAATGGAGTGGAGAGCTAATGAGAGCTCAGGATTTTAAAAATCCCGCGCTATCAACGCACTAACTCTGAATTGGTACAGATTGTAAGTCATATTTTATTTCAAAAAGTGCTTTTTATACATTAATTTTATAAAACCTCAGAATTACGGACAAATTCGGGACTTTTTCTAAAATTACGGACAAATCAGCGTCCGTATACGGACAAAAAAAAATTACGGACAAAATGTTGAAATTACGGACTGTCCGTAAAAATTACGTACGTCTGGTCACCTTAACTTGTTGTGATAATCGTTGCCTTAGGTTATTTCAGGAGAGAGGATCGACCTTGAAACTTGAACTTGGGTGTTCCTGCTCCTTGTCTTGAAGACTCACTCATGTCTGTC
This sequence comes from Gerris lacustris, assembly GCA_951217055.1. Classification (NCBI taxonomy): domain Eukaryota; kingdom Metazoa; phylum Arthropoda; class Insecta; order Hemiptera; family Gerridae; genus Gerris; species Gerris lacustris. The sequence goes on along the minus strand of OX578279.1, from coordinate 17,523,804 downwards.
ATAATCATATGTTTTTTGTAAACGAATTTTACTATCGACTGAAGTACTAAAATGTTCTATTTGATAAAGCGAAATACTTTTTTCTCCATTTAACCATTTTGTCTAGACCTTAAAATACAATCATATGTTATAAGTTATAATCGTACTATAGATACACGAAATTACCTTGTGTAATTCCTAGTTGAATACAATTATTTATATTTAATCTCAAAGTAATAGAATTTTATCACTTATTTATTAAATGGTATTGTATACTATTTTCCATGATACGTCGCGTCATTATTTCCACAGTTTTGCGCATTTGATAATATTTTTATCTTATCATAGTACAGATAAGGTAGTCTGACAGGATGACTAGTGGGATCTTAATATCAGTTAAAACGAAAAAAAAATGTATTATCAAACTGTATATTATATTTCCTCATTTAACCACTAATTTTTTTATGTTTAAAATTAGCTCGTATTTTAAAATTGAGTATATTTGGTACACATAGAAAAAGAAAGCAGTACTATGTTTTATTGAATTGTTTTAAGAACTTATTATAATATTACATGATAAAGTGAAAATTTCAAAATAATTATTTTGGCTCCGTTCTAAAGACGACGGTGACCTCATTTAAACGAAGAGGAAAGAGGAATTTGATAACGATAAGATAACCGCAAGTGATATACGATGATGTCAAAGCAATATATTTTACATAAATTATACGTAAGAAGAGTAGACAGATATTTGCTCATTCATAATTAAAACTTATAAAGACCTATGGATCGAAATAGACTTGCGCGTTCTTACCAGGAGAAGTGTAAGCTGAATCATTATACATTATAGGTCTACATTCAGAAAGACTTAATCGGCGAGTACTTATGGGAAGATGGTAACTTTAAATCAATCCGAGTCGTTAAGTCTAATACGTATTGCATAGCGAAGCTACATGAAACTATAAAAGAACTGGAGGGAGCTATGATCGTAGCATTGCGTCACCTAGGACATCTGCTGTTAACCCCAATTGTAGCCTAACACCATAAAAGTTTCTTTGCTATTCCTCTAGATAAAACAAAGTAAAAGAAAGAATGCTTCAAGAAGGGGTTTAAAAATAGTCACCCAATTAGTGTGGCACATTGCTTCCTCACGTCCTATTTTGTATACTTAAATGAAATTATGCTTTTCAACCTATTATTGTAAGATTTATTTAATTTTCCCATTGTTTTATTGTCAAAATTGTTTCACTACTTTTTAAATAAATTGAAGTATCAATTTAGCAATATTTTAAGAACACAGACGGTTGAAATTAATCTTTGGCTATCTCCAGGCTATTTTCGACAAACTATCAAAATTTTATCAAAATGAAACGAGTACTTTTGAAGATATAGGTGTAAATATATGTGTGTTTATGCACATGTGGAAGAGAAGCAAATGGGCACAGAAGGTTGTCATGAATAGTTTTTAAGATATATGTTGGTCCGCAAAAATTAAGCCAGAGACCGACTGATAGAAACGGAACCAAAAATGTTCCCTGAAGTCTAAAAAAGGATTTCTGCCTTGAGATTTTTGAATCGGAAGCATATAAAAAATTTGTTCTTGGTGTTTCAGAATGATCACATAGTTTCCGTTACCTTCGGTAACCACGGTAGCAAAAAGTGTTTCCCCATAGAAAGATTTTTTTATTATTAAAGCATCTATCAGCCTCTCTAAGCAGGCCCAAATTTGCCAACAGGCACTGGGCATTTACCCAGGACGCCAGCTTTGCAGGGATATCAACATTATGTGAAAAGGGATGAAAGAAAGCGAAAATCAAAACTGTCAATTTTTTTTGGCTCACCGATCTTTGGATGCATCGAAAACACCCCTTCCCCCTCCTTAAAAAATTGGGGTACCTATTAGATCTTTGTCCAGGGCACAAGGTACCTCAAATCGAGGCCTGTCTCTAAGATCATCATCAGTTCCATTGTGGAAGAAATAGAGCTTCATTAGACCCATTAGAGTGTTTTAATGTAACTCTATTTCTTACACTTTGGAACTGTTGATGACCTTCAGAGAGGACGAAAGATGCTGTCTTAATAAAACATCTTTCTATACTATTTCTTTCAGTATTTCATCATGACGTCCATAAAAGAATATTTTGTTTCTATCTTTGTACTCGAAATGCATCCCCCAGGGTAATTATAAGGTGATTATTTTCTTGAGGGAAATAATCTTCGAATATTTTTTTTTTACCAATCAGAGAAGCGGTAAAAATAAAAAAATAAAAGTTACATTTAAAAAAAAAAATATCATAGCTCTTATTCTGATATATCAATCCAAAACATTCTTACAATTATTACAACTTTTGTATAGCAAAACAGTAATTTGGTATTGTGTCGTCTACCATATGTATTGTTTAGTATTTTGTCAGTTTTGTATACAAGTACTCTCATAATAGGTTTATTGATAAAAGAGTGGATTAAAAGAGTAAATCATTGAAAGCACGGTGAGATTTAAAAGAAATATTCCTTTTGGTGATTAATTTTACTTGGCCCATTAGAATGAATCATGCCTAATATGAGAAATCACTAAAAACAAGGATCATCCGATATAGGAAGAACCAACAGAAAAAACAAAATAAAAGAAAAATGAATGTTATACACCAAATAGATTTTTATATTTCTAATAAAATATAAGGGAGTGTTTAGTAGGGGCCTAATGGTTCTAGGCCTGTGAAGGAATAAGCTGCTGAAGGTTGGGTTAGGCCACGTGGCAAGGATAAACTCCTTACCCCAGGCAATAATGGCAACCCTAACGGCCATTGTACAGTTCCTCTGCTAACACAACTCTTTTGCAAAATGGCCACCGACCCTTTTTAAAACAACAGCTTGTCTTCATATCGCTAAAAGAATCAAGCAGCCGTCAGCTAACCTCTCTACAATTCCCTTTCCATTCTTACGCTATAAATTATAGGGTAGTTTGATCCAAAATTCTTGATACTTAGCAGGTCCGACGTCGTTACTTTTTTAAGTTTCAACATTTTTTGTGAATCTATAAAATGTTATAGTTATAGTTATTATTAGCTTGATCCTGTAAAAAGAAATACAGTAGAACCTCGCTTACACGACCCTCAATAACACGACAACCTCAATTACAAGTGTAATTTTCAAATCCCCTTGAGATTGCCATAACACATAATGTTAAATTAACCTCTATAACGCGACTATTATTATCCAAACAACCTCTATAACACGGATTTTTTTCCAATTCACATCGTCACTCAGAACCTCTATAACGCGTCCCTATACAGGAATGGATCGACCTTGAACAAGTCTAAACTTGAAAACTGAAAACCCCGCCCATTAACCTCGATAACACGACTGATAGCCAAAATAACCTTCATTCAACAAAAAGAGCACCTCGATAACAAGATTGTTTCTTTAATCCCCTTGAGACACTTCTTATCGAGGTTCTACTGTAATATTATTTCACTTTCGTAAAGTTAAATTGATTGATATTTCCACATCAGTTCCAACGATAGTGTTAAATAAATTAAATGATATATCAATTATAACGGAATACAATCAAATATAATAATAATCAAGAAAAGGATTATATAAATAATAATAAATAAATGATAGTGGAAGGGAGGAAAAAATAATGTCTTTCAAACGTTTGAAGATATAGCAAGGTTGGATCGTTCCAATTCAACCAATTTTAATACAAAATTTACTTTACCATCTCGGATTTTTCTGAAATTTGGCACAAATGTGCTACGTGAGATACCAAATTTTACATAGATATTTCTGCTTTTTTTGGAATTACGGCTATGTAAAGTTTTTAAAAATTGGTCCCAAAACAGTAAATGGGATTTTTTTTTTAAATTGCTCTGGAAGCTCTCCTAATTGATCTAGAGAGCTGGGAAAAGTGTAATTTTACAGCATTTTGCATACCCTTTCCTGTGATATACAACACACTATAGGCCAAGAAACAATTTTTTTGTCAAAAGGTTTATTTCAAATTTTTAAAAAAGTACATTTACAAAAATTTATTGACTATCAAAGAGACACAGAAATACCATTCCCAAAACTGCATCAAAAATTTCAGAATCTTGGGAAAAGGAAGAGTCAAAAGTCACAATCATCTGATAAACTTAAATTAGGAGACATATCTGGCAATGTCACCGTTGTCTAGTAGTAAACTAATGGCTCGGGTGTATGTTTATACCGAAAAATGAAGAACATTATGAAGTAAAATTAACTTTTCTTCATCCAGCTGGGCCCTTTCCATCCTTCTCATAATTTGAATAGGGGATGTTACTACTTCTACATGCAGGAGAGATTATATTCCATCGTCTCAGTGGCGAAACTATGGCCCCGCACGGGCCATTGCGGGCGGACCCCGGTGCCAGGGGGGCCCCAAGATCCAATGTAATACAATGTCGATGGGGATAATAAAATTAGAGCATAATAATATCTAACTACCTTGGAATCATACTTCTATACTACTGTCAGGGGGGCCCTATTCAGTTCTGAACGAAAATCCTTTTCTTTGGCGAGGGGCCCCCATAAATTTCTTGCGGGGGGGCCCCAATGTCCTAGCTACGCTACTGCTTCGTCTGCACAACTTTTCAGCTATTTCAAGGTAGTGGTAGTAGTGTAGGTCTTCTTAACAAGACCCACTCGAATACTTAATCAATTATATATGTAAGATTAATAACTCTGATTTGTATATCTTTGTTTAGTTTTATCTAAGAAAGTTGGAGTGCTTCATAAATTTACTTTTTCTTATAATATAACATATAATATTATGTGTTATATTTTCTTTATATAACATCCTGATAAATAAGTTATTTTTTAAATAACCTATAATATATCTATGACGATGATTAATACATACTTAATATAATAATAATAATAATAATGTTAATAATAATGCTGATGTATTGATAAATCTCTTTTCTTCTAAGATAATTACTGTGTGCTTCTCACCCTATTAAATTCAACACTGACTCATTAACTATAAACTTGTTCAATCCTACAACTAAATAATTATTTCAAAGCAGGAATGTTTTAACTATGTTGTACAAACCTGAATAAGTTGCTACAATGTAACGAGGCTTTTAACATAATTAGTATGCTTGTTTTGATAACGTCAAACTTTATCTATTCGATATATATATATATATATTAGCGGTTGAGTAAACCTCAACAAGAGAACTATTAGGCAAATAACAGCTACATAGACAGCTATGATAATAAAACTCTCTTTCGTTTTACAAATGAGGTGATAAACTTCTCACTTTTTCAACAACAAAAAAAAACTTTCTTCTGAAGAGATAGATTTACAGGTAGTTTAGTTCTTGATGGTCTAATATTCAGAAGGTTAGGTTGAAAATGAAATATGTCAGTGTTGTTGAAATAAAGTTTGATTATATTTATGATTACTAAATCTTTATCTAACTCTTAACCTTTTATACTTTCAACCTAACCTGCGGAATTCTAAATTGAGTATTATAATTTAATAAAAATAATTAGGATAGATATACTAGATACAGTAGAACCTCGCTTACACGACCCTCAATAACACGACAACCTTAATTACAAGTGCAATTTTCAAATCCCCTTGAGATTGCCATAACACATAATGTTAAATTAACCTCTATAACGCGACTATTATTATCCAAACAACCTCTATAACACGGATTTTTTCCAATTCACAACGTAACTCTGAACCTCTATAAAAAAATCGTTTTGAGAAGTCAACCTCTATAACGCGTCTCTATAAAGGAATGGGTCGACTTTGAACAAGTCTAGACTTGAAAACCCCGCCCTCGAACCTCGATAACACGACTGATAGCCAAAATAACCTTAATAACACGACCCTCAACAAAAAGAGCACCTCGATAACAAGACTGTTTCCCTAATCCCTTTGAGACACTTCTTATCCAGGTTCTACTGTATTTATTGTTATGAATTTATTTTCAGTGTAAGCCATTTTTTCCAGTATTGTTTTCTATTTCAGTTGTATGTTTTATTGCAATACATTAAAATATCAGCAAACTAGACATACCCACATTGATTTTGCTTTAAATCAAAGAGCTATACTTAATTTAAAATGTATGGTATCTAACAGTTTAATGTTATTTTATTATCAATATTTTGTTATTTATGATCAATTTTTTCAATATTTTGAAGTTTGTTCAAAACCTAATACTTAAGGATTTACTAAAAATAATGAAAAGATCTGTGATTAACTAATTTAAGCTTTAATTGCCTACTTCGTCTATTCTCTATTCTCTACTTCTATGTAGCTATGGTTATTCACAGCATCGAACTTATCGAAATATTATTCAAAACTTATTAGATTGTGTAGGTTGTTACAATTGATTACATAAAACCTACGACTATTTGATATTCGATTACTAAATGGCTAAACATTGTTACCTTGGCTTAGATTTTGACATAATAGCAATTATTAGGAAACCATTATATCCTTGTGAATGTACTGGCTAGTCCAAGTTCCAGATTTGGATATATGACCTTAACCTAGCCTAGATTATCTAGCAAACTAGTGTATTTGGGACAGGGCCGAACACAGAGCTATTATCAGCAGGTATGTTGTAATATCGATTAAACAAGTTGTCAGATGGATTTAACAAGTCGTTTGATGGATTTAACAAGTCGGAGATTGGTTGCATGCAATATGGAGATTCCTCATTAGTAGATAAGCACCTTTTGTCTAAACCTGTTCAAGGTAGAGAAATAATAGACAAAAATTAATAACTCCTACTAAATCCCACATCAAAAGATAAATGTTTTTAATATATACATACTTTAAAAATTGACTATTTATCAAACATAATATTAATTTATTTATTCAATTTTAACATTCTGATCTACACATTACAAAGTTCATTACAGGACAGAAGAATCGGCTAGTACACATTCACTCGTGTTCATAAAATGAAACATGCAGGTCCGAACAATCGAAAATACGATTAAAACAAGTAAGGCGCGCTTCACGTAAGTACGTGGGGGGCGATAATCGCCGGTTTCTGTACATTAAAGTTAAAATTATTAAGAGTAATATAATTACACTAATTTTAATAGTAATAGTCTTTTTCTACTCTTCAAGACCTTTAAATTGATGTACAACATGTTATGGTAACTACAACAATGTGTAGTCACTTGCCATATTGTCCGCCACCTTGAAAATTTTAATAATTGCATATTCTTTTTCTACACTTCAAGATCTTTAAGTTGATGTATAATATGTCATAGTTACTAAAAACCTTTTTTAGTCGCCCACCATATTGCCCGCCATCTTAAAAATATTACGTGTAAAATTTTAATAGTTGCATATTCTTTTTCTTCATTTCAAGACCTTTAAATTGATATATATAACATGTCATGTTGACTAAAAACTTTTTTTTTTATTCGCCCGCCATATTGGCCGCTATCTTGAAAATATTAAGAGTGAAAAATCCAAAATGTGTCCAGTTGTCTCAAATGCCGAGATGCACCTGTGTGCCGAATTTCATGTTCCTAGCTATAGTAGTTTATGAATTGAAACAAGCAACTGACAGACACCAACGGACAGACAGACAGACAGAGCCGTTATATAAGGTTTCTTTTTGTACTTTGTACAGAAACCTAAAAACAAATAAGAATTGTAATTAAAATCAAATAGAAGGTTATTTAGATGCGGGTTTAATCAATGATAAGCGCAAATTATAAATAAGGTCGAAAAAGCAGTGTTGCCAACCTGATTTCAACAACTTCAATATATTAGCCATTCATTTTCTGCTATTTATAAAATAATTATGTTGGCAATCCTTCTTTTTCTCCCTGGTTTTACTTTTTCTCCCTACTTTTACTTTTTGAGTTCAGAGATGAAAAGACTTACTTTAGTCCCTCTAAAGTAATACAAAATCATAACTTTTTCTCCTTACTAGAGATGAAATAATTATGTATATCCAATATCTAAGTAGGGTTCAAAATGCAAAATCTATCTATCTATTGGAGAAAAAAGAAAAATCGTCAATTCTTCAAAATAATCTTAATGATTGCGTTACCTTTAGTAAGGTTGGAAGCTATAAATTGTTAAACTAATTATTCCATCTGAATGGTTTTACTTGCTATACTAAAAACCGAATCAATCTACTGATCCACTAATGACTTAATGATCTACTAATGCAGCGGTTCTCAACCTGTGGTACGCGAACCCCTTGGGGGTACGCGGTTAACTAGCAAAACCCCTAAAAAAAATTATATTGGTACATTTGCTAGTTTGTTAGAATTTAATTGTGACAACAGTTTTTGCGTAAGGAAAAGCTGCAAGGACACATGGCGCTTATTGCTACTGTACTTATGGCTGGAGTTAGGACTTGAACAATAGTCAGTGAGTACTTTGTGCGTGGATAACGAAATATCGTGTGATCCAACATCAAAACAGAAGTATTGCAATACTTTATTAATTAATTTTTGGATCAGTGTTGGAAAAGAACATAAGGAACTATCAGGCATTGCTGTGAAGTACCTACTGGGGTTTACGACGACAAGGAACTATCAGGCATTGCTGTGAAGTACCTACTGGGGTTTACGACGACAAGGAACTATCAGGCATTGCTGTGAAGTACCTACTGGGGTTTACGACGACAAGGAACTATCAGGCATTGCTGTGAAGTACCTACTGGGGTTTACGACGACAAGGAACTATCAGGCATTGCTGTGAAGTACCTACTGGGGTTTACGACGACAAGGAACTATCAGGCATTGCTGTGAAGTACCTACTGGGGTTTACGACGACAAGGAACTATCAGGCATTGCTGTGAAGTACCTACTGGGGTTTACGACGACAAGGAACTATCAGGCATTGCTGTGAAGTACCTACTGGGGTTTACGACGACAAGGAACTATCAGGCATTGCTGTGAAGTACCTACTGGGGTTTACGACGACAAGGAACTATCAGGCATTGCTGTGAAGTACCTACTGGGGTTTACGACGACAAGGAACTATCAGGCATTGCTGTGAAGTACCTACTGGGGTTTACGACGACAAGGAACTATCAGGCATTGCTGTGAAGTACCTACTGGGGTTTACGACGACAAGGAACTATCAGGCATTGCTGTGAAGTACCTACTGGGGTTTACGACGACAAGGAACTATCAGGCATTGCTGTGAAGTACCTACTGGGGTTTACGACGACATACTTGTGTGAAAAAGGGTTTTCAAGTTTAACTTATCTGAAGAACAAATATAGAAACAAACGTTAATGTTGAGGATGATTTACAGCTGTATTTGACCAAGTTGAAGCCAAACATTGATGACCTTTGCAAACTAAAACAAGCTCAGTGTTCCCACACTAATGTTTCATGAGAATTTTTTTAACTTTCTGTCTAATAAATAAAAACTTGTTAATAAAATGTATTAACACATTATGTATTATTCATAGTTGTTTCTATAATGTAGCAATATAAGCAGTAGTTAAATAACACTTTATTTAATATAACAAATATTTATAAAAAAAAATAAGATGTTGTTAGGGGGTACGCACAGTTAATGGTACCCAAAAAGGGGTACGTGGGTTGAAAAAGGTTGAGAACCGCTGCACTAATGAATTAAGTTGCGTTGTCGATAATCCTGCTAAAATATTTGTCATTGTAATTTTACAATAATGTCATTAAGTTTACAATTCCCAGTATATTGTTTAATTATTTTGATGAAACAAAGCCACTTCTAATTATTTTCCCCAACACAGATGACTTTAGTTTCATGTTGAGGAAAGTTTCTTTGACAAGTAGCGATAATGTTATTGTTAAATATTACTTGATGTAACTCAAAAGTTTAAAGTTTCAGAGTTTGAAGAATGAACAAACAGAGAATTAGTAAAGGCTTGATGCTTAGTAATACACCAAGGTTATAATTTAGTTAAACTAAAACTCTACATAAGTTTGTATACAAGTTCCCACCTTAATGAATCCAATTAGAGCGGAGTGAGGTTTTTGCATTTTCTTAACAAGAGATAAGTCGGGTAGAATACTCCATCTGACAACACGGCCTACTTTCACAGATAATTTATAAGGCTTCCTCCCTTATTAATACCGTGAAACAGCAAAATATAGATTTCACTTTCGGAAATAACTCGCTTTATTACTTTACCTTGTTACCTTGAAAACTTAATTAAACCATCAACATTATTAGATTAAACAAATCAACAAAAATATATTACATATTATTTTATCTACTCACGGCAGCAAAATTAGGCATTGTTGTACTTTTTCAATCTGCAAAATGTCATTTTTCTTGATTCTTTTGTAACAAGTCAAAAAAAAACACGCAGCAAAATATCAAAGTGTCAGCAAAAGTTCAAAGTGTCCTCAAAATAACAAACAGGCTGCCAAATTTTAAGAAAAAGTTACCTCATCTCAGGTTATGAACTCTCCCACATTATTCATTTTTGTATTTTTAAGCGTTATTTTCTGCTAAATATTTATGTTTTTTGAAATTACCTTTAAAAATTATAATAATAAAACTATTATTATTATTTTACAGTCATTATTTTTAAAAAATCGCTAAAAATTGAGATAAATAACAGCTGTTAATAAAAAAAGTGGCAACACTGATTCTTTTGTCTTTGTTTTATTTTAACTTTCGAGTCATTACACTTACTCAAACTTTCGAGTCATCAATTGGATTTTTACAACTTTCATTGCTTTAAATCTTTTATCTATCAAAAAAAGATAATTTAATAGTTTTCTGTTATTATTTTGATAAATTTGTTAATTAGATTTTTGAAGTTTAAATAAAAATATGGATGATAATGTTGTGCAAGACGTTGAAGACTTGTTTGATAACACGCCACCCGAAATTGCAAATATTGCAACATCATACAAGGAAAGTTTATTGCCCTCTAAATCAGGTACTAAAATCTTTAGTGTAATTTTTCTGCCGTTAGTAGATAAAATATTGTATGTAACTATGCAGCAAAGGAAACATTCCTGACTCGTTTAAAGATTACCTGCTTCGGTTACACGTCAGCAGGTAATTAACGTTTTCCTGCCTCGTCAGTCAAAATGTAAATTTCCTGCCTCGGCTTCGCCTCAGCAGTAAATTTGTTTAGGCTATCCTCGCCTTCGGCTCGGAACTAAAACTTAAAAAACTAGTCAGCAAAATTCCATTTTGCTGCCTAGTGACATAAATAACTATTTTGCTTCGAAGATTACCGAAGCTAATGGAAGCGGTACTTCTTTAGACTTACTCCCTTATGTTTTGTTTTTTTAGGTTTTTGTACGAAGTAAAAAAAGAAACACCTTATATAACGGCTCTGTCTGTCTGTCCGTTACTTTGTTTCAATTCATAAACTACTATAGTTATAGGAACATGAATTCGGCACACAGGTGCATCTCGGCATATGTGACAAGTGGACACTTTTTCGATTTTTCACACTTAATATTTTCAAGATGGCGGCCAATATGGTGGGTGACTAAAAAAAATGTTTTTAGTCACCATGACATGTTGTAAATAAAATTAAAGGTCTTGAAATGTAGAAAAAGAATAGGCAACTATTAAAAGTTCTCATCTAATATTTTCAAGATGGCGGGTGGCTAAAAAAATGTTTTTATAGTCACATGACATGTTATACATCAATTTATAGGAGTTCGTAGGTTTGTTTCCTTTTATTGTTATAATACGATGGTTGAGACACTTAAAGTCCTAATTTAGTGATATTAGATGTTCGACGTAAAACGTTTTTTGTATTCTCGCCATCTTAATGAATATGCCCTGAGGGAGGGCGAAATATATTTAGATTCTTGATGAATTAAAAGTTTTGTTTATGTAGTTATTACTTCCTTTAAGTGTCTCAACCATCGTATTACATCAATTTATAGGTCTTAAAGTGTAGAAAAAGAATATGCAACTATAAAAATGTCACACCTAATATTTTCAAGATGGCGGCCAATATGGACTAAAAACGTTTTTAGTCACCATGACACGTTATACATCAATTTAAAGGCATTGAAGTGTAGAAAAAGAATATGCAACTATTACACTTAATAATTTTAAATTAATCGTAGGTACAGAAACCGGCGATTATCGCCACACGTACTTACGTGAAGCGCACCTTACTTATTTTAGAATATAAATGACTGACTAAATAACTATTAATAAAATGGGATGTTCAGTCTAGTGTACTTAAAGAATATCACACTTCTGTTTTTATAAAGGGAGTAACAGTCTAAAGAAGAACATTCCGTACACCTTCTTTAGATTGTTACCCTCTTCTGTTTGTTTCATAAGGAGAGTAACAATCTGAAGAAGTTACACGAAACGAAAGCTATCAGATCATTCTGCAAAACGAGAATTTTTTTTGTCTCCGATTTCAAAAATTTCAGGGCAGAAATCCATTTAAGATTTTAAGGAATATTTTTGTTCTGTGACTCTCTATTGTGCAATATTTGCGAACAAACATCTTAAAAACTACTTGTCCGATTTTAATTAAATTTGGATGGTAGGCCATAATAAGGTCATTACGCAGGTCTCATATAAGTTTTTACCTTTTGCGCTTTCTCTTCCACATGCGCACAAACATATACATGTATTACATGTTCATTAAGTACTCATCTGATTTTTTTTAGAAATTTGGATGATATGTCGAACGGTAGCCCACAGATGGTCCCATATTCATTTTAACCGTCTGATATTGATATTTTTATTCATGCGAAAAATCAAAATATTTTTGACAGGTTTAGAATAAAAGGAGGGGAAAATTTAATGAATAAAACATTAGACAATAATGGTTTGTAGAAGCGAAGGAAGTTATGTGCCACACTAATTGTCAGACTATTTTAAATGTAAAATTTGAATCATATTCCTACAATAGACAAAAAATAGATTGTGAAACAAAAGATTCATACAAAGTTCTAAGACTAATGCTCTTTCTTTATAGATTTTTTTTTATTATCTGATAACGATTACCGGTCGCAACATATTAAAAAAAAAAACATTATATAAATAAACAATATGATATTAAAAAGATGTCGCTAGACGACATTGGGTACTTCTTTTGATTGTTATTTCCCTATATGTTGCTTTAGAATATAAATGACTCTGACTAAATAACTATAAAGAAAAAGGGATGTTTAGTCCAATGTACTTTGGGACAAAGGAATATCACACTTCTGTTTTATAAGGGGAGTAACAGTCTAAAGAAATAAATCCCGTACACCTTCTTTAGATTTTTACTTCCCTCTATTTTTTAAATAAGGGGAGTAACACTCTAAAGGAGTGCCCGCCATTGCATAGCAGCCACAACGTGATTATTTTCCCAATCAGACCATGTAGTGTGAACATCCCCGGGTAAAAAAGGATTATTCTCTTTAACAATTAATATATAACCATTGGACACTTTCGGTGATAAATTGCATGATAATTTTATTGTGTAGTTCTGATTTTGGTTAAGCTTTGAAATTTGTAAATTCTCTTATTATTGTATTTTTACTTCCATAAAAATGGAAGTATGGAGATACCCTCCAAAACGTGATTCCGAGATCTCTGTGAAGGAGGGGTCTTACGAACCCGGGGATATCATTAAAATCCGTATCATAAACACATATGTCTATGCGTACGTATCGTATGTATATATGTACGTACGTACGTTCGTTCGGAACTTTAAGCCTTTATAACATCGCTTCAAGACATCGTATTGAGATGCGGTTTGCGGCATTTTTTAGAACTTTTGTCGAAAAAACTGATGGCGCAAACCCGAACATCGTAGCTTACGACGTTTCGTAGCTACAGTCACTTAAGCACGAAATCGGTCAGTCGATGATAACTTCATTAGCCTTTATTTGAATTCAATTTCCTTTGGGGTACATACGAGAAATACATCCCATACACCTTCTTTAGATTTTTACTCCCCTCTATTTTTTAAATAAGGGGAGTAACAATCTAAAGGAGTGCCCGTCATTGCATAGCAGGCACAATGTGATTGTTTTCCCAATCTGACAAGTGGACGAAAAATGTAAAATCAATTTGTGAGCAAATGTGCGCATTGAGGAAGGTCAAATGGCGGTAAATTAAAACTTCTAAAAATGTTGGTTGCATTGGCTTGTGTTTTATTTGCAAGGGCTTGTAGAATTCATTGATAGTTCCATACACACGTCAGGATAGTAGGGTAGATTTCGCATAGCACATGAAATAATTATCATAAAACTTACGACAGTAACATGCTATCATGCCACTGTCCATACAGAGTCGCTATCTCTAGTTTTAATGCACAGAAGAACAAGGGAAAATCATATATTTGCCTGAAGCAATAACCGTAAACACGAAGTCCAAACAGTAACGATCTGCGTTCAATACTCAGATAGTTAAGTCATGTTTTACAACAATAATCCTAACAAAGTCCTTAGAGTAACAATTGTTTAATACCCAGAAAGACAGGTTATGTTTTACAACAGTAATATCAGTAGATTTGGTAAGTCGCTCGTCCAACCACCCTGCTATCAAAACGTAAATAAACCATACCACCTTGTTTCCTATTGAAGTATTTTGGCATATTAAATGCCAAATTATACATAATTACAGGACAAACAGTTATATAAAGAAGGAATATTTTAGGTTAGAAAAAGGTTGAGTGACTTGTATTCGTTATTCGTAAGACATTTATTGATTGAAAATTGCGAGGTTAGAATAAATTATTGATATCTTAATGTCGATTTCGTGACAATCACCGACATGGCCGACAATAGTAAAAGAAACTGAATATAAAAATAGTTTACAAAAAAAAGTTGGATTGACCTAGTATAGTCAATTGAGGTGAGCGTTGTATGAAAGCCTCCCCCTTTTAAGTACCGGATGGACTCACTCGTTATTGCGCATGCGTTTTCCATTATCAAAACGACAGAAGCCAACAAAGACTGGTCCAACTATTGCAAATAGTAATTACTAAACAGAATAAACGCAGTAACAATGAGTGTTTTTTTTTTTTTAAACTATTTATATCATTGCAAAATATATATTAATTAAATGATCAAATAAGGGATTCTCGCTTAACCTAAATGTTTTACTCCTTTAAATCCAAAGTTAAAAACCTTCTTCTAACTCTCTTACTGCGTTATCATAATTATTAGTTTTTAAACAAAGTAACAACAATATTGTTAATTGATTACGTCATTGTGAGATGTTGTGACTATTTAACACGTTTTTAGTATTAGCTTGATGAAGGTCTATTAGAGATCTTCCTTTAATTACTCACAAAGTAATTACGTGATTGCAGTAATTAACGAATCATGATGTAACAATGTTTCTGCAATGCAGTATATAATATTACAAAAAAATAACTATAATTATAATCATAATAAAAACAATAATTAAAAAAAAAAAAAAAAAACTTCTCTGCCACTAATTAATAAGGATTCACTCATTCTTTCATTTCATCACTCATAACACTTAGCCATATGATTATTATTTTTAAAAACATTTAATTTTAATTTTTTATTTATTTATTTTAATTTATTTTTTTTATTATATTTTTATTTATTTTTTTTTTTGTATATTTATTTTTTATTTCTCTGCAGAGAGTAGGTATGCTAAATGAAAGACTAGTGTTTAGGTATTTCAACATTGATACTTTTATTAAGGTCTAAGAAAAACTCAAAATTTATATGACGGTGAATTAGTGCTGAGTCATAATTAAACATCTTCTAATATAGTGAGGTAATTAGTGTAGCATAACTTCCTCGTGTCTTTATCGAATACTATAATAATGTTTTGGATTTACGGTCCATTACTGTCGCATTAATTCTCCCCTATTTAGAATGTCATGATGACTAATTCAAATTTCATGAAAAAAAAAAAAAAAAAAAAATGTTTTAAAGGAGTATGATTTTGACCGTCACCCTCAATGAATATAATCCAGAAATATTTAATGTCATTTATCTCTGAACTTAATCTTTTTCACATACGCCACTTTTGTACCAGTGATATCTAAATATCTAGATATAGATCTACAAATCTATAAACAAGAATGATGTAATAAAACACTATGTTCTTCTATAAAGTCAACTTAATATTAATTCAATTTTAAGTTATTGGTAGGTTTCATACTACGGAAAGTTAAATTTTAATTTAAATCAAATTATAATTATTATTTACTACGGGAAACAGACAGTGAAAAATACACTCCCGCGCCGGGATATGAACCCGGGTTTCCCGTATTTCCAGTACAGATGCTCTGGCCAACTAAGCTACGCAGGAGAATGATTTTTAACTGCCGTAATCGATAACTACTCCCGAATCCAAGCTTTCAATATTCATATACATTTAGACAGTCAATATTTATGACATTAGAACTAAACCAAGAATTAACGCTTATAATTATAAAGTACTCAATTAGTACCTGTACCTTGTACAATCAATTCGAAATTCAATTTTAAGTTATTGGTAGGTTTCATACTACGGAAAGTTTAAATTTTAATTTAAATCAAATTATAATTATTATTTACTACGGGAAACATCCCGGCGCGGGAGTGTATTTTTCACTGTCTGTTTCCTGTAGTAAATAATAATTATAATTTGATTTAACTTAATATTAATTTAAACACAGGATGAAAAAAAACGACAACTGTACCTATGAGTATTTTCAGGTGAACTAAAAAATTACTCTACGTTTACATGAGTTTTCTAAAACCATTTTGAAAACGTTTTTGGTATTCAAAACTCCATGGAAACGGTGATTTCAAAACGTTCAAGGTAACAACAGCAAATTTTTGGTTTTTTATTAAAACTGTTTTAAAAAAATCACATGGAAACGGGTATTAAATTGAAAACGGAATTGAGACACGCGCAGTAGGTATGATGGAGCGGAGATACGATAACCTGACAACTATAACCAGTCTGGGAGTTTATAGTTTTCAAATTTGTTTAGGGAAACTCATTTGAGTTTCAAAACTGTTTAGGAAACTCTTTCGGTTTGAAACCAAAACGGTTTTGAAAACTCATGGAAATATATAGTAAATAATTTATAACTTTATCCGTAATATAGACAGTAAATTCTTGTAATTAAAATATTAAATGAATTTTAATCACAACAAGATATAATTAAGTGCAGTTTTTACAAATAATATTAAAATAAAAAATAAAAGGAAAAGCAGATGGATGTTAAGGTGTAGGAAGTTTTTTCTAAGTAAGAACCATTACTATATATTTGAGAAAAAAGAGCGTTGGTGGAGGTCATCTTAATAAATAAAAAGAACCAGTCTCTCCACGGTAGATAAAACTTTTTTTTTTATTTATCAAAGCAGCTTTAGGCTTTTATAAAGCCATCATCAGTGCCTACGAACAAACATAAAGTGTTAAAACTTACCAGTGGCGTAGGAACGGGGGGGGGGCTATCGGGCTCGAGCCCCCCCCCGTCAGATTTGAAGGGGAAAAAAAATTACAAATAAAATAAAAATTAGTACATGCTTAAAATTTTGTTGAATGATTTGGTAAATAATACATTTATATTTTATTTCAAATAAAAATGTTTTTAACATTAATAAAATGGTATAATATCGCTGGTCTGGAAGAAGACTGTCATAAGTGCTGAATGGTCAACTTTACAGGACAAGCATTTGAAGTTTTCAAAAAAATTGATTTGCTCATAACGACTCCGCTTTTAATACTAGACAGCTAATTTTTTGCTACCATCACAATGGTGTTGTGCACTGTTTAGACATATATATTTTATTTGTATTATGTTGGAAAAACCCTAGAAAATCATGGTTAGTATTTTTCTTTCTCAGAGAAAACTGTCCTGAAAACGAGAATTGTTTTGTTCAAAAAAGACACATTTCATTTATATTTGTTGTCTTTTGGAACAACAACCTTTACAGACCATAAAAAAATGTACAAAACGTAACAACTTAACTAAGATTCTACCAAATATAGTCCAGAGGAGTCCTATTCTAGATTATACAAATGGAAATCTTACTAAAAAAAAAAAAAAAAAAAAAAAAAAAAAAAAAATTAAAAGTTTGAAGCAAAACATTACCCCAGAAA
This sequence comes from Gerris lacustris, assembly GCA_951217055.1. Classification (NCBI taxonomy): domain Eukaryota; kingdom Metazoa; phylum Arthropoda; class Insecta; order Hemiptera; family Gerridae; genus Gerris; species Gerris lacustris. Next base: position 17,505,794 of record OX578279.1, on the reverse strand, counting down.
TTAAAATTGACTAGAACGCCAAACAATAGCAAGAAAACTAGCAAGAATAAAATGTTTAAGAAAAAACACTCCTCTAATAATTAGGAAACAAAAAATAAAATTTCTCCCTTCATTGTCATAATAACATTAATATCACCCTTAGTTTTTTTTTTATTTTTAAAAATAGATCATTTTTCTTTGGAGTAAATAATTTAAAAGAAAGAACAAATTTCTCAATTAGAACTCTAAAGATCAGTCTAATTTTTTTATAAACGAATAGTAAAAAGAAACAACTAATTAACGAATAGTAAAAAAAAAATGCTTATTAACGAATAGTACGTCAAATTAGCACTATGCCTTAACAATATTTTAATGATCACTAAATAATAATATCACTAATATTTAATAATTATTTTATAAAATATACCTGCATTTAAAAAACTAAACACAAAAAAAAAAATAAAAATAAATAAAATAACTGTAACCAATTAGTTTTCTATTATAAATAATGTTCAAAAGATTTTCATAAAATTGCTGGTAACAACGAGGAATCAAATTTTTTTGTACCAAGGTAAGTAACCCCCTTTTTTTGGCTGCCGAGACTTGCTGCTTTCCACTGTAGGCTTTTTTAAGTTATCACATTTTTCTCAGAGGAGCACGGCTGCTTTCAGGATCGCGTTGTTACTGGCTCAGGTTTTGAAACTTGTGCTTCTTTAAAAAAAATCTTCGCTATACAGATTTTTGTAAAATAAAAATGAATGTGGAGTATCTTTTGTAGTGTAACTGTAGGATATGAATTTTAGAAATTTTTACTTCCTTTCCATCTGTGTTCAGTTTTTCATCTAAGGACATCTGACTATAAAGATTTTTAAAGTCATAAAAATCTGCATGGTCCAGCTCTTTTACACAGTATGGTTTTCCAGTTTTCTTAGCCATTCGCAACAGAGTAGTGTAGTATTGCTCCGGAATATAAATCGGTCCAGATATGCGAGTCCTTTTGATTTGCTGTTCTATCACAGAGTGGACATTATCGCCTTTATTTTGGGTGTGTTATTTATTACAACACAATCACACATTATACGAAATAACAACAAGTATTTTTAAGGAAAAAAGTCACAACTTCCTATTATGTCTTTTTGGCCCGGCTTTGTGTGACGATAAAATCTGAGGAAAATAGTCCTAATGAACTTTATTACAACATAATCATATATTATACGAAATAACAACAAGAGTCTTTTTAAGGAAAAAAGTCACAATGAACTTTCTGTGATTTCAGTCCTAGGAAAATAATAGTAATCTTTTGATATAAAGAGGAACAAATACCTTTAGTACAATAACAATCATAAAAATCAACTTATCTTATAGACAAGAAAGATTCAATGGACGATGTGACACTTTTTAAAAAAAAACCAATAACCGCCTGCTTCGGAAGTCAAATCACAACTGACAATCAGACGGTCTTTCACAGAAGAAGGAGAAAGATTCCCAATAAAGGAAAAAAGACACTAATTCTATCTAGCGGGTTCTGAGTGAGATATCGTTTTAGACGTTCTTGCTGATAAAAGGTAGTAATATTTAGAGTCATTTAGAACTATAATCCGAAAATCGAATTTTTTGCACTTATGACGGTCTTCTTCCAAACCAGCGATATATTACAAACATTTAATTTATTTGAAGTGCCGACGGGTGGGTTTAAATAGGAAGATAAGGGCGGCTGCGGCTAGTAAAGCCAACAAGTCGGCAGTCGGCACATCACAAAGAGTTATCATGACTTCTATTTCTCACCAACACTAAACTAAATAAAATCTTAATGACGTGATCAACTGAGTCAATCAAAATAAATAGCACCTGCTCTGTCGTTGATGACAAGAAAGTTTCGTTTGATTTATCAGACTGAGTTATGTCAACTTGCTATCAGTAGTTTCAGAAGCGCGGCTCAAACCCCGTTTATCAAAAAACAACCACGGTCGTAGTAGGAGGTTGAACCACCCTTATTCTTCTAGACATTATCAACTATGAATTTTAGCTAGATAAGGAGACTTCTCTTCTCTTTCCTCTTTACCCGGCCTTTTTTGATTCTTTAGTCAGGTCCTAGCTCTCTCGCGAATCGTGTCAAACTGAGAATGGTAAATTGTTTTTGACTCCATTCACTTTACCTCAATTTCAATTTATTTATTTTCATACTTTTAAATAGTGCATAAAATCTAATTTTTACTTTTTAAACAGTGTATACAATTTATTCTTATACATTTATTAAATTTTGATAGACATCATGAGAAAAAGACGAAAACTTATTTAAATTTGTTCTCTAAAAAGTCGAAACCTACGAATATTTGAACTGCTCTAAAATATGTCTACAACTGCTTAAAATGCTGTTTTTGAACGTTTATTTTCCAAAATTTTCCCGGGGGAGGACCCCCGGACCCCCCTTCTATAGGGGGGGGGGGTAGAGAGAGGATAGGTTGCAGTCTGATAAAGAGTATCTACCCCCCCCCCCCCCCCCCCCCTTTAGCGGAGGAGCCGAGCCACCCCCGTCAAAAATGAATCCCTACGCCACTGAAACTTACTAACATAAAGTCAAACTGAAATTACAAAAAATACGAATAAAAGCTAATGCTAAAGTCTATAAAAATAAGAAATTAAAAACAAATACTAAAAGCGTAGAACAAGATCAAAAAAGACTATAAGACGCCAAATAATCAAACGAGTAAAAAGTAACAAATAACAATCAATAAAACAAAGAGACAGTGTTAAAATTGCCAGAGTTAAAGTTAAAAATAAAACAAATGATAAAATCAAAGAAATAGCATACCGATTTCAGTATTTCAGTATTTTTTGTAATTTCAGTTTGACGTTATGTTAGTAAGTTTTAACACTTTATGTTTGTTCGTAGGCACTGATGATGGCTTTATAAAAGCCGAAAGCTGCTTTGATAAATAAAAAAAAAAGTTTTATCTACCGTGGAGAGACTGGCTCTTTTTATTTCTTACTATATATGTTATAATGAGACGTTTAGACTCAAAAACAGAGTCATCCTCAGTCGAATATAATTATCTAAACAAAGAATGCAGTTTTTACAAATAATATTAATATGAGATTGACATACAATTACTATCAATTTAAAATTATTATTAATTAATAACTTATTTAATTTCAAAATAAACTAATTTAATTTTAGAAGATGTTGCTTTTGTTTTAAGAAAATTTAGATAAATATTTTATATAATATTAATAACTATATAAAGACAGTTAAAGGGTGTATGTGGTAAATTGTAGAAGCGTCTCTGGGCTGGGGCAACGAAGGGTTGGTATCAGTGGAATTGCTGAAAATTCCTGCGGCTGTAAAATGATGGGGTGCACAGGAATTCCAGAGGCTTTAAGGATGAGGTATTGAAGTTAAGCCTCGGTTTATAAGCGTCCTTTGTACCAGGCTTTCCCCTTTTATTTCCATACTAAAAGCCCTAGAGAGGGAAAGGAGAATAAAAAACTCATATCAAAGAATTATTCTGCTTGAAATTTCAGAAAAATACCTACATATCTGAGAAAAAAAAGAAGTTATACAGAATGTGATTATAATGCTTCCGATTATAAGCTCAAATAGAGGGCAAGCTTGAAGTTTAAAATTTGCTTGCATACGAGTCTGCAAGACAGTGAGCCATTTTCATGTAACGCTCGTGTAACGCTTTTTGTTAACGCTTTTCGAGTTTATGTGCCAAAGAAAAGACATGAAAATGTCAAAAGTTGTTACTTCTTTAGATTGTTACTCCCCTGTTGTTTTTATAAAAATAAAAATTACATTGACTAAATAACTATTAAGACAAAGAGATGTTTAGTCCAATGTACTATAATGACAAAGGAATATCACACTTCTGTTTTTATAAGAGTAATTGTAATAACAGTCTAAAGAAGAACAATCCGTACACCTTCTTTAGATTGTTACTTCACTGTTTTTTTTTTTTTATAAGGTGGGTAAAAATCTAAACTAGTAGTGCCAAAAAATTGGTCCTTGACAACTCAGACAAACTTTCTCATATACGAGTTCATAATTACTTAGCCTAGTGGCCTAGTGTTTTCCGTTTATTTTTTTCGTGTTTTCGTTGGTACATTTAATAATTATTATTGAACATTTCATCAAAATTTATCATAAAAATAACATCTCCTCCACGGGACATTGAACCCGGCCTCCCTCTGACCGCATTTAAAGCTATTTTCTCAGGAACTTGATTTTTCCCGGGAAAACCGCTTATATCGTTCGATTCGTATTTTAATGGACTACAATTTAGGGGATTTTTTTTTTTTTTTTTTTTTTTTTTTTATCAAAATCGTCGAAAAATAATTTTCTTTTTTTTAAAATGAGTTTTTGGGAGTGCCCCAAATTTGGAGCTAAAATTAATTCCTCACTTCGCCTCGGGATATGATTTTTCTAAACATGTATGCAACATTTCATTAAAATCGGTCCTGTAGTTTAGGCTCCAGGTGTATGCACAGACAGACAATTTTATAAAAGAAACCTTTTTGGACACAGGGGCAAAAAGTAAACATGTAAATCCATCAAAATCTCAAAATCGTATTTTTGTGCCACCACAATGCTTTCTCTTTATATGAGAAAGTAAAAAGTCACCCAATTAGTATCTCATCTTGCTTCTTTATGAGCTATCATTGGACAAATGTTCAGGTATAATGAAATTAATTTCAACAAATAGATCTTCCTAAAAACTTGGGATTTTAGCATTTAAAAATGCATAACAAATAATGTGACCCTACTGAGAATAAAAAAATGTGGATGGTTAGATCTGTGTAGACATTTTTTTTTTCTCCAAATTGACGTTTCAAATTAAATGCTGAAATTATAAAGAAATCGAAGATTTTGAGAGGGTCGAAACATGCTTCGTATCAGTGGGATATAATCGTATCGAGTATTTATGTAGAGTAGCTGATTCCCTATCCACTATCCAGTAAAAGAAGTAATAATCTTGAGAATGCGGATAATTATAAAAGAGAGATTATACATTCATCTATGTCATAAGTAAAATGTTAGAATTGTTGTTTCTACCTCAAAGCAGAATATCTTGGAAAGGTACACGGAGGATGTCTTAGAGGAGTTCAGGGAGTTGAGATAAGGGACCCCCCGGGTATCATTGTATAACGACCCTGACAACTCCCTTAATCCCCGAATAGCTTTTTGTAAGCTCCAATTGCTACTTGACTTGGAATTTACTCTAGTGAATATTGCATAGAATATTAACTGAGCTCTGAATATTCCTATCTCTATTGGGAACACAGAACAATAACCGAGAATTTCTAAGGTAAAACAAACAATTTGTACTCTACATCATAAATGAAGCAGTAGAATATTATTGTCATAAAGGTTCAGTATCGGGCAGAACTTGACCGAAACAAAAAGGATTTTCTGGAATTTTATCCCTTAAAGGGAAATAGGGCCAAAGTAAATAAGAAAGGGAATTGAGCTACATTTTTGCATGAGCGTAGCGTAGGTAGTGAGTTGACTTGGGTTTTGAAAAGTTAATATGTTTGTTTGTTCGTTTGTCTAACGAATACTGGCTTAAAAAAAAAACGAATTGAACGAAAGTTGTCAGACAGGTACATCTTATAATTTGAGACAACTGTATAGTTTTTGGAAATTCCACGCTAAATATTTTCAAGATGGACGACTAAACAATTTTTTGTTAAACTGCGTGACATGTTATATATAAATTTAAAGGTCTTAAAGTGTTGAAAAAGTATTTAACTTTTGCACTTAATATTTTCAAAAGGTGGCCAATATGGTGGACGAATAAAACATAAGTTTAGTAAGCATGGTAGGTAGTATATTGTGCTTAAGGTCTTGAAGAGTAGGAAAAGAATATGCGTAACTATTATTACAAAATGTCTATTCTTTGCTAGTATTTTGAAAACAAATATGGCCGAAATGGGGGTTTGCAACAAAGAAATAATGGTTATATAAGCATGCCATATACCAATTGAGGCACTTCTTTAGATTGTTACTCCCTTTATAAAAATAAACAGAGGGGAGTAACAATCTAAAGAAGGTGTACTGAATGTTCTTCTTTAGACCACTACTCTCCTTTTCAAAACAGAAGTGAGATATTCCTTTGTCCCAAAGTACATAATAGTAAACACCCCTTTTTCTTAAAAGTTATTTAAGAAAAGTCATTTAGTCAGTCATTTTTATTCTAAAACAACCTAGGGGACTAACAGTCAAAAAAAATACGAAGTACCCCATTTTAAAGATCTTTTCAGGTAAATTAAGACTATGTAAGTTTTTCCCCGAAAAATGTTTCTTGGTACCGGTACCCATATTGAAAAAAATATGGCCGTTTTATGAGCAAACATTATTATGCACCACATCACTAGTAGGTTATATTTCATTTTAACGTCAAATTGCCCGACAATCAGCAACTCCGTGTGCATCAGGAATAACAAGAAAAACATATTTAATTGTAAAATATCAGCATGAATTCCCTCTAATAATTAATATTAAGTTAGTAACGAACCGGTTCCGGACACTATGAATGAGTTAATTTGTAAGAAATCTCAGATTAAATCATATAATTTTTTTTCAAATTCCAACACAGTATTACCTAATTTGAACTTTAAAAATACCGTCAAGTACTTGCCAGCGAGTTACTAAAAGGGTTTCTTCGGTCATAAAAATTCATAAATAGAACATTATTTTTTCAAAACAGTGAACGTGTTAGTTGTTTAATAACTACCACCCCAACCTCAAATTCACCATAGAATCCGAAGACAACAATGCCCTTCCTTTTCTCAGCATAAAGATAATTAAAACTAATGATAACAAACTAACATATAACCACTACACAAAACCCACTTATTCAGGTAAACTCCTCCATTTCTATTCACACCAACCATATTCTTACAAACTAAACTGTGCTAATAACTTCATTAATCAAATCCTTGCCCTCTCTGATAAACAATTTCATAACGAAAAAATATAATTTATAAAAGATACACTTGATAAAAATAATTACCCCAACAAAATAATTAAAAAACTACTCCAAAAACACAATAACAACATTAGCAACAACTCACAAAATACGACACCTCCCGTTTTAGCTAAATACTACACCCTACCCTACATGAAACACACCACTGAACAAATTAAAAAACTGTTTCAACCATACAATAATATCAAAATTGCCCAAAAAAATTCCACCACCCTAAAATCAATTTTGTACTCAAAACTCAAAGATCCCATCCCTCCTATGCAACAAAGTAACGTCATATACCAAATTAACTGTAAACAATGCCCTGCAATATATATAGGAGAAACTTCACAACAATTCAAAAACAGATTTCATTAACATATCAAAGACATCTCAAACAACAACACTAACACAGCTATATCAGAACATGCACACAACACTAAACACAAATTAGACACAGATAAATATAATATTTTACACACTGAAAAACACCACCAAAAACGACTTACACTGGAAATGTTATACATAAAATCAAATACAAACAACATAAACTTGAAACAAGACACCAATAAATTAAGCAACATTTACACAAATATTATATATAATACAAATAAAAATAAATAGTTCAAAATTTTGCTTCCGAGCTTACCGAAGGTAACGGAAGCTATGTGATCGTTCTGAAGGACGAAAAAATTTTAGGTCTCCGATTTCAAAAATTCCAAGACAGAAATCCGTTTCAGACATCAGGGAACATTTTTGGTTCCGTGTCTGTCTGTCGGTCTGTCGGTCTGTCGGTCTGTCGGTCTGTCGGTCTGTCGGTCTGTCGTTCAATTTTTGCGAACCACTATATCTTAAAAACTACACGTCCAATTTTAATGAAATTTGGATGGTAGGTTATAATTAGCCCATTGTTGGTCCCATATAAGTTTCAACCTTCTGCGCTTATTTGTTTGTCATCCACATGCTCACAAACATACATTTATTTACAGCCATATCTTTAAGAGTAATCATCTGATTTTTATGAAATTTTTATGGTTTGTCAAAAGTAGCCTGCAGATAACACCTGCCTAATTTCAACCTTCTGCGCACTTTAAATCGTGCTAAATTAATATGTCTTATATTGTAAAGCCGCATGGCTAACTGTCTCACTGACTGACATTAATGAATACCCACTTCCAGAAGAGCTAGAGACATGTGGTTTGCGCCATTCGACGCGCAACGTCCATATTGTGGACCAAAATAATTATACAAAGTTCACTTTTCCCCCTCCTTCCACCCTTAAAAAAATAAAAATGGGTGACTTGATTTTTAAGCTGGTTTGGGGGCTTATTGCGGCTAAAAGGTAAGTCGTATTAGAAAATGGATAGCACAAGTGGTGACTGATTTTAAAAGATCTACAACTTTAGCCCTATGAGTTTTGTCGTATCATCATCGGTTGTACCCTAGATGGTGATAATTTTGTTATTTTTTGGTTTTATTTTTTTCCATTTTTGTCTTTGAATGGCCATAGTTTCTATAATAGTTGGCCGATTTTATTTCTGATTGCGGCGATTGAACCTCACACTAATGCTCTTTAAATTGAGTATATTTTATTTCATTAGTTCATCTTACTTGCTGAGAACATGAGAGTAAACTTTTTCCCGTGTGCCGTGTCACGTGACCACTTCTTTTTGTTTTTAATATTGTGTCGTATATCATTTTAAAGGCCTTGATATGTACATTAAAATTATTTTATTTGTTGATTTTTTAAAAATTTTGTACATATACTTTTGTACCGATTTATAATTTTGTTGTAGGTTAAAGGGTTTAAATACTTTTTTTGATATTAGGTTTTTTATTTATATGTATTTATTAGTTAAATGAATGCCCTTTTGTATTGTTTGTTTTTTAAAAATATAACTTTGGTACCTCAGAGTACAGGGGTACAAATGTTAAAGTTAATCTTTTATAATATGATGTATATCGTTGAAAAGCTCTTGTATAGTAGATTAATTTTTGTTATATTCTATTTTGTGTTATTTTTAGTTTTGAGGGGGGTAAAATAAAAAAAAAAACCGTTTATACAGGGGTTTCTACGATTTGGTTGCTGTTTTATATTTGTTTATTAAATTAATTATATGTGCGTTAACTTTTGGTGCTTGTTGGAGGCTTTATTACTCCAACAAATGTTTAAATATCTTTAACTTTATTAAATATTTACTGGAACAGTGATGCGCCGTTCCAACTTTTTGATTATGTTTATCGAGGTATTTTTCTAAATTTGGCCTTTTCTTTGCGAGGAAGCTATGTGCCACATTAATTGGCAGAGTATTTTATTAGGTATGTCAATTATAATAAATATAAAAATTCTTTTAAAAAAAAAAAAATCAAAAACAGCTAAAAACAAATCAAAATTTTTACTAACATTATTTAGTAAGACATTTATTGCCTAATTTCTTAATTGCTTTTTTCATTTGACTTATTTCTCTAAATTTATAGTATTCTACCATTCAAAACACTGATGAAGTTCAGGTTCCCGGGGAGAAAGCTTTGTGAAATAAAATAAAAAAGAATAACAACGGACTTTTATTCCAAACAACACCTTAACTGTTTTAATTCTACTCTCAAGTCCACCTAAGAAAACCTTCAATTATTTTTTCATTTTTTTTTTAAACTATAGATAAAAAGTTGCAATTTTGTGTGCTTATATATGTGCTTGTGTGAATATATGCAGCAAGGTGTGCATATATTCCTTTAGTATCTTAGGTATATATGCACTTAGGTTTTACTGCACACTTATTTGGTTCGTTTAGCGGTAAAATGGCCGCTATTTATGAAACGCGATATATATTTGTGAATCAAATTTAAATACCTTTAAAATGGTACCCAACTTGAAATTTTCGAAAAATAAAAATTTCGGGTCTCCATAGTTACGGCCACCTAAAATTTCTAAAATTTGACTTTTTTTTATATGTATCAATTCCCGGAAATATCATTAGACCACAGAAATTTATACTTTTGTATTTTTGCCTTATTTTTAGTAGGGGTAGCGGGGCCTTTTTTTTTGCTCTTTGTTTTATTTTTTTCGGGGGCAAAATGGCCACCATTTTGTAAAAACTATATATATTTGTATTCCACATTTTAATACCTAAATATTGCGAAAATTCGCAGTTGATCTCTGATCAATTGGTTTTTGGGAACAAAAGTTTAACTTGTATACCAAATTTTTAAATATCTAGCTACAGTAGGTCGAGAGATATACTCTAAGATGCGACAGACGGACGGACGAACTACCAAAATCATAAGGGTTTCTACGATGACCTCGAAACCCTAAAAATGACCTTACACATAAACCGAACTAAATTCAAATAATAGAATAATAGACCTACCTTACATTCTACAGTATAAGGTACTCAATATCTTTAAAACAAGAGAAGTAAGAGATCCAAACCTTTTTTTTTTTTAGAAAATCTTACCTCCCTTCTTGTCCTCGATTACCTGTGTCTTTGTTTGCGTCCAAGATTTTTGATTTTTTTTTTATATCTTAGATCTTAGGGTCATAAACCTGGTACTTACCGTTGATGTTGATACCAAACTATTATTTGCTTAACTATTCATTTATCTACCTAATTATTAATTTACCTAACAATTAATTTAATACTTTCCGAATAATAATATGTTCATTAATTTTAAAGCAGAAAGATACTGTTATAAAATCTTGGTATGTAAGTAATACATTAATCAGCTAAATATTTTTTAATTATCTTTTCTCTTATTTATCGTAATAAATTTGATCTAAAATGTTTTATTAGTAAAGAATTTAAGAAAAACTTTTCTCTCCACCAAGAATATGAGAAAGGTCATATTTTAAAAACTAATAGTTAAAATTTTTAAATGACTTTGGTATGTCAAAGTTATCCTGAAAATGGTTACACATTAATATTTAACCTGCACGAGAAAAGTCTATATTATTTAAGAATATTATCTTTTTGTTTACAGTTAATACTTTTAGTTTATAAACATTAAAACCAAATGACTCTGTATGATATTATATAAATGGAAATTCAGGTATTCCGTTAGCCTTAAGTTTAAGGCACTGCAGAAGCCGGCAAAATTATAATTAGTTCTTATCAGTTTTCATAAAGTGATAACTCTATATTAACAATAATTCCCTCTTTTGCTGCAATGAACCAAAACGACTCATTAATCTTGGGCTTGTTTGAAGTTGGACCTAGTTTTAGCGTTGAAAGTTTCGCTCCGGTTTGTTTGGAAGCTGTAAATCAGGGAAGAGTTGAAATTCTCCTAATACTGGGAAACTTGCCTCACTATCGCTATTCTCTTACCCCCCGTGTAGAAGTGGGAACTTGGCCAAACATTTAGCCTCTATAAATTCTCTCGTGAAAATACGGCTCAACCCAAACTTTTTTCAAAAAGATCCAGTTTTTGTTCCATTCTTTCCATTTTCACTTCTTTTCTTCAACGACCTCATTTTCTTTTACATTTTTTTTTTTTTTTATAAATCATTTAAAATATTATCTTCTTTTTACCTTTTTTTTCTCAATTTTTTCAATTAATTATTCTATTAAATATTTTGCTTCCGAGTTTACCGAAGGTAACGGAAGCTATGTAATCGATCAGAAGAACAAACATTTCTCCAATTTCAATAATTTCCACGACAGAAATCCGTTACAGACATCAGGAAACTTCTTTGGTCCCGCGCCTGTCTGTCTGTGTGTCACTCAATGTTTGCTAACCAACATATCTTAAAAATTACCTATTTTAATGAAGTTAATGGATGGTTGGTCAGAATTAGACCATTATTGGTCCCATTTAAGTTTCAACCATCTGCACCCATTTGTTTCTCTTCAACATTTGCACAGTGCACAAACATACATTTATTTACACCTATATCTTCTCCACTGACCAAGGCTATCGTATTGTTACAAATGATTATATTGTATTTAATTTACTGGTTAAAAAAATAAACGATATCATAAAACTATATCTTCTAAATTCTAAATTACTTATCTGATTATAATGAAATTTTAGATGGTTTGTCGAAAGTAGCCCACATAGAAAATAGCCCCAGATTGATTTCAACCGTCTCAGCTCTTTACATGTTGGTAAATTGATATTTTAATAATGCATGTAACAAAAACAAAACAATTTTGGCAATTTTATAAAACTGGGGGAAAATTAAATAAATCTGACTAATAATGTTGTAACAGCATAAAATCATTAAAGCATACGAAATTGAACACGAGGGAGCTATGTGGCACACTATTGGCAGACAATTTTCATGATCTATTTATTGTTCAGATATTAAAAAGATAACCTTGAACATTTTTTTTTTAAATAGAATTATTATTTCTAAATTAACGAATCATAAAAATATGGGTACATATTTTTGACTGGACCCAATAAGTAATTACGGTATACTTAATCTAAAGGTTGGATGGAAATTAATGTTTTAGGTTTATATATAAATAAATAAAAAATGCAAATTCTATCAATGAGCATCATTAGAAGTAATTAAAGTACAATTAACTTTGTCTATCTATTGTTTCCTTCTTTTTAATTCGTCATAATTTGTTTCAAACTTCAATAGGTCGGTGAGATCTCCATGAGATCCTATTGTGTTTTTTTCGGTGTGCACATTTTGAGTCGCCACTTTTTTTAACTGTGTTTGTTTATTATGATTACTACAAAGTTGTTACGACATTACCACTAAAAGAGGAGAAAGTTGTAGGGGTCGAAGCCAGACCAAAAGCCTTGACAAGATTCTTTATAGTTGTTCACAAATATGGATCACTGAATCTAGTTTTTTGCAATAGGTTTTCTTCGCTCCTTTTTTAGGGGGAGGTACATCGAGTTTTTCGAAACTTTGTATCCCCTTGTTTGAAAAATATACTTCTTGTGATTGTGGTCTTATCTTCTTGGAAGAAACCGGAAAAGTTTCATCACTAGACAGACTTGATTCCCCTATATTTGGCGTCGATGCTTGCAGTCTCTCAGATGATCCGACTGAATTAGATGTTGTAACAGATGAAGACAACCAGATCTAGAACTAGATACGATTAACCAACCAAGCCCCTTCGTACTATGAGTGATCGCCTGTTTCTTTATATTGTTACAACACTGAACTGGTTTTGCACATCCAGGAAGACCCTGTTTCAAAGCCTTCCCCTACTATCAATTCCTCTTGAGTTATGACGTTCAGAGAGAGAAAAAAAGTAATGTCCCTTTTACAACTTCCTATTTCCTCATTGCGACCACCTGTGAGATGAATACAATTTTTTCCTGCTAAACATTTAACTTGAATTACACATTGCATAAGTCAAAGTTACTGACCGCAAATAAATGATCGAGTGATGCTTTTACATATGAATATACAATAGACTATATAATCTTTACAACTTCAATGATCTTTTGTTACATTTTGTTGACCTTTTCTAGTTAAGAGCAATTTAACATTTATATATATGTAGGGCTATAAAATCATGATCTCATAATATCCAATGAATTCAATAGATCGAATCTAATTCATATTTGATCAAAATAACATGCAGATGTAGATTACTGATTTGGTTAGATAAGTATACTTTAGTTCAGTAGATAATCATTGTAATATTGTTATAAATAAGAATAATTTACTCTCTGAAAACTTTTAAAAGCATTTCTAATCTTGCATTTAGACAAATTACCTCCTCAGCCTTTTAGACGAATAAAGATCAATGTTAAGCTTAAGCATTAAGCACGCTTAATTTATTTAGTGCCTGATTTAAACCTCTGCCTCAACTCTTACACGGATTCTTTCTCGTAGATTTATGAGTTTGTAGTTCATTCCAAAATGTTTGTAGAAGTTACTCAAGACTCAAGGAATAGAACCCGAAGAGAAAAATGTCAAATCAGTTTTAAAAGAGATTGGTTTTGATTTGATCACTTTGTTTGTCATAATATTTAATACTCATCTGTTTTTACCACTTAGTTGGCCATCAGTTTACTGATCACTAACAACAGTGACAGAACAACAAGTAACTGATCAATTTTTCTCATTAGGTAAGTTTTATTGGTATTCACGATGACTTTTGTGTCATTCATCGGTGCTGCAGATTCGTGGTCAAAAGACAGCATTAAATAAAGTTAATTTTTGTGTAGAATCGTATTTCTTTATTCGTAAACAAGTAATACCACAGCTCATGGTTATCCATACCATCAATTAATTCTCGTGTCTAGGGTCTTTAGGGATCCTCACAAAAAACATTACTTTTTTTTTTTTTTTTATTTCTATTTTAAATTAGCTATATTTGGCTCATACCTAGGCATTTTCAGGTCTTATCTGAATTTGATATGTGACGTGATAAATGATAATTTATTTTATAAGAGTAAACATAAAAACACCTTTAATAAGCCATTATTTAACAGTTACCCTAAAATGAAAAACATTTATTTTAAATGTAGTTGATGAATCCATTTATGGTAGTAAATAAAACTTTAATTATCGTTTAAGTGGCAACGTTTCGGCCATTTTCAAGCCTAGAAAAAATATTTTTTTTAAAAAAAATTTAGATGGACGACGTAACAAATGACTTATAACATTTACTTGACTCATCTTGGCTACAATACCTTTAATATGATTTAGTGAGGATCTTTACAGTTACATGTTGTGAAAATAAGTTAAACAAACTAGGAACGGCATCGTTCCAAATAGTTAGCAATGTGTATAAATTAACAGTCCAAGTTATAATTAAATTCAGATATCAGTATAGTAATTAGGCGTCCTGTGTTTCAGTTTAGTTACGGTAGTAAAGTTGTTGGTTAAAAAGTTATCTGAAAATTCATAGTTAATTCTAAGTTAGTCAAGTTTTTGGAAATCAGTTAGTAGATTAGAGATGGGTAATAACGATAACATTTATTTGGCGGTAACATGCTAGTACTGTTCTATTATCGAGAAGTAACATGTTGGTAGCTTTCGATGCCGCTAATTAAATATTACTCATCCCTTCTTATAGTAACAGGTAGAAAAGTATCGCTGCCATTCTAGGGTAAATGAGGTTGAAAAAATGAAATGAAAAGAATTTGAAGACATAAAACAGTTGATGGTAGTAAAGGATACGAAAAGGGTGGTTGTGACAAGGCTGCGTTATGGTCCTTAATCTAAAGCTTGCGTAGGTTGGATCAAATGAAAGGACACTGAATTCTCCTTATAGATGGCCCAAGTCCGGAGGCAGTGCAGAGGTCCAAAGCAGGAAGGGCTTTAGTTCGTAGCCCTTAGAACCAGTCCTTCTTGTGCAACCTACGGTCTCCCTAGGACCGAGGTTCTTTTGTTCTTTTCAAGAGACCCTCAGGAGGCTTCTAGGTCTGACGCAACAGTGCCCTATCAAAGAGCCCTTTAAGGCCCAGAGCTAAACAAACACCCAGGGCTAATCTCTTCTCTTTGTTGTCAAGTCTTGGACGTAACGACAGCCTAGTTCACGTTGTCTTCCGCAGTGACCCTTTCCTGTACTTTTAAACTCCTTTTTACTTACTATAAACTCAGTACGCAGTTCATTCTCTCAACGGTGTTTTAATCCAGAGAGTAATTATTTACTGCTTGTGTAATCTGTTACCTTCAAAACCCGTTCTAAACGTATTATTTAAAACATTATTTTGTGTTTTACCTCTTATTAATTTACTATGTTGACTATTTAAAATGCACTGCCATTTAGTGTAACATATAGCTTCCTCGCGTAATTTTTCGTATACTATAATGATTTTAAGCTTTTCTTTAAACCAATTATTGTCACATTTATTTAAACTCCCTCCCCCGTTTTTTAAATCGGTCACAATTGTTTTGATTTTTCATATAAATTTAGCTAAATTTAAAGAGTGCAGACGGTTGAAATCAATCTGGGGCTATCTGCGGGCTACTTTCGACAAACCATCCAAATTTCATTAAATTCAGGTTAGTACTTTTAAAGGTGTAAATAAATGTATATTTGTGTGCATGTGGAAGAGAAACAAATGGGAGCAGAATATTAAAACTTATATGGGACCAACAATGGGCTAATTATGGCCTACCATCCAAATTTCATTAAACTCAGACGAGCAGTTTTTAAGATATGTTGGCTCGCAAAAATTAAGCAACAGATAGAAGCGGAACCAAAACTGTTCCCTGATGACTGAAACGGATTTTTGTCTTGACATTTTTGATACCTGAGACAAAGATATTAAAAATTTTCATTCTTCAGAACACATAGCTTTCGTTACTTTCGGTAAGCTTTCTTTCGGAAGCAAAACATAAATTTATAAACACAAAACCTACATTAATTTTCCGTCATGCTTAATGTTACGAATATCTCTATTACATATAAATATATTAAGCTTTCACTCTAGCTTACTTTAATATTTAAAAAGGATTTGCTTTGAATTGAATTAATTATACCGATGTGAGTAAATGATTTATTATGTTTTAATCCAATTGCAATGTGAAGTCATAATTAAATCAACGTTTAGTACGAGTTAAATGGACCAAGTAAAGCTGCTTACCTTGATAATCCATGTCTACATGGGCTCTAGACATGTACAGTACATTATATGATAATCCCCAACAATTATAAACTCTTAGTAAGTTAATACCTCCTGACATAACATGTTCAGAAACGTGCATTATACTTACTAACATACTTAACCCTAATTAAGTATGTTATTAAAAACTAATTGTATACTTATAAAGTAAAAAGGCAACAGCGTTTATTGTATTTATTTTAATGTAATTATAATTTGTCAACATTTTGGTCATTGTACCTTCCTCAAATTTAGAGATATAATAAGTTTTGGATCTCGTATTGGTGCATTATTTTTCTTATATTTTTACTTTATCAGATTATATCGAAATCCTTATCTATACACTTTATGCTCCAATTGTATGCGCATAGATTCGGTGGTTAACAATCTTTTTTACTTTTCCTCACTACATATAGTAGGAAAAGTATTGTTTTCACCAAAAAATTTGTTTTCGAGATTTCAACGGAATTATCACTTTTTGGGTGTTTTTAAGACCTCCTAAGTGGTTTTCAGCATGCCGTCTGTATGTATGTAGTATGTATGTGTGTGTGTTATCATCGTAGCGCCCAAGGTATTTAACCTAGAGAGTTGAAACTTGGCAGACAAATCAGTCCTTACCTGTAGTGGTCCCACCCGGAAAATCAAATTTTTCCGCCATCTTGAACCTAGTTTGTTGAGTCAGCAAAAATTTTAAAAAATCGTAATAAATCGACAATGGTCCTGATCGAGTTGAAATTTGGCACGAATATACCTCTCTGTATGACAAACAAGCCCACCAAATTTCATTTTGATATTGCCCGCCATTTTGAAATTATCAATTTTTGATTTTTTAAAACTTTGACGGTTAATAATACCGAAAGTATAAATAGGTTTTTGACATATAGCATATCGTTGGAACCGGAAAAAATTAAGGAACAAATATAAAAAACCCCGATGAAATTCCATTAATTAGTTTAAAAGTTATAAGCGAATATAATTATTTATTAGTGTGATAATTTTGATGACGTCAAAGTTTGTTTACATCTGTCAAAATACCGCCATACTTCAAATAATAAAATAAAATATAGGTATTAATTATAGGTATTAAAAATAAGGTTTTTTGAAGAATGATAATAAATCAGTTTGTTCAGAACGGTCAAACATCCGAGTACTGACCACGTCCAATGCTGCTTCGCAGCAGGAGAGGCCACTTTAGTGGCCTCTGAAGTGAGGAAAAGTTCCGAGGTACCCTGTACCCGATTTTTTTTCTTATATTTTTACTTTTATCAGATTATATCGAAATCCTTATCTACACTTTATGCTCCAAATAGTATGCGCATAGATTCGGCGGTTCACAATCTTTTTTATTCGTGGAACGCCAAATATTGTAAAACATTTTCGGTGAACCGAGAGGGTTAAATAGAAGAAGAAGAAGACATTTTTAATGATAAAAAACAATTATAAAATAATGAAATCATGGCTGTGATGTATAATTTAATAAGTACTTTGAACTTAGCTTTAATTATTATAACTTTTAAATTGATAAGTGCCATGACCACTTTGCTTTGGTGAAATATTTAAATAACTAACCTATTAAGTGACCAACTAACAACAATTTGATTTTTGGTCTCTTAACTAATTTTGTACTCAGGATCATGAAAATCAAATTGTCCACCAAAATGAATGAGTGGGATATGACCGCTCCTCCTGGTCTGTTTTTTAACAGCTTGTAGACAAGATATGTTCCGCAGACGAACTTTGCTGATCACATACACATACTTTTAAAGGGACTTAAAGATTAACTTATACGCAAAATTCTAGCTTGATGTTAGTCAGACACTTTTTTACACACTAACTAATAAACTATTAGATTTCATTGGATTTAAATTTAGTCATAAGTCATAATATGCATATGAGAATTTAAAAAAATAGAATGTCAATTGGTGTGGCACATAGCTTCCTCGCATCCTATCACATACTTCATTGATTTTATACTTTTACAAGCCATTGTTGTCTAATTTGTCTAATTGTTTCCCCCGTTTTTTTAATCTGTCGAAAATCGGCACTTCGACTAACAGTAACTCCCATCACGCTGCCATCTTTGTCAGTTGTGTACTGGAAAATAAATTAACAAATTAGCAGAAAAATTCTTATACATAAATATAAATAAATTAAAAAAAAAAAAAAAACCTATAGAAATCATTTTTCTTATGTGATGCTTTAGTAGCATTAAGATGTTTAAAATAGACTGCCAATTAGTATGGCACATAGCTTCCTCACGTCCTATCACGTACTTTATTGATTTAATGCTTCTACAAGCCATTATTGTCTAATTCATTTTATTGCTTCTCCCAAAATTGTTTGGATTTTTTGCATAAATTAAAGTATCAATTTAGCAAAAGGTAAAGAACGCAGAGTGTTCAAATTAAGCTAGGGCTATCTGCAGACTACTTTCAATAAACTATAAAAGTTTCATGCAAATCAGATAAGTACTTTTGAAGCTATAGGTGTAAATAAATGTATGTTTATCTCCAGTAGGGAAAAAAGTTATGATTTTGAAATAGTTTAGAGGGACTAAAACAGGTCTTTTCATCCCTGAACTCAAAAAGTAGGGAGAAAAAGTAAAAGTAGGGCGAAAAAGTAAAGTAGGGCAAAAAAGTAAAGATTGCAACTTAATTATTTTATAAATAGTAGAAAATGAATGGCAAATGTAATGAAGTTGTTAAAATCAGGTTGGCGGCAGTGCGCTTTTTTGACCATGTTTATCATTGATTCATTGTTTATAACCTGCATCTAAATAACCTTCTATTTGAGTTTAATTCCCATTCTTATTTGTTTCTAATATTGAATCTCTTATATCTGCTATTAAAAGTGCTAATAATTATTGTTATTTATTAAAATAATAAATAAAAACTGTGCAATGGACGAAAATGTGTATTTTCTTCCTACTGGAGATAAAATATTGTATGTACCTTGTGACTAAAGTGGCATTATTCCCCTCGCGATAATTTTCTCCAGAGTTATTCCCTCGGCTGCGCCTCGGGAATTAGGGACCATGGTTCCTTCGGCTTCACCTCAAGAACCAACTTTTTCGCTCAGGGAATAATGGCTTACTTTACTCCCTAGGTGCATAAATAACTATTATCTACGATTGTTCCGAAATATAAACATTGTAACTCTGTTTAGATGCGTAGAAAGTGATTCTTTACGTACTTGTATTCATTGCGCATGCGAGTCTCATAATTCTGAAGAATTCCTCTTCTTTACCACCCTAGGGCGGTAAAGAAGAAGAATTCTTCAACTTTACTCAGGATTAGCGAGTTTGTTTCGATTAACAAAACTAATTTGATGTTTGTTTAATAAAAGTAACTGTTTATATCGAGTTTTTTTGTGAAAATCAATGCGCGATTTACGTGATTATGACGAATATGAGGAGAATAATACGCCTCCCGAAATAATTAATTCGGCACAAAATACAACTAATGAATTAATGTCATCTTTATCAAAAGAGAAATACGATCTTACATACAGGAAGTTTATTATTTTTTTCTATATTTATTATTAAAATCAAACAATCGTAGATAAAGTACGGTACGCAACACGTGCGAAAACGGCATTTTGCATTGCTCGTGTGGTTTTACTACCCTCGTCTGTCGCTCGGGTGCAAACTCCATACTCACATGCAAAATGCTACTTTCCGCACTCGACGCGTAATGTACTATTATTATTTGATTTAAGTTTTTAGATTTATTATTTATTATTAGAAATGTTTTTAAATTTAAACGTGTAAATAAATTTGGGAAAGAGAATAGAGGGAGGGACAGACAAACATCATGTACTTGCAGTAGATAAATTAGACCCAGTAGAACTTACTCGGACCATTGTCCGAGTAAGTTGTAAGTAAGTTTGTAAGTAAGGAGACTTGACTAAACCTATGATCTCACAACTTTTTACGCGAGACTTGGCTTATTTTTTTACACTAGTGTTTTTGTTGGGAGTCTATATACATCACAGCCGTGATTTCATTATATATTTTATTACTTTTTATCCAAGCCAGTGGCAACGGGCTTATTAGAAAAAAAAGTAAATTAATTTAAATATCTATTTGGAGACCAACAAATCAAAACAAACATTTATTTTTATTGGAATAAATGTGGTTGCCTTAGCTTAGCAATAAAAAAATAATTTCGAGGTGAGTCATTGCCGTCGGGACACTACTCGATTATAGGGGACCCTTAAAAAGTTTATTAGGTGGTTGTAACAATTCCACCATTAGCTCAATGACACATTTTTGCGCCATCGCAATACTTTCCAAAGAAGTAAAAATCAATTTTACATTTTGACGTCAGTAGTGTATAAAGGCCGGTTCTACACCCGCCACCTCCTCCCCCCACCCCTCGACCCTGTGTGGCGTAGTCTTGTATGACTGTTCAAACCCCCTCCCCCACTCCTTAATCACCTCCAACCACCTCCCGTCCTCTTTTACGGACCCACGTGACCACCTCCCGTGTACTTGGACCCCCTACATCACGTGACACCCCCCTTCCTACCCCCTGACCACCTCCTGCATTGCGCATGCGTCACGCCCAACCACCTCCCCCACCCTCTAAACACCTCTAACCATCTCTCGTCCTCTTTCACGGTCTCCATATTATGACGTCACCATCACGTGACCCCCCCCTCCCTACCCTCCGTCTACTTCGATACACATATACTATTGCGCATGCGTCGCGTCCAACCACCTTTTCCGATCACGTCACCACCACGTGATTGTTCCCCCCACTCCTTAACCTCCTCCCATCTACCTAGACGGAGCCTCTCTGATGGCCCCACCGCTTACCCCCCCTTCTGGCGATCACCGCCATCTTGGATTTTTTCAAGTTTTGATGACGCCATATTATCACAAATGATGAGATCAGATGGGGTTTCCTAAAGGGGGGACGAAAATTCTCCATTTTGCTCTAAAATCAACCGTTTAGGAGATATTTACGATTTTTCTAATATTTCTACATATTTATATAAACATTATTATTTATTCAGTAATTGCGTCGTATTTTGGAATTATTGCATAATATTGGGTAAAAATGTTACACAACATTGACTATTACGTCTTATTTATACAATAATTGAGTCGTATTATGAAAGTATTACGTCTTATAAATATAAACACACATTTATTGCGTCGTATTTTAGGATTATTGCACAACATTCAGCAACTATTACGTCATAAATATAAACATATATTGCGTCGTATTTTGAAAGTATTGCACAACATTAAGCAACTATTACGTCTTATTTTTAGAATATTATTGCGTCGTATTATGAAAGTATTGCGTAATATGAGGTAAACTACTGCGCATGCGTCGCATTAGGGAGCTTTTTTCACAGATGTTTTTTAACGGACCAATGAGAGAGCTCCATTTGGCAGCTGTTTTTTAACGGACCAATAGGAGAGCTCCATTTGGCAGCTGTTTTTTAACGGACCAATGAGAAAGCTCGAAATAAATACTCGCTTCCTATTGGTGCGGGCTTTTGTACGGGGAGGTAGGGGGGGCGAGGTTATAAATAGAGGCAACCTCCGGCCGGGAGCTCATTCTCGCGTCAGTAGTCAAAGTGTTAACATCGCTCCTGAACGTGCAGACTCTCAACTCTCAAACAGTGAGTACTTTTTCTGTTTGTTTTTTCACAAAAATATAAAGTTTATTTTTAGTGCGTGTTAGTTTCATATTTAGTTTGTTTCATAAAAAATTAAAGATCTTTATCAGTTTGTGTTTGTTTCATAAAAATTCAAAGTACATTTTTAGTTTGTGTTTTTTCACAAAAATTTAAAGTACATTTTTAGTTATAAAGTTTTAGTTTGTGTTCGTATCACAAAAAAATTATTATGGACACCTTCAAGTGTGCCAAGTGTGGACTGGTGTTTGCCCGGCCTGATATTCGGTGTCGCCATGAAGCTGGTTGTCAGGCGGACCGGCGCTTCCCCTGCTCTATCTGCGGGAAGGAATATTCAAGGAAGGACGCCCTGACCAGACATCTCAAGTCCTGCAAACCTGACGATGATTTTAACGCCGTCGCTCTACTTCTCTGCGGTAAGTGTGGGACCGGCTTTTCCCGAGTAGACAACCGAAAAAGGCATGAAGAGACTTGCAACAACGAGCCGTCAAACCCCGATATTGACGAGGCGTGTGCGTTACTCTGCGGTATGTGCGGCCAAGGATTCACCCGAGTAGACAACCGTA
Source organism: Gerris lacustris (assembly GCA_951217055.1). Lineage (NCBI taxonomy): Eukaryota > Metazoa > Arthropoda > Insecta > Hemiptera > Gerridae > Gerris > Gerris lacustris. The sequence goes on along the minus strand of OX578279.1, from coordinate 17,483,104 downwards.
GGAGACATGAAGATACCTGCAATGCCACCTTCAGCAGGGAATGCTCCACCTGTGGCCACGTATTTACCAACCGACATAACCTGCTGCGTCACGAGGAAACCTGCGGACAACCTCCTGCTAAGTTGACGAAAGCGGAGCCAAAAACAAGCACGTTACTCGGCCTACGACCCGATGCAGACGGGTTATCCTACTACGAGACGGCGTTCGACGGTCGACTTCGCTCGTACTTCATCAGGTCTGACGACTGCCACGACTTGGCGTCTTTCCTGCGTGCCATTACCGACAACTTAACTGGACAAATCCTTCTCGCCCTGGAAGAGCACCACGCCGTCAAGATTAACATGGTAGCCGAGTGCTTCTTCACAAATACCGTTGGTGACCATTGCCAGCGAGCCTTCAAGACGAAGAACAGGGCCGTATTCAAGGAGACCGACCTGGACGACTTTCTCACCACCGAATACAACAAGCTGAACAACGAGATGGAGGAGGCTCAGCTCAAAAACAGTGGATGGACACTCGAGGGCGTCGACGGACTGCGTCTTCGAATAAACAGGTATTCTCCTTTGAGGGGAAGTACTTATATTCCACTTCCAGATATTATAAAAAATAAGAAAGCCTGTATAAATGTAGAGAATAGTGATTTATTTTGTTTTAAATATTCCGTACTGTCTAAATTAGTACTCGATCATCCAGATCGTCAATCTTCCTACACCAATGTAATTCACAATTATGATTTTGATTGTTTGCATTATCCAGTGCAATTAAAGAAAATTAAGTCATTCGAGTCAAAAAATAATATTTCAATTAATGTGTTTGGTTTAAAAAATAAATCTAATATTATTTATCCACTGAAAGTAGTAAAGCAAGAGAAGGAGGACCACAGAGATTTGCTATTACTAAATAATCCTAATGGCACTGCACATTATGTTTTCATTAAAGATTTCAATAAATTAGTTGTCAGTCAGATAAACAAACGTGAGCACGCTATAACAATTTGTAAGCGCTGTTTCTCACACTTTGATAGTAGATATGGTTTGACAAAAGAGGAAAAACTTGCAAACCATCTAAAACTCTGTATTGAACATAAACCTGTATTAGTTGAAATGCCTGAATCCAATTCATTCGTAGAATTTAAAAATGTTGAACGTTGTCTAAGAGTTCCATATGTAGTCTACTGTGATTTTGAAGCTCAGCTCACACCTATCTCCACCTGTCCACCTAATCCACTAAATAGTTTCACCTTACCGTATCAAAAACACGAGCCATTTAGCTTTTGTTGCTACCTCCAACACTCGGAGGGTGTTCAAAGTATCAATTCAAACCTTCCGACTGAGCCTTTAATTTATCGTGGTCCCGATGCAGCAAAAACATTAATGTGTCATCTAACATCTATTGCTGAAGAAGTTTCTAAAATTTATCAATTGAAAACTCCAATGACCCCTTTAACGCCGCAAGAGAAGGAAGAATTTAATAAGTGTACAATTTGTTACATGTGTAAAAAACCTATAAATAAATCTGATGTTAAAGTAAGAGATCACTGTCACATAACAGGAGCATACAGAGGAGCAGCACATAGTTCTTGTAATTTACGATATACCGCTCCTAACTTTCTTCCAATAATATTCCATAATTTAAGTGGTTACGACAGCCATTTTATAATTAAAGAATTAGGTTGTGATAATAACAAAATAGACATAATTCCATGCACAGAAGAAAAATACATAACATTTTCGAAAGTAGTAAATAAATTTATTAAACTCCGATTTATAGATAGTTTTAGATTCATGGCTGAAAGCCTAGATAAGTTGACTAAAGGAGTAAAAGATTTCAAAATAATGAAAAGACATTTTCCAGCAGAACATATTCAACTATTAACCCGCAAAGGGGTATTTCCGTACGACTACATAGATAATATAGATAAACTCCGAGACACTGAACTACCACCTAAAGAAGCATTTTATAACAAACTCAATAGAATCAATATAACCGATGAAGAGTACAACCATGCCTGCAACGTTTGGAATACCTTAAAAGTAGAAAACCTGGGTCAATATTGTGACATTTATGTAAAAACTGATGTATTGCTGTTGGCTGACATATTTGAGACTTTTCGAAATGTAACTATAAAAACCCACTACCTAGATCCAGCTCATTATTTCACGCTTCCAGGACTTACGTGGGATGCAATGCTTCGATTTTGTAATATAAAATTAGAGTTGTTGAATGACTATGAACAGCTATTAATGATAGAGAAAGGACTACGTGGAGGTATATGCCAGGTATCACATCGATATATAAAAGCCAATAACAAGTACATGGAAGATTATGACTCCAATGAAGAGAGTGTCTACATATACTATGTAGATTGCAATAACTTGTACGGTTACGCCATGTCGATATCCCTCCCTTATGGGGATTTTGTATGGGTAGACCCCACAACCGTCAACTTGGAGGAGGTGTCCGAGTCATCTAACTACGGCTATATACTTGATGTTGATATTGAATACTCTCAAGAACTTCACAGGCTTCATAATTCGTTACCATTCTTGTGTGAAAATTTAACCGTCAATAAGCAAACCAAATTAATTCCTCATTTAAACAACAGAAACAATTATGTCGTTCACTACTTGGCCTTGCAGCAGGCACTTAGGCATGGTCTTAAAATTATAAAAATAAATAGAGCATTGCGTTTCAAGCAATCACCTTGGCTTAAACCTTACATTGATTACAATACAACTCTAAGAGCCCAGGCGACCTCCGATTTCGAAAAGGACCTGTATAAGCTATACAACAACGCCGTATATGGAAAAACAATGGAAAATTTAAGAAGACGGTTAAATCTGAGGCTCGTCAACGACAAGAAAAGAATAGAGAAGTTGGTATCAAAACCGGAATTCATCGACAGGACCATATACAACGAGAATCTCGCAGCTGTTCACTTGGCAAAGAAGAAGATTCTGTTCAACAAGCCTATCTACGTCGGGATGGCCATATTAGACATTTCGAAATGTAAAATGTATGAATTCAATTATGAAACTATGATTCCACTATTTGGACCTGAAAGAATTACATTATCATATATGGATACGGACAGCTTTATATATAAGATACAATGTGAAGATCTATATTTGGAACTGCTACCTATTGTCAACCATCTCGACACGCATGATTTGGATATCACCAATCCTCTTTATTCACCGATTAACAAGAAGGTTGTAGGAAAATTCAAAGATGAAGCGAAAGGAGAAATTATTAAAAAATTTATAGGTCTCAGAGCAAAAATGTACTGCATGGAATTAAATAATAAAGAAATTAAAAAGATTAAAGGTGTACAGAGTATAGTTGTAAAAAATGTAATTAAAATAAAAGATTTTGAAGATAGTTTACGGTTAGGTGTAGAGTTAAGAACCCTAGTTAGACAAATTCGTTCGTTTCAACACGATTTATATTCGATTGAGATTAATAAAGTTGCATTATCTCCGTTTGATGATAAGAGAATTTTAATGGATGATGGCATTTCGACTAGGGGAATAGGATATTTAGAATAATTGTAATTTTCAAAATTTTGTTGTAATATATTTTTAGGTTTTTGATTTATTTTTGTAATTTTCAAGATTTGTTTCTTTTTGTATTAATATAATTTGTGTATATTGTATGGTTGGATTTAATTTATTTTGTATAATAAATTTTGGTTTAAATTATTATTTTTGTAAATTACTTTCGTATACTATATTAGCTTAAATTGTTTTTGTATAATATTTTTATTGGCTTTCTGGATGATATTATTATTTTTGTAAATAGAAAAATGTAATTTGTTATACCATTTATAATTATTTGTACAAAGAAGATGTAATGACCAGTTGGATTTAATTTTATAAAGGTTAATTTTGAAACACCATCATTCAAAATGAGGTAATATTGTTACTGTCATTAAATGTGACACGGACTTACTCATTCCACGGGGAATATCATTAAAAAAGACCGAATGGACTATTCTATTAGGTAAATGGCAAGATATTGAAATGCTTTGCACATTAATCTCTACCTAATATATAGGGTCACTGTCGTGGCATAGCGTCCCATAAACCCTAGTTACGGTCCCTGGCGTGGCATAGCGTCCCGCAAACCGTAAGGTCCCTGGCGCAGTCGAAAGACTCGTAAACCTCAATGGTAAAGGTATATTTGTAAAGTGTTATTGGTATCAAATATTAAAAAAAAAAAAAAATATATATATATTTTTTGGTGATGGTGTGAAAAAAAAAAAATAATAAAAAAAATAAATAAATAAAAAAAAAAAAAAAAAAAAAAAAAAAAAAAAAAAAAAAAAAAAAATAACCTCCTCGATGTGCTTCCACCTTGACGTGGTGAGGGGGCTTTCTACCAAGAGAAGCACAAGTAGCATAATTTACACATAATTGTGCAATACTTTCATAATAAAACGCAATTATTGTATAATATTATTAATTTTAATATCTCCCTAGCAATATAACATTTTAGTTAGTCGGTATCATGAAGTTGTTGAAGCAACATCACTCTCTACAAGTAAGTAATTTCGATGAGCCACAAGATAAGGTTGAATCTAAACATGGCCCCCTCTTACCGGATAGTATTCGGTGTTTAATATGTGGACCATCAAATTGTGGCAAGACTAACTTATTGCTCAATCTTATTTATGACCCAAATGGTCTAAAATTTCAAAATATCTATTTATTCAGTAAATCCTTACATCAGCCCAAATATAAACGTCTGGGCACTGTACTTGAGGATACAGATGTAGGTTTATTTACGTTTGGTTCCAATCAAGATATACCGAGTCCGTGTGATGCATTACCGGATTCAATATTTATTTTTGATGATATTGCTTGTGATAAACAAGACATCATTAGGGCGTATTTCTGTATGGGGCGGCATAGTGGTGTGGATTCGTTCTACCTATGCCAGAGCTACGCCCGCGTTCCAAAACATTTGATTAGGGATAATGTTAACTTACTCGTACTGTTTAAACAAGACGAACTAAACCTAAGAAGGATTTATGACGATCATGTAAATTCAGACATGGACTTTAAGAAATTTAAGGAAATGTGTACGTTATGTTGGCGTAATGATAAATATGGTTTCGTGGTGATTGAAAAAGATAGCGATATTGATAGGGGGCGTTATCGAAAAGGATTTGATACCTATGTATTAATATGAATTAAACTTTAGTATGTCTCCAACCATGGAAGAGTCAACATCTATTACTGATGATATTGCAAATGCGAGGGCGGTTATTCAAAACAAAGTTAGTGCATTAAGAAGGCAAAAAGAGGACGCCGAAACTTACTATAAATTTAAATATAAACCATTAGTGCAAGCGTTAACAAAAGATGAAAAGGAAAAAGTTCATATAGTTGCGGTTAAAAGAAGGGCTACATCACCAGTCCCAGGGCCGAGTAAGAAACCGAAAATAGAGTCCCCCCAGTCAGTAACGTCGATACCTGATTTGGCACAACCATTGTTATATGAAAGTGACACTTCTGAAGGACCAGGGGTGTCGTCCGAGGTTGGTACAGCCATGTCCGAGACCGAAAGTGAAAGGAGTGAATCCAAGATGTGTAGTTTTCAAGGTATGAATATGACAGCTACTAAGTACCTCGGTAAATTAATAAACAATAACACCCGTGACATTGATACTATTTACGGAGTCAAGTTTGACGGGGAAAATTTTATATTGGGTGACAGTATTGTTGAATTTAAAAATAATGTATTAGAGGTAGACGAGGAAAAGTTTAATTGTACACCTGGCTTAACCGAACTACTATTTGCCCGGTCTCCAAACATGAAGTCTGTAAATGATTCCGATAAGGAAAAATATAAACTTATTTTAGATCTAACAAATGCCCACAAGAAAAATCATAGTGCTACATCAGGTTTGCTTAGGATGGTCACTTGTCCAAAGTACAATTCAGTTATATCCAAGTTATATGGTACTAAGAAAAAGGGGGCTGGTATATTGAACCCTAACGAGTTGGTCCAGGAGTTAATGCGTATGATACCATTTAAAGAACAGTATCAAAGAGAAATAAAGCGAGTCGAAACTATTTTGAGAGAAGGAGGTATAATACTCTAAGGGGGTCTTTCAGTAATATTTGAGATGTCCGAGATAAAACAACAAGTAGTAAAAGAGCTCCACAGACCTGTACGGCGGGTGTTTCCTAGGCGATCAGTTTTATTGCATTCTATAGATGATTTGTGGCAGGCAGATTTAATCGAAATGATTCCATATTCTAGAGATAATAAAGGGTGCAGGTATATTCTGGCTGTGATAGATTGCTTTTCAAAGTACGCGTGGTGTGTCGGGGTACAACGCAAGACTGCGGAGAATGTGGCTAGAGGTTTCGAGGAAATATTAGCTTCTGCTAGAGGGAGAGTACCGCGCAACTTACAAACAGACCGTGGTAAAGAGTTCTATAATAGTCGGTTTAAATCTGTGGTGACCAAATACAATATAAATCATTACTCTACTTTTAGCAATATGAAAGCCTCGATTGTTGAACGTTTCAATCGAACTATAAAAAATATGATTTGGAAACAGTTCAGTTTACAGGGGTCATATGTATGGCATAACCTATTACCCGCCCTGCTTCATAAGTATAATAATAAAATACATAGAACTATTGGTATGAAGCCAACGTCTGTCAATAGTAATAATCAGAGTTTTTTACGTAATATTTATGCCAAAAAGTCGGTATTAAAAGACGTTCCCAAATTTAAGGTAGGTGATCATGTAAGAATATCGAAACTTAAGACCGAGTTTCGTAAAGGTTATCTCCCAAACTGGTCCACCGAGATATTCACAATCTATGAAGTTAAAAGAACCCAACCACCCACATATATATTAAAAGATATGAGAGGGGATATTATTCAAGGTGGTTGTTATGAGAAAGAGTTACAAAAAGTCAAGTACCCAGATGTATATCTGGTGGAAAAAATTTTGAAAAGGAAAGGAAACTACGCATTAATTAAATGGTTAGGTTTAGAATCTTCACACAACTCCTGGGAACATATAGATCAATTAAACATATAAGGGTAGCACTTGGTAAGAATTGCTCATTCGCTCTCTGTCCTCCGTCGAGTAAACATGCCTAGGAAGAGGAGAGTGCTGAAAGTTCCTAAAAAAATTGGTGGTTGTAACATTAAATCATTCTTGTCGTATCTCCCTAAAAGATCTCTGACGAATTTTGATTTGAAGAATTTAGCAAAAAAGTACAAGATTAAACACTTTAGAGACGTGTATATGCGCGATACATTACCTAAAAAGCCGTGGAAAAAGGAAAGAGGTATTTTTAATTTAGGTAAAAGTTCAACTGCGGGTACTCATTGGGTGTCATATATAAAAGAGGGTAATTTAGCCAGATATTTTGACAGCTACGGAGATAGGCCCCCGCCTTCCGAGTTTATCCGATATTTACCGGGGGTAAGGGTGACCTACAACCGCAAAAGGTATCAGAAGCCAGGGGAAGTAACTTGCGGACAGCTTTGTTTAGCGTTTCTTTCAAACCTTATTCGATAATGGGGCTCAATTTTAAAAATGTATATAGTAAAAGGAAGGTTTCAAAAAAGATCATTCCACTGCCAACCGTCAAAGAGGCAACACACCTCTCGCAGGAAAACGTCAGGTTTCTTCGGCTAGTTGGTTACACAGTATTATCAACAAAATGGACATTTTAAACTTGGATGATCATCCGGATTATGATGACACCGTAGAAGGTATCGAATTACATTCACATTATCCATTCGCTAATTCTAAACTTGAGGGCGGGGAAGAGATTCGGATACCAGTGCAATTACAGGATATATATACGCTTCCGAGTGAAAGTTTTGTATACTTGGAAGGTACATTCCGTAAAGAAAGTAGTAACTCAACCCCGAATCTACATAAATTGATAAATAACGCGTTCTCTTTTCTTTTTGATGAAATCAGATATGAGATCTGTGGTTCAGAAATAGATAAAGTTAGGAATCCGGGTATAGCCAGTACGCTTAAAGGTTTGGCATCGTTTAACGCGTGCTCCAAAGAGTTGCAGTATATGGGATGGTCTACTCCTTACAGTTCGATATATACGTTACCTTCAACAACAGGACATTTCAATATTTGTTTGCCCCTATCCACGTTGCTAGGATTTGCAGAGGACTATAGAAAAATTATCATTAACGTGAAACAAGAACTAATTCTAGTTAGATCGAGAAGTGTTAAAAACTGTTATATTAAAGAAAACGGTGAGGAAAATGTACAACTGGAATTAAGTACAATCTGTTGGAAAGTGCCTTACGTAAAAGTTAATGAGGTACAGAGGTTAACATTATTAAATTTGTTAGCCCGTGAGAAAACCATGTCGATTCATTTCCGTTCTTGGGAACTTCACGAATATCCATTACTGCCTACGACTGGAAGGCAGGTATGGTCGGTAAAAACGTCTACTCAGTTGGAAAAACCAAGGTATGTAATCCTTGCATTTCAAACATCTAGAAACGGAGACATAACACGCTCATCAAGTGACTTTGATCATTGCAATTTAACTAATATTAAACTGTATTTGAATTCTAAAGTCTATCCTTACGACGACTTGAATCTAAAGTTCTCGCAAGAGCGATATGCTCTTCTCTATCAGATGTACGCATCGTTTCAATCGTCTTATTACCCCGATTATCAAAGTTTTCCATTGCTAACGTATACGGAATTTAAAGAAAAAGCACCTTTAGTTGTCATAGACTGTTCAAGACAATCCGAGACAATTAAGGTAGGACCAGTTGACGTCAGATTGGAGTTTGAATCTGAGAGACAATTTCCGGATAATACTACTGCCTATTGTTTAATTATTCACGATAGAGTGATTCAATACAACCCGTTAACAAGTGTAGTCCACAAACATGTATAATTTATCATTTTTTTGTATATTTTTTTAAAATGGTATAATTAATTCGGGGAATTCCACTGTGTTGTTTTCATGTTATTATTTGAACTTTGGTCGTGATTTGTTTATAAAATAAGAGTTGTTTATTTGAAATGAGATAATTAATTCGGAGAATTTCATTGCGTTGTTTTCATGTTATTATTTGAACTTTGGTCGTGGTTTGTTTATAAAATAAGAGTTGTTTAATTGAATTGATAAATTAATTCGGGGAATTCCACTGTGTTGTTTTCATTTTATTATTTGAACTTTGGTCGTGTTTTGTTTATAAAATAAGAGTTGTTGAATTGAATTGATAAATTAATTCGGGGAATTCCACTGCGTTGTTTTCATAATATTATTTGAACTTTGGTCGTGGTTTGTTTACAGTCACGGTCATTGTAGTGGGGGGATGGATGCGTCATCATTGGTGTAAGTAGAGGGGGAGGGGGTACCCCCACTGTCGCTTTCCTTAACCGTCAGTTTAATTGGATCCGTCGACGAGTACACATCAGGTATCACCATGTCTATAATATTAGATGTCTTGAGCTTTGTTAACAGTGATGGTAGTCAGATAATAAAAGAACTCGCGGTTTTAAATATATCAACAGGCGCAATACAACATTGGATTTTTAAACCTCCGGAGAATAGTAATTGCTCTTCTAAAAGCATAAGAACAAATAACTGGTTAACATTGAACTATCACGGTATTGACTGGGAGGATGGAGACGTAGAATATGAAATGGTACATACTATTTTCACTTACCTTTCAAGAAAATATTCTCGCGTATTGCTGAAGGGTAAGAAAGATATTCTAAAAAAGTATTTTCCTCCCGAGTTTAGAATAATTGACTTGAGTTTATTTGATTGTCCTAGACTAAGAACTTTAGAGTACGGTGGGCAACACTGTTTGATACATGAAAATAATCGAAAACATATGTGTACACTGAGCCGTGTAAGATCGCTATATAAATGGCTCACTACAGGGCCGGTGTTCAGTAAAGTTTTAGACTCCGTAGTGTAAACATGTCTACCCTCTACGTTCTAAGCAACAACAAGAAGTTGAGTGTATGCCTATTTGCTGGGCTGCCCTACCTGTCTTTAGAACAGGGTAAAAATATATCAGTTAGAATTTATCCAGAAGATTTTAAAATTCTTAAGAGAGTTAGAGGTGAGATTGATAATTATTTCTCAAGTAAAAGAAGAAGTAATGTTGAGTTGAAAGAAAAATTTAATTTTTTAAATGTTCATTTCGGAAAGCCAACATTCAAAAAGAGGTATATAATTATTCGCCCTGTCATTAAATGTGACACGGACTTACCCCTTCCACGGGGAATATTATTAAAAAAGTCCGAATGGTCTATGCTTTCTAGCAATTTAGAAGATATTGCAAAAGTCTTAAACTGCTTTGCACATTTATCTTTACCAGAAATATAGGGTCACTGTCGTGGCATAGCGTCCCATAAACCCTAAATACGGTCCCTGGCGTGGCATGGCGTCCCGCAAACCGTAAGGTCCCTGGCGCAGTCGAAAGACTCGTAAACCTCTAAGGTAAAGGTTTATGTGTAAAGTATTATTGGTATAAAATATTTGAAAATATATATATTTTGATGTTGGTGTGAAAAAAAAAATAATAATAATAAAAAAAATAAATTAATTAATTAATTAAATTAAAAATTAAAATATATATAAAAAAAAAAAAAAATAAAATAAAAAAAAAAAAAAAAAATAAAAATAAAAAAAAAAAAAAAAAAAAATAATAACCTCCTCGATGTGCTTCCACCTTGACGTGGTGAGGGGGCTTTCTACCAAGAGAAGCACAAGTAGCATAATTTACATATAAATTTCCGGGGGTCGAGTTGGTCAAGTGGTTATCGTGTATGCATGGTATTCATAAGATCAGGGGTTCGATTCCTAGATAGGGCGACCATCTAAAAAGGAATTCGGCCCCATAACTCACCCTCTACCTCCCGACGTGCCTTCACCTATGGTGGGAGATTAAAATAAGAGAGGCACCAAACGGTCCTTATCAGGACCACCATTATTTTCTAAAAATAAGACGTAATAGTTGCTTAATGTTGTGCAATACTTTCAAAATACGACGCAATATATGTTTATATTTATGACGTAATAGTTGCTGAATGTTGTGCAATAATCCTAAAATACGACGCAATAAATGTGTGTTTATATTTATAAGACGTAATACTTTCATAATACGACTCAATTATTGTATAAATAAGACGTAATAGTCAATGTTGTGTAACATTTTTACCCAATATTATGCAATAATTCCAAAATACGACGCAATTACTGAATAAATAATAATGTTTATATAAATATGTAGAAATATTAGAAAAATCGTAAATATCTCCTAAACGGTTGATTTTAGAGCAAAATGGAGAATTTTCGTCCCCCCTTTAGGAAACCCCATCTGATCTCATCATTTGTGATAATATGGCGTCATCAAAACTTGAAAAAATCCAAGATGGCGGTGATCGCCAGAAGGGGGGTAAGCGGTGGGGCCATCAGAGAGGCTCCGTCTAGGTAGATGGGAGGAGGTTAAGGAGTGGGGGGAACAATCACGTGGTGGTGACGTGATCGGAAAAGGTGGTTGGACGCGACGCATGCGCAATAGTATATGTGTATCGAAGTAGACGGAGGGTAGGGAGGGGGGGTCACGTGATGGTGACGTCATAATATGGAGACCGTGAAAGAGGACGAGAGATGGTTAGAGGTGTTTAGAGGGTGGGGGAGGTGGTTGGGCGTGACGCATGCGCAATGCAGGAGGTGGTCAGGGGGTAGGAAGGGGGGTGTCACGTGATGTAGGGGGTCCAAGTACACGGGAGGTGGTCACGTGGGTCCGTAAAAGAGGACGGGAGGTGGTTGGAGGTGATTAAGGAGTGGGGGAGGGGGTTTGAACAGTCATACAAGACTACGCCACACAGGGTCGAGGGGTGGGGGGAGGAGGTGGCGGGTGTAGAACCGGCCTTTATACACTACTGACGTCAATATACATTTTCTTTAAATTCTTCATGTTGCTAATATACCACTGGCGCTTATATTTCTGATACGATGTGTAATGTTTTCTCCAAACAAAGCAATCTCAGATGATATATCCGCAGATGAGTTTAGAAATGCATTGTCGGAAAGTTATGCGGGATGCATTCCTTATCTTATCTATTTCCTCACCCTTTTAGAAACATGCAACAAACTGCTTTATAGTATTATGTTATTTTGCTGGCTAAGCTTTTGTAACTATTTCCACACAAGGCAATATTTGACGTGTATAATTGCATGTAAAGTGACAGTTGCATGCACACATACACAATCTCTTTAGATATTAATTTATTTTTTCGTTTTCACAACATCAGCCATTTGTGATTATTGATACGTACGTGTATGATTTCGATTAAGCACGTTTAATATTTAATACAGCTTATCTAAAACCTATTGATACGCCAATAATATATGTTTACCATATCAGTATGGAGATATTGCATGTTTTCGTGAGTAATTTCAACTGCATCAGCCATTACTTGTTTGTACGATTCTAGCTGGAACTCGGTTAATAATTTAAGCAGTACCTATTATAGCAGCAACCTATTTATAGTGCAGAGAACTAATCAATAAAACTAAACCTACCTATTTATAGTGCAGAGAACTAATCAATAAAACTAAACCTACCTATTTATAGTGCAGAGAACTAATCAATAAAACTAAACCTACCTATTTATAGTGCAGAGAACTAATCAATAAAACTAAATCTATCCATACATAATACCAGTTCTAAATATGAATAACTAGGCATCGCGTGGCTCTATCATTGAAGCGAGCGAATAGTAATAAATATGTATTGAATATTGAAAAAAAAGATAATTGTGAATCATGATGAGTTGATAGATAATGGGTCTGGTAGTAGTGCAGCGGCTAGAAGTAAGGGAACCACCCCACATTCTTACTATTCCACTAACCACACATCTCTATTTCAATATTTATAATATGTATCTCTTTGCTACAAACAAACTACTGCATGTATCAAATTGAAATTTTGCATGCCTGTTTCAATTGTGCATCAGATGGTGTATATGAAGTTTTATTAAAATCGTTACGTTAGAACGTAAGATATCGGTAAAAAGGTTGTTTTCTCTATTATAAACGTTTAGGTCCGCTTTAATAGTTTTAGCGATCTTTATTAATTCATAGCGGTGTCGCTGTTGGTTTTACTAAAAAATGTTATTTGAAAAAAATGTTTGTCTCATCGAATAGATGATGATAGAATCTTTTCCCGTCCTGAAATTCCAATTTAATTTTTGAACCTCTCGTTTACGCGAGCGTTGCGCGCGAACTCTTGGACGGATCCCGCTGTCCAACGAACTTAGCCTGAGTATTAGTAAGAGGATCATGTATACCAAATTTCAACTAAATCGGTCAACTTTTACTCAAGTTATCGTCACACGCGTGAACGTTACTGACAGACAGACAGACAGACAGACAGACAGACACGGAGCATATTTCGTTGAATGTAGGAAGCTCGCTACGCTCGCTTCAATAAACCAATCTCCTGTAATATGTAGCGATTATACGCAGTACTGAACAATATATCTAAACCTATCCCTACATAGTGCATAGTACTAATCAATAAAACTAAACCAACCTCTACATAATGCACAGTACTAATCAATAAAACTAAACCTATCCCTACATATTGCACAGTACTAATCAATAAAACTAAACCTACCTCTACATAACGAAAACGAACAGTACTAGTCACTAAAATTAAACCTACCTCTACATAATGCACAGTACTAATCAATAAAGCTAAACCAACCTCTAAATAATGCACAGTAGGTACTAATTAATAAAACTAAACCTATCCCAATTCCCAATGCATAATACCGTAGTACTAAATTTTAATAATAAATTAATATCCTGTAATATGTAGAGATTATACATTATACGCACAGTAATCTTAACAATAAAACTAAACCTACCTCTACAACTCTACATAATGCACAGTATACTAGGCATCGCGTGGCTCTATCATTGAAGCGAGCGTATAGTAATAAATATGTATTGAATATTGAAAAAAAAGATTATTGTGAATCATGATGAGTTGATAGATAATGGGTCTGGTAGTAGTGCAGCGGCTAGTAGTAAGGGAACCACCCCGCATTCTTACTATTCTTCTAACCACACATCTCTATTTCAATATTTATAATTTGTATCTCTTTGCTACAAACAAACTACTGCATGTATCAAATTGAAATTTTGCATGCCTGTTTCAATTGTGCATCAGATGGTGTCTATGAAGTTTTATTAAAATCGTTACGTTAGAACGTAAGATATCGGTAAAAAGGTTGTTTTCTCTATTTTAAACGTTTAGGCCCGCTTCAATAGTTTTAGCGATCTTTATTAATTCATAGCGGTGTCGCTGTTGGTTTTACTAAAAAATGTTATTTGAAAAAAATGTTCGTCTCATCGAATAGATGATGATAGAATCTTTTCCCGTCCTGAAATTCCAATTTAATTTTTGAACCTCTCGTTTACGCGAGCGTTGCGCGCGAACTCTTGGACGGATCACGCTGTCCAACGAACTTAGCCTGAGTATTAGTAAGAGGATCATGTATACCAAATTTCAACTAAATCGGTCAACTTTTACTCAAGTTATCGTCACACGCGTGAACGTTACTGACAGACAGACAGACAGACAGACAGACAGACAGACAGACAGACAGACAGACAGACAGACACGGAGCATATATCGTTGAATGTAGGAAGCTCGCTACGCTCGCTTCAACTAATCAATAAAACTAAACCTATCTCTATGCATAATACCAGTACTAAATTTTAATAATAAACCAATTTTCCGTAATATTTAGAGATTATACCTACGCAGTAATGAACAATAAATCAAACCTATTTGTTATCAGTAACGATACACAGAGGAAATTTTAAATACCTGCTTTTTATTCTCAAACTTTCTTCGAAATTTAACATAGTGATGCTTCTTTTCCATAATTTTCTTTATTGCTTCCGAGCTTACCGAAGGTAACGGAAGCATTGTGTTCACTTTTGAGAAGGAAAAACTTTTATGCCTCCGATTTTAAAAATTCCAAGACAGAAATCCGTTTCAGACATCAGGGAATATTTTTGGTCTCGTGTCTGTCTGTCTATCTGTCGGTCTGTGTGTCCGCGAATTATGAAACGTGCGACGATAACTTGAGTAAATGTCGACCGATTTTGATGAAATTTGGTATACATGTTCATTTTACCAAAATAAATCATTTTACCAAAATTTTACCAAAATTTGGGCGAGTTCGTGGGATAACGTTATCCGTCCAAGCGTTCACAAGCAACGCTCGCGTAATCGTGAACTTCAAATTAAAAATTGGAATTTTAGGTCGGGAAAAAAATCTAACTTCATCTATTTAATGAGACAAACATTTTATTCAAATACAATCTTTTAGTAAAACCAACAGCGACACCGCTATGAAGTGTTAAAGATCGCTAAAACTATTAATAGTTTTTACATAATAAACAATATAAAATTAATTTTAATGTTAATATAACAATAAAGTACATGATAGGATGCGAGGAAGCTATGTGCCACACCAATTGGCAGTCTATTTTTACATTGTTTCTCAAATTTATTTTTAAATGATATACGCTAATTGCATAAAAACAAAATTCTTCCTTCGTTGTCTTAAAGTGTCACAACGAATCGTGAATTTAAATTTTATAAAAATAAAATTAGTGCCACATCCAGCTACAGAGCAGTACTAGTCTGACATACGCCATTGTATAAGAGCAAATTTCTTTCACGTACATGTGGTCCCTTCTAATGAATATTTCATATCCTGTGGTGGGCAATATTTTGTTGAGTTGTTCAATGTATCGTTCAATTATAAGGGTGATATGAAAGTCATTTGTCAGTGATTTATGGGTAAGTTAGTGCTAGATGTATGTCCTTTATAATGCTTGGCTAATCTCCAATAATAAATCTCTTCCCGCATACCTAATTTATTTTCTAATGTATAAAATCTGATTTGTGATAAATGTTAGTAATAAAAGCTTAATTTAGATTATACATACAATGTTGCAATTGATTAAAATAATATAATACAACGCAATTTTTCAATAATATACTTAATTTTAGTACAAAGTATTGTATTAATTATTGTCTGTAAATCGAATTGTTTTATTTATTTATTGAAAGGTTTAATCGAGGTTTACCTAAACCTCGATGCCCCGTAAACCCTGATTTATGTTTTTAAATGGTCTAATCCTATGTTACAATAAAACATCATTCCTAGATTATCCTAATGTAATTCTTTCAAAGTTTTTTTCATGGATATTCTTAGTATAACAATTCTTGATCTTCGAAAAATAAATCCATTGTTTATGGTGAACTCATTATTTTGCAGTCCATTATATACTCTTTAAATTATGCTGTAAAAGAAATTTCTGGGATAAGGAGCGAAACATCTACAAAACAATTCTTGAAAACCGAGAAATTCTTTTTTTATCCAAACGCAGAAGCCCATGGATTCAACTTCTTGGATCCTCATCATGTGATAGTAAAGGGTGTAGAGATTGTCCAAAAAGATTGAGTATGAAGCAGTCCAGTCAGTGAACAATGTCCAACAGTTTTCCCTTCGCCTAAGATTTATACTGACTCTGTCCAAGAATTAATGATTTTTTCTATTATTTAAATTTATTTGAATACTGCAACTACATAGACTACATGTTGAAAGCAATAAAGATAACATCAGCTTGATATTGACTTATAACACATGATGTGAGAAAATGACCATTGACACTCACACATTCATATCCCGTATGTCCATTGTACTCACAGTATTACAGAAATGAATATTACATTTTACTAATTGATGTTTAATAGATCACGTGGCTACTGTCTTTTTTAGGCGTCGAGAAGGGTTACCAGGCATGAATGGTGATGTCAGGTTGGGGATTAAAGAATTAGGATCATGGGAAATTGAGTAGTTCGTGAACAAAGGGAACTTTGAGGTCATTGTGAAGGGTAAAGTTGGAGACATAGAAAGCAGCGTTAGTTATTCTTCTAAGGATTTTCGACTGAAGAGATTGGATTTGGTAGGAGTTAGAACGCTTGGTGCATCCCCAGAGCTCAATACCATATCACCAATTATGTTATAAATAAGTAATTTGTTATGTGAGTTAAGTTAAGATGTATAGTGTAAGAGTATGTGCAAAACTTTGTAGCGTCAGTTGCAGTCTTGTCGTTTAAGTATTGTATGGTGTGCCCATGATAATCGCCTATCCAGGTTTAACCCAAGGAAGCGAGTAGCGGACAGAACTGGAGTGAGTGGTATAGGAATTTGTTCAGAGTTACCGGTTCGCAAATTCCATGTCTAAAGTCTGAATGTGACCCGTACGCTTTTCATTTCGTTGATTTTTATACCAACAGTCAATGTCCAACAGTTTTGCCTTTAAATATATATACTGACAGTTTTTCGTTTACTTAAGATTTATACCAAGTCTGTCCAAGAATTCATAATTTTATCTTAAGACAGTTTATCTAAATAGCTCATTTCATATGCTTACGTCTCTCAATGACTCCTTAAACATTTTGAATTTCTCTTTCCTTCCAAGTGATCATTCTCTATCTGATTTCACACATCGCTAAACCATTTGAGTTAAGCATTTCCTATGGTCCACAAATGATTGGTAGTTCAACCAATGCATAGTGCAAAAATTTATGAATCTTTCTCAGTAAGGGTCACCACTATAAGCTTGAATGCCCAACCTATCACGCACTTACGTGGTGTGCGTGATAGGTTGGCCAATGTCAGACTTTTTCCATGGGAAACTCATTTCATAAGTTTGATTTCGCCTTTAAATTTATTTGATCAAATTCTTTGACTCGCAATTTTAAGTTCAAGTACATATTATATAGAACGGACAATTTTTATAAAAACATAATTTTGAATCTGATTTTAGTTCTGATACTTCATACTTTAATTAGTTTATCGCAAAAACAGTTAATTTTAATTCAGTTGATCTTAATCTTAATCTTTTATAAATAAAACAAGCCATTAAGCCCGTAGCAACGGGCTTAATTTTATATTGAGAAAAAAAAGTAAAATTAAGTAAATTAATTTAGATATCTAAGAGATTCTGGAAGCACAAATTGAAGGGAAATGAAGAAGAGGATAACCTAGAAGCAGATAGCTGGACGATATCAGGGAGGTCCTACAGACCCTCGGAGTTCTAGCTTGGAGAACTGTGGTCTAGGATAGGGACAAAATGGCGAGAAACTGTTCGAGAGGCCAGGGTCCACCTAGGACTGTAGAGCCGGCGAAAGTAAGTAAGTAAATTTAGATATCTATCTAGATAAGTTATTATATCTATTATCTATTTGAAGACCAACAAATCAAAACAAACATTTATTTTTATTGGAATCAATGTGGTTGCCTTAGCTTAGCTATAACGAATCATTTCGAGGTGAGTCACCATCGGGAAACTACTCGATTATATAAATAACAGGTAACAGAAAGTCTATAATATTCATGTCTAATTTTCGCTTGAGACTTAAAATTATTTACTTTTAAGTTAGAGCCAGGCAAAAAAAAACCTGAATAAATTACCACAGTGTCAAATTGAATATTTCGTTTAGATTTTAAACTTTATTGTCACTAATATCATATAACATACACAATGTAAATGTAGCTAACTTAGTACTAACAAAACTTTTTTATTTTATCTGTCTAAAAATAATTCATAATACCATATGTATAGAAATAAATATAATATAATTATTATATAGATAATATAATATAAACCATATAAATATACAAATATATTAATACTTATACCTTTTTACTGAAGATAATAAATTATGTTTATAATAAAAATATAGTTGATTACCAGTTCCAGTTAAAGCTATTAAATAGAGTTATTATTCTTAAAAAATAAAAACGTTTAAAACTTAAATCATATAATTATCTCTTTACTCATAACTCATAACTCATAAATAGGAAACTAGGAAACAGAAATATTCTTTTATTATATTTGACTAACCATAAAAATTGTTGAAGTCTAAATGATTCATCATTATTAATTTTAAATATATTTTTTTCTGTTAGAAAAAAAGTTTTCAGCCTTTTTATCTTATATTTATAATAAAAAAAGCTTAATATATTTTTACACGGGATATTATCGATGCGAGAAAAAGCCTGAATATTTGCCAGATTACAAAGGAAAAAGAAAAGATTAAATAAAAATAAAAAAAAGAGTAAATTAGTTTTACCAAATTAACTTTACTAAGAAAAAAAAGGAAAAAATCTAGAGGGCGTCTGCGAGTAAAAAAGAAGTGGTGGGTTATATCAAAAATAGAATATACCAAGGTGAAAAAAAAAATCTTCTTTTTCGTCTAGAAATATATTGGAGGAAAGCGAGAGGTGAATCTTAGCTGTTTAAATGTAGCCAAGATATAAAAGATATTGGCAAAATATCATGGCCAAAATCTAAGACCAAAGTTTAAAAGAGAGAGGAAGAAAACTCACTATAAAAACAAATTATAAAATATTCGATGAACCGTGAAACTAGTTGAATACTATTTTGATAAATATCTTAAATTCAAAAGAGAATCGGAGATAACAATGGATAAACGTAATAGAAGAAAACATACGATAACATAAATCAATGTTGAATGTCGATTAATTCATTGAGAAATATGTGTTGAGTTGTTTGCTGCAAGGATTTGCAAGAGATGCAGTCAAATTAACATTGTAACATAGTTAATTGATTTTGTGGCTAATTCATATTGTAAGTGGCAGATAACTTTCCTAAAGGGAGGTTAGAGGGTGTTAGAGGGGGTTAGAGGGTGTTAGAAGTAGTTAGAGGTTGTTAGAGGTGGTTCGAGGTGGTTAGAGGTGGTTAGAGGGTGTTAGTGGTGGTTAGAGGTGGTTAGACGTGGTTAGAGGTGGTTAGAGGGTGTTAGAGGTGGTTAGAGGTTGTTAGAGGTGGTTAGAGGGTGTTAGTGGTGGTTAGGGCTGGTTAGAGGTGGTTAGAGAGTGTTAGAGGTGGTTAGAGATGGTTAGAGGGTCTTAGAGGTGGTTAGAGGGTGTTAGAGGTGGTTAGAGGTGGTTAAAGGTTGTTAGAGGTGGATAGAGGTGGGTCTAAATCTCGGCCTAGCACGTACAACATGAATTTACCGATTTTGTTGAAATTCATGTTGATTTTCATGAAAACTAGTTCAATTTTTTAAGTTTTTGGTAGTTTTCATACTACGGAAAGTTAAATTTTAATTTAAATCAAATTATAATTATTATTAACTACGGGAAACAGACAGTGAAAAATACACTCCTGTGCCGGGATTTGAACCACGGGCCTCTATATTTCCAGTACAGCGCTCTTCCATCTAAGCTACGCAGGAGAATGATTTTTCACTACCGTAATCGATAACTAGTCCCGAATCCAAGCTTTCAATATTCTATACATTTAGACAGTCAATATTTATGACATTAGAACTAAACCAGAATTAACGCTTATAATTATAAAGTACTCAATTAGTACCTGTACCTTGTACAATCAATTCGAAATTCAATTTTTTAAGTTTTTGGTAGTTTTCATACTACGGAAAGTTAAATTTTAATTTAAATCAAATTATAATTATTATTAACTACGGGAAACAGACAGTGAAAAATACACTCCTGTGCCGGGATTTGAACCACGGGCCTCTATATTTCCAGTATAGCGCTCTTCCATCTAAGCTACGCAGGAGAATGATTTTTCACTACCGTAATCGATAACTAGTCCCGAATCCAAGCTTTCAATATTCTATACATTTAGACAGTCAATATTTATGACATTAGAACTAAACCAGAATTAACGCTTATAATTATAAAGTACTCAATTAGTACCTGTACCTTGTACAATCAATTCGAAATTCAATTTTTTAAGTTTTTGGTAGTTTTCATACTACGGAAAGTTAAATTTTAATTTAAATCAAATTATAATTATTATTAACTACG
The DNA here is from genome assembly GCA_951217055.1 of Gerris lacustris. Taxonomy (NCBI): domain Eukaryota; kingdom Metazoa; phylum Arthropoda; class Insecta; order Hemiptera; family Gerridae; genus Gerris; species Gerris lacustris. The sequence continues at coordinate 17,462,157 of OX578279.1, read as the reverse complement.
GGAAACAGACAGTGAAAAATACACTCCTGTGCCGGGATTTGAACCACGGGCCTCTATATTTCCAGTATAGCGCTCTTCCATCTAAGCTACGCAGGAGAATGATTTTTCACTACCGTAATCGATAACTAGTCCCGAATCCAAGCTTTCAATATTCTATACATTTAGACAGTCAATATTTATGACATTAGAACTAAACCAGAATTAACGCTTATAATTATAAAGTACTCAATTAGTACCTGTACCTTGTACAATCAATTCGAAATTCAATTTTTTAAGTTTTTGGTAGTTTTCATACTACGGAAAGTTAAATTTTAATTTAAATCAAATTATAATTATTATTAACTACGGGAAACAGACAGTGAAAAATACACTCCTGTGCCGGGATTTGAACCACGGGCCTCTATATTTCCAGTATAGCGCTCTTCCATCTAAGCTACGCAGGAGAATGATTTTTCACTACCGTAATCGATAACTAGTCCCGAATCCAAGCTTTCAATATTCTATACATTTAGACAGTCAATATTTATGACATTAGAACTAAACCAGAATTAACGCTTATAATTATAAAGTACTCAATTAGTACCTGTACCTTGTACAATCAATTCGAAATTCAATTTTTTAAGTTTTTGGTAGTTTTCATACTACGGAAAGTTAAATTTTAATTTAAATCAAATTATAATTATTATTAACTACGGGAAACAGACAGTGAAAAATACACTCCTGTGCCGGGATTTGAACCACGGGCCTCTATATCTCAAGCTTAGATGGAAGAGCGCTATACTGGAAATATAGAGGCCCGTGGTTCAAATCCCGGCACAGGAGTGTATTTTTCACTGTCTGTTTCCCGTAGTTAATAATAATTATAATTTGATTTAAATTAAAATTTAACTTTCCGTAGTATGAAAACTACCAAAAACTTAAAAAATTGAATTTCGAATTGATTGTACAAGGTACAGGTACTAATTGAGTACTTTATAATTATAAGCGTTAATTCTGGTTTAGTTCTAATGTCATAAATATTGACTGTCTAAATGTATAGAATATTGAAAGCTTGGATTCGGGACTAGTTATCGATTACGGTAGTGAAAAATCATTCTCCTGCGTAGCTTAGATGGAAGAGCGCTATACTGGAAATATAGAGGCCCGTGGTTCAAATCCCGGCACAGGAGTGTATTTTTCACTGTCTGTTTCCCGTAGTTAATAATAATTATAATTTGATTTAAATGAAAACTAGTGATTTTCAGACATTTCCCAAACATAAATTACCTTTTAGAGGTAATTTATGTCTACTTATGTAAACCTATTAAAGGTTTACATAATTCCGCTTGGTATCAATTTTTTTAAATAATTAATTGATATTTATTAAAGACATATTTTTATAAAAAAAAGACAACTTAAATCAAATTATAATTATTATTAACAACTGGAGACAGACAGAGAATTATAAAACTAAAAAGTGATCGTGTGATAAGATTGGAGAAATTGCTCGACAACTAGACGGCTCTAAATGGTTGGATCTAGAAACTATTACTTACGGATTTTTAAACCATACAAATAAACTACCTAAAATTTTAAGATTGTACTTCATGCGGTTCTTACCTATGAAATAGGCATTCATATTTATCAGATCTGAAGTTAAACAGTAACATTATCATTCCGATTGATTCTTGATATTTCAAAGATTGTTGACATTTTGTTGAAATAGCTTTTCCTAACTTTCCTATTTCAATTTAACTAGTTCGATAAAGTGCTGAAAGTTGTTGATAAGAGGAAACTAAGACACCATTGTTCTTGTGTCATCTTGCGTTAAACATGATTATTGATAAGGTTCTGATAAACTATCAACGAGAGTCAAGATCAGTAAAACTAAATGCTCTCTTACTACAATGAATTGAGAGAAACATTTTAACTTGAAAAAGACTTTTAGCGTTCTTGAGCAAAACAATAAAAACAATGCTATTAATTAATAAATTGTCAGCATGATTGCTCATTAGTACAATATGTTAAGAACGTACTAAAAATACGATTGTGGCATTTTAACATTTAAATACATGAATATTTAATAGTTTTGCTGAGCATGAAAATAAAGTAACATAATTTTTTATTTTAAAAAAATATCTTAATAGTAAAATAAAATTTAATCTTCTAAATAATAAATATCGTATTTCACCATCATTACCAAATTTGACAGGGTAGATATTAAATAATTTTAAAAATAACATTGGTAATTTTTAGTATAATAGTATAACTTCCTTAGGAACTACTATTTTGTGTTAACCGACCTTATCGCCCTAATTATTTTATTAAAGAATTATTTTAAAAGGTCCAAAAATTATGATCCCATCAGCATAAATAAACGAGACATTAAAATTAAATCGAAATGAAATTAGTTTTTTTTTTATCTGGCGGATTCTGTTGAAACTAAAGAGATAGCAGTTGGCAAGAGGACGGGATGATCTTGGCCAAATTCTGCCACAACTAAATAATATAATAAATCTTACTGATGACTGATATTGTTGGAGAGTTTAGACGAGATAATTTTAGACAACTATCGTGGATATATTTCCAGGTATTCGGATTATAAAGCGATAGAGTAATAATTTTATAAGGTTTGTTCCAAGCCTCCTATTTGCGTGGTTCATTCGGGAATAGTATAGGACAGGTTTTATGCGCATGCGCTAACATTGGACTGTAAACTGTAATAAAATAATGTCAGGTTGAAACTGGCTAGGACTAAAAACATTTAAGGAAACCTAACAGTTAGGGAACCTTCCTGTTGACATGTGTGACGATTGACGTAACTGCGCATGTCATACAAACCAGTACTTGGTATTGTCAGAGGATCGTTTGGACCGTACAGTAAACGGTTCGCAAACGATCCCTGCCGGGGTTGGAGCAGTTTGGAGTGGAGGACGGTACGAAACACCGTCACAAGTCGAGTATTGGAACGGCTTTTATCCATTGCGCATGCTCGTGACGATCCCGCGGAGGGTTCACTGATTGGTTAGAACTAGAACAAACCTAATATAACACAGTTGTGTAAAAAAACACCAGATTAAAAATGTAATTTTTTGAAGTATTTATATGGGCAGAATCTGAATTCAAATTTTTCCTATACTTACAGTCTTCCTGTAAAATGCACCAAAATCCATAAAAATTGTGTATTTGGGGTTCTTCGACCCATTTTTTCTCAAAAAAAATAAGAAAAATACATTTTTACCCATTAATTCTTTGAATTCCTATTTATTTTTTAGTTATATAACAAAATTTAGTATGACATATAACTTTTTTCTGATTTCGACTGACAATATTCTACAGTATTACAATTTATGTAGAGTGAGGGGGTTCCTAAAATATTTGGTGGAGGGGAGGAAAAAAATAAAAAAATACAAAATGGCCAAACTCACAATTTTATGTAATACATATTTACCTCCTCTCTCCCAAATGTTTGAGGGGTCTCCCCTCCTCAAAATACATAAATTTTAATCCTAGAAATAATGTTGATCAAAATCAGAAATAAGTCATAATGCATCTGTTATACAGTGGCGTACAAAGGTCTTGTGGCACCCGGGGCGGGATATTATCTTGTCACCCCCTCACAAGCCGTCACAAGCCGACCGGGGGGGGGGGGGGGGGGGGTCGGATGGCGCAAGTTGCGTTATTGAAACTCTAGCAATTACGAACTGGTCAATTTTTTTTTGTAAATTTTGAGTGAAGTATCATTTTAAAAGTACTGAACAGTAGAGCAAAATTATATTTCGCGTCCCAAAATGGCCATTTTACCCCTTTTTAGAAAATAGTCTGCCAATTAGTGTGGTACACAGCTTCCTCGCGTCCTATTTTGTAAAGAGTAATGATTTTATACTTTTACAATTTATTGTTTAATTTATTCAATTTCCCACCCATTATTTAAACCTGTATTTTTTTCTTTTTTTTTATTCCGGGGGGCTTTTACACCGGAAGACTCAGGCCACTTAGGTGGGCACATTGAACAAACCCGGGCTAGGGACCGAAATCTTCACACGGTCGTGTGATGATATGATCGTCAACCATGACTCCCCTCCTAGTTGTATTACAACCAGGAGTGTCATCATCATGGTTTCCAGGCCGAAACCTGGTGGTGCCACTCTTTCGAGGAGCTTCCCATTTGTTTAAACAATGCTGGGTGGACATTGAGCGGACTATTTGACCCATTATTTAAACCTGTCAAAATAGTTTTTATTTTTCACATGAATTAAAAAAATGGCCAGGAAAGATTAAACACTATCCACAAGCGTCAATCTAGCTAAATTTAAAGAGTGTAGACGGTTGGAATTAATCTGGGGCTATCTCCAGACTACTTTCGACAAACCAACAAAATTTCATAAAAATCAGTGTAGTACTTTTGAAGATATAGGTGTAAATGTATGTTTGTGCGCATATCGAAGATATACAAATGGGCGCTGAAGGTTGAAAGTTATATGGGACCAACATTGGGCGAATGATGACCTACATCAAATTTTTAATAAAATCGGACGTTTGTTTTTAAGATATGTTGGTTAGCAAAATTGAGCGACAGACCGACAGACACGGAATCAAAAATGTTCCCTGATGTCTGAAACGGATTTCTGTCTTGGAATTTTTGAAATTGGAGACTTAAAAATTTGTCGTTCTTCAGAACGATCACATAGCTTCAGTTACCTTCGGTAAGCTCGGAAGAAAAAAATGAAAAAATATAGGGTCAAGAGGAAACCACGTTCTTCATAGTGCCATTTTGATGAAAGGGTCAATATGGACCCTTTGAAGAGTGGAGGGGGGAGTTGGTTTATTTGGGGGGGAGTGCGTCATCAGACTTGAGGGGGATGGACACCCCTGCTCCCTTAGAACGATTTTGGGGATGTTTTTTTTCTTTCTGCCACAATGACACCCCCAAAGCTTGTGGTACCCGGGGCGGCCCGCCCCCCACGCCCCCGCCTTGGTACGCCACTGCTGTTATATAACTGAAAAAATTTAATATAAATACCTACAAAGAATTAATAAAGAAAACTTTTTTTTTTTAATTTTCTTAAAAACGTAATAGTCCAGGAGATAGCGTGCAAAAATGTGTCTGACTAACATCAAGCTAGAATTTTGTATACACGTTAATCTTTTAGCGACTTTTAACAATATGTGGTCGGCTAGATTCGTCTGCGGGACATAGCTTGGCAATAGGAATTTGAAAAAAACAAAATGGTGGAGAGCGGCTATGTCCCGCCAATTATGGTGGACAGTATGATTTTCATGATCTTGAGTACAGAATTAGTGAGTAGACGGAAAATCAAGTCGATGTTATTTTCTCACTTGATAGGTTAGTTATTCAAATATTACTAAAAATCAACGTGGTCACCTGTCAAGGGACAAACTAACATCAACTTGAACTACTAACTAATTCTGTACTCAGGATCATGAAAATCACATTGTCCACCATAATTGGTGAGACATGGCCGCTCTCCACCGGTTTGTTTTTTTTCAAACGCCTATTGCCAAGCTATGTCCCGCAGACCAACTTAGCCGACCACATATTCTTAAAAGGTGCTAAAAGATTGACTTGTATACAAAATTCTAGCTTGATGTTAGTCAGACACTTTTTTGCACGCTATCTCCTGGACTATAAGGTCAGCAGATTTCTTTTTGACTTTACATTCGTGTTTTGCATGGTTTGAAGATATTTAAACGCCCAATTATATATATTAAATTTTTTGGGCCATAATGGGTCGAAACCCCCAAAACAAAATGTTTTAAAAACTTTAAGGGCATTTACCGAAAAAAACTGAACGTTTAAAGAACTTTGGACTTAAGATTCGGATTCAGCAATCTCGAAAACATAAAGTTCAGACTAAATACATATTCTTGATGCCCGAAAGTTTTTTGTTTTTTGCGCATTTTTTGCTCGGCAGTGCTTATCATACATCCTAAATCAAATTCTAATATGTGCATAGAAAGCGTTCTTTTTTTGTTTAACAGTTATTAAGGGCCTTACAGAAAATAGGAAAAAATAGAGAAATTTTATACCTTGAAACTATAATATAATAATAATTAATGTCAAAAAAAAAATCAAGTTTCGATGTTAACATTAGATCTTTCAGCCCCAAACATATTTTATACCAATAAAAGAACTCAGTAGAACATAAGTTGTTCTTGCAATAAAAAGTAGACATCGAACTTCATTTGTGGTTTGGTCGTTTTAGGGTGTATTAAATAAATCGTATTTATCTCATATAGCTTTATTTCGACCACTCCTGGTCATCTTCATGCCTAAAACATTAAAAACGCATCTTATATATATACTATTACATATCAGTTATTTGTTATACAAAATTACTATGCTTATTTTTAAACTATGATTTTATAAGTAACACTATTAAATTTAACTTCAAAATAAATTAAAATTAAAATCTTACCTTGATTTTGAGAGTGTTATTTCATTTATTTTATTTAATATTATGTTCTAATTTTCAACAATTTCCTTGGTCCGTCGTCGTTTATTGTCATATTACTGTCAATTTTTTTTTTTTTACTTTTATTATTATATTAACACTTAAAACTTAGTTAACACTTAAAAACTATCTTTATAACTGTTATCATCTTGCTAAAATTATTTTTTTGGTAACCTGTTTGTAAAAGTAACCTATCCATATATTATTTTATCATTCTTTTTATTTTATTTATCTATAATTTATATTTCATTTTATTAAAATTTATCAAAAAGAAAAAGCGTAGACATCGAGTAAGCAGCATTCATGAACCTGTAATTTTCGCTGAAAACTGTTATACTTATAGTTCCAATGTAAATTTATTAAGGGTCTTTACAGACCCTAAAAAAAGAATCACCTTTGCCAAGACCAACCCATTTAATAGCTTTTGGCAAAGAGGGTCAAAGAGATACCGAGGATTTAATGAAACACCAAAAAATCTTAATGGTTTAAAATAATACGATTATTGCATTATCCTATAATTAATTGTTTGAAACTTTATAATTATCTAAAATCTAGAACAAAAACACCACAAAGCCTTTTTTAATCTTTCTTAATCCTGATGATTATTAAACATCAATTCAATTATTTTATACAAAGGTACAACTTAATTGAGTTATATTTTAATCTTCTTATCAATTTATAATTTGGACTTTATTCTATAGAAGTAATCCCACACATTCTAATTAATACATTGTAATCCGATTAGGAAAGAACTGAACTTTCTTTAACTCATCTGGATCAGAGTTAAATTGTTCATAACTTTAAGTTTTCATATAATTATATGAAAACATGATAGATTTTTTTTTTTTTTTTTTCATAAACCTAATGATTACTTTTATTTTCAACTTAAGTAGTTCTGCCAAAATCCTACAATGAGGTGGGTCTTAACCCTAGAACGACACACTTATTTTTTTTTACGTAAACTCCACACAGGGGTCAGTGAGACCCCAATTAATTAATGGGTTAAATTAATTAATTAAAGATTTTCTTTTTCAATTATTTATATATTTTTGTAAATATAATTTGTCATACTAAAAATACCATTAATTTTGTTCAAAACAAATATGGATTTTAAAATTAAATAGTATACATATACATTTTCATCAAACTTTTTTAGAAAAATTTGTACTTTAAAAAAAATATATATATAAAATTTTGTGTTCTTTAGATTGGGTTAATATTTTTTATTTTTATATATTAAGAGCTGTTTTACTGTAAACAGGAACAAAAATTATAATAAAAATTATAGATTTTCTTACATACTCTGTCAATATTAAGCATTTTTGGCCTTAAATCCTTACTGTGATCCACTAAACCTTCAACTTAAATGAAGTTATATACGTCTACTAATAGTAATAAACGTTTTATTTTGGAACTTTTGACAGACTTAAACATTTTAGCAACCCAAAAAAAAAAAAAATAAAATAACTTTTTTAATACAATAAAAAAATAAGTCAGTTAACAGTGGTATATAAAACAATTACGTAAATGCCCACAGGGGTCTCTATGGGACCCCAACTCTAGTTCTAATGAATACTGAAACTAATAACATAGATATTGTTATCAGTATTAACACAGAAAGGTTCAAAGGTAAATTAGAAGGGAGTCTAGGTTTAGAGAAATACAAATAAAACAAAAAAAAACAACTTAATTTTAGTTTTTATGGGGTCTGTGGCACCCCAATAAGTCGTTCTAGGGTTAAAGCCGGATAGAGATGCATCCATCCGAGGCTTAAATTCATTATAATTAAGACCTCGGTTATAATAAGATTCGCCTTATATAATAAGATACGCCTTATATGATAAGCTATGCCTAATCATAAACATTGTTCTTAAACATTTGTTTACTAGTTGAAGGGGAATGGGCATAAAAGTACGTCTGTACCAAATTGAACTCCTAGTTTTTAACCAATTTTAAGAGAGAAATATATATTTTAATGTTTTTATATAAGGAAACTAAGTATGCTACTTCAATTTATCTATCTACATATATAGATAGTTATACCAGCTATAGAGTGGCTATATTTTAAAGCGGCAAAAAATCTGGAATTACCAAGAAGATTAAACAAATTTTCTAAATTCTCTATATCTTTGCTATATTTAAGTTAACTAATTTCCAAATTTAGGTCTTCTTTCATTATTACTCTTTTTACTAAGTTTTTATTAGCTTGCTTTCTTGTTTGTTTGTTTGTTTGTCCGGTACAAATCTGGCATTCGATTTCTAACGAACTTCCCGAATAGCTAGACCTTTGAAACTTTTAGCATAGCTCAGAATACTTAGCCATCTTTCAGCAGAATTTAATTGGTTTTTAGCAAATTTTGCTGTATGGAAAGTTAGTTCGGAAAAAATCCGCAAGTTATTTTATTTGTTTTTTCCATGCCCCATATTTACGCAATCTTCATTTTGACTGGTTTCAAATGTGTGATTTTTATAAATAGAGATAAACATTGAATGACAGCGAAACAGGAAATATATCGATTATATTATTTATATTATTTCAAATATATCGATGGCGATGGCACGGTTTAGATTTGGTGTTGGGGAGATCCGTTGTACAAAGATTTGTCCTTTTATAGGTTTAAGATCAGCTCTCTAGATGGTTGTCATTTATGTGAAGTAAATAAATTCGGAACTATTTTTTTTTTTTTTTTTTTTTTTTCACTAACATTATATATTATATAACAATAACAATTATATTATCAACATTACATACGATTCAAAAGAAAATTCAAAAACGTAGTATATAAAAAGTTCTTTTTATCTTGAAATTATTAATTCTAATAACTAGAATGCAACAATTCTAGAATAACGTATTACTTCAGATTTCCTTACTTATACGAACTCATACGAAATCTGCATAAAAGAGTCGTATTTTAAAATAAAAGATTCCAAACCTGTTTAGCAAAAATCATGTTTTTCAGTTAACAAATTAATATCGACTTAATTTTTCATTAATTTCTCTTCATTTATTATGAGTAATTTTTTAGATGCTATATAGATAAATCGAAGTGATGATTAATATATTTGATATCAGTTTTGTTCGTGTCTATACAATTTTATTATTAAACATCGTTTACTAAATGAACTACGACCACCCCCTAAAAATATCGATTATATTTTATGTTGAAGTCGAAAGGAGGTGGTTTGGGAGTGAAGACACGCTATTTTTATATCACACCAATTTAATTATCAGCGATTCCAATCTATATCATATGTCACTCTTGGTTTCTGTAGGAATCGTCTATAGGTTGGAGTGTAAAGGGATTAAAATCATGCGATACCTCTCTCACTCAGTTTAGTTGTGAATTTTCAGCCTGATAGTACCCACGTAAACTCGTCTGCTAAACCTCCCCCTTACCCTCCCCCCTTTCCCTCTTCTCTCTTCCAACATTCTCCCTGGAGGAGTATCGACCAGTTGCCGCCATATTGCTTTGCGGACCCACCCACCCCCCTAACCTCTCCCCTTTCTATTACAATACACTACATAGCATGTGTTTCTACCACGTGCTTCACTAGCAATATATATATATATAGACAGACACACACATTAAATATATATATAGGTACATATAGGTATATGCTTGAAGGTATACATATATGTAGATATATATACATCCATGAAGGTATCTATACATATATCTAACAAATGTATGTTTATAAATATATATACCTTACACATACCTCATCTATCTATATGCATATATATATATATATATATATATATATATATATATATATATATATATATATATATGAAAGTAATGCATGTATATAAATGTATACATGTAGGTAAGGATGTATATATGGGTATCTATATATACACAGCCCTTACCTATATATATATATATATATATATATGTATAAAGGTAGTTCATGTATATAACTATACATCTAGGTGAGAATACACACACACACACATATATATATATATATATATATATATATATATATATATATATATATATATATATATATATATATATATATGTGTGTGTGTGTGTGTATTATATATATATATATATATATATATATATATATATATATATATATATATATATATATATATATATATATATATATATATATATATATATAGGGAGAGAGACGTAGTTGGATGTGTATCCCCAGGGTTTTCCCTGACTTTCCTCGTCCTAAAACTGTCCAATTTCCACTCTTTTTTACCTCATCCTTTATCCTTCTTCCCTTCACTCATCCTGACATATTCTCTTTTTTCTTTTATAAAATACTTTTTTGCTATTCCCTTCTTTCTTTTTTACTTCTCTGAAACAAGGAAGAGGGTGGGGAAACGTCTAAAGAAGTTAAACCCTTGTTGGATAAGGGATCAAGTTAAAACAATAGGAAAAAGAAGAAATGCTGACAAGGTAGTTGCATACTCGTTGAAAAAGTAAAATGCCAGAAAAGATTGTTGTCAAAATTGTTTCTGAGATGATCTTACGTAAATGTATACATTTTATTGATTTTATACTCTCTTATTGAGTTGTGTAACGAATAACTTATAAAGCAAAGATTGTAGTGTGACAATAATTGTCAAATAAAAACATTTTTGCTGATAGAGCTTCTTGCTTACAGCTTTCTAGATTTATCATTCCCCTCATATTATGTTACTTTTATTGATAATGTTTTGCTTCTGAGTTTACCGAAGGTAACGGAAGCTGTTGTTCGTTCCAACGAACCAACATTTTTATATGCTGATTTCTATATGTCTCCTATTTAAAAAATTCCAAGACAAAAATCTGTTTGGGATGTCAGGGAACATTTTTGGTTCCATGTCTGTCTGTCCCTCATTTTTTGCGAACTAATAAATCTTAAAACACGTCCTATTTTAAAGAATGTTAAATGGTAGGTGTTAATTTAGCTCATTGTTGGTCCCATAGAAGTTTCAAACATCTAGGCCCATTCGTTTTTCTTCCACATTCACACAAAGCTACATTTATTTACACCTATAAACTTCAAATGTACTCTCATCTGGATTTTATGAAATTTAGATGGGTTGTCGAAAGTAGCCTGCAGATAGCCCAAGATCAATTTCAACCGTCTGCGCTCATTAAATTTTGCTAAATTGATACTTTAATTCATTTAACAGATCAAAACAATTTTAACAGATGGATGTGCGGGAATCAATAAATTTGACAATATAAGGTTGTTAAAGGAGGAAGACCTCGGGGAAGAAGAACTACAACATGGTCAGACAATAGGTTTGTTCTAACCTCCCTATTTGTACCGTCCTTTGTATCGTCCCGCGGATCATTCGAGAATCGTTTAGTACAGGTTTTATACGCATGCGTCAGGTTGGAATGGGTTTAGGACAAGAATTCGCACTGTATTAAAAACATTCAAGGAAACCTAACAGTTAGGGAACCTCCTGTTGATATGTATACTATTGACATAACTGCGCATGTACCATACCAACCAGTACATGGTATTGTCAGAGGATCGTTGGGACCGTACAGTGAACGGTTCGCAAACGATCCCTACCAGGGTTGGAACAGTTTCGTGGACGGTACGAAACACTGTCACAAGTCGGGTTGGAACGGCTTTTATCCATTGCGCATGCCCGTGACGATCCCGCGGACGGTTCAATGTTTGGTTGGAACAAACCTAATATAGCTACCAGTCTGAGACAGAGAAGCTGTACTTGGAGTCGAGCAGTCCTGCTGGCTCAACACTATGCAGCCTGGAAAACCTTTTGCCGCTCCTGGAGGATTAAGATTAAGTAAGTAAGTAAGTAGGTTGTAAAAGCATAAAATCATTAAAGTATGCGAAATAGGACACCAGGAAGCTATGTGCCACACTAAATTGGCAGACTATTTTAATGAGCTTCCAGTCCATTCCAATTTAAACACTTTAACGCTATCCCGGGGAAAATTCTAGTTTTCTAAACATACCGTTCTATTTGACAATTGATGTGTGTTATATAATATAAAAATAGAATATTCTACCTGTCCAGACAGGATATCCGATTGTGGCAGTCGTTGGGCAGTTAAGCATAATAATTACCATAATTAGTTACCAGAATTACAATCAGCTGATTTCTATTAAGCCAATCAATTATTTTTAACCCTTTTGTTTACATTTTTAAATTTTATTTTATATTAATACAGATCGATATTATTAATTATTTGTACAAAGGTAAAACTAAGTTCAGTCGTAGGTTTAATGGTTAATTTAGGTTTTAGAGTAGCCAGGGGTGGACTGGGAACGTGCAGAGGGCGGTGGAAGATATGCAAAGGGAGGGCGCCAATCTACCGGGGGGTATAGAATACCCCCCAGGGGAGGGAGGGCCCGGGGCCACCCCGGAAAATTTAAAAAAAATAATGCATAAAAACTAAATAACCTATTCTAAGGTTTGAAATATGTAGGTATTCCTTAACCAAATTTGATTCTTTTTTGTTGTAATTTTTACAAATAGAAATTATTTTCAAATATTTTTTCAGGATATTGTTAGTTATTAATAGGGTAATATATTTACCATAATTAAACTAAGCTTAAAATGAGTCACAAGAAATGAGCTAAAGATTAATTTATCTATCCAAAAACAGCAAAGTACTACTGAAAAACTTTTTAATTCTGTAATAAATGCTGAATAAAAAACAATCATTGACTATCGATAGTGGCAATTAAATTGTCGAAAGTCAACAATAGTAAAAAACCATCGATCGATAGCTCTCCGCCTCTAGTCCATACCAACTTTTTTAGTTATCTGGCTCGGATTTAATATGGAAAAACACGTTTTTATGCTATTTTTGACCCTAAATTGTCAAAATTTGACCCCTAAATCAACTCGAAAAATTCTGGCCAATGAACTCATCCTTTCTTTTGATATTATTGACGTTTTAAAATTTTTTTGAAATGTTTAAGTGCATCCTAAGAGGAGATATCGTCTGGAGTGACATACATATATACATACATACATACATACAAAAAAGTGATACATTTTAGGAATCGATTCAGAATGGTATGAAACGGATTTCCGTGGAGAAAATTTTCAAAAATTCTCATTACAAAAACTTTGAAGCCATTGCAATAGCTTAGTTTTCTTTGAAAATTCGCTAAAAGAAAAAAAACCATTGAGTTGGTCGATATATTTTTTTTTATCAGGTTTATGTGTTTAAAAATGTTTATAACACTAACATAAATAACGTAATATATAATTACTTTATTAATTAAAGTATATTCTAAAGAATGCCTTTTTAATTGATTTTTTCTACACGCAGCAAAATACAAAATAGTCCAAACACAAACAAATGACACAGTAAAATTATAATGTTCAATAAATAAAAAATATGGGCGAACTTTCTGACGAAAGGGGAGTTGAAAAAGGTTTGACAAGTAGGGACACAAAATCTTTGCATGAGGAAGAGACCTAAAACAGAACTGAGACCAGACTGAGCTTGATATATCTTTATAAAATCAGGAGATAAAAATTCAAAAATTAAAAGGGAAGGGTAGAGGTAGAAAAGATAACAGCTATATAATATATATTTAGGTATAATAATGGAAATACGTAAGGGGTGTTAAGAGAGAAAGAGATACATATATTCATACATAGCAAAGACAACGATAGTAGTTTTAGGAAACAAAACAAATGACATCGGTGTTACTAAGAAACCAACTCGAAATTCGATTAGCTCAGTCTCTAAACTAAAACGACACCTTATAGGGTGTTGTCTAGTAGAGGTGTTACAACAAGATTTCTATCTTCTCAGTACGCCACGCACATTATTATCGTTTTGTAGCTCTGGATTTTGTTTTTCAATTAAAAACAATTAAATAAAAAAAATTCTGAGATGGCGGCAGCGGCCTCCTCAGTTTGCAGTGGTGAGCGATGAGCGAGTGAATACATTATTTATCCATAAATAAAAATCTTGACAAGGGCGCCCATGGTCATAGTTCAACGAGGGCGCACCGGGATATTTCCCGGTAGCTTCTATAGCCAGTCCACCCCTGAGAGTAGCTATTAGTTACGTAAGGTTTCAGACCGCAAAACAGTTCAACTGCGGTTGAATATTAACCACATAGGGGCACATTTTACACTGCCCACATACGTTCAATAGTAATAACCTGAACGAAAATATATTTGTTTCTTTTTAAACTCATTAATATTAATCTTAATAGTGACGCGGTATTGTACAGTGAAGCCGGATGTAAATATATTTATTAGGGACTTAATGTTGTACTTTCTTTATCAAGCCTGTCCAGAATTAGCTTTATTCGATTATTACTTTTTCCTATAAATTTTGCTTCCGAGCTTACCGAAGGTAACGGAAGCTACGTGATCGTTCTGAAGAACGAAAATATTTGTCTCCGATTTCAAAAATTCTAAGACAGAAATCTGACAAATCAGGAAACATTTTTGGTTCCATGTCTGTATTGTATAGAACGATACAGAAGTTTGCGCATAAGTGGAAGGAAGCTATGAGCACATTAAAATGTTAAGGGCCCAACAATGGGCTAGTTACGACCTACCATCCAAATTGAATTAAAATTGGACCATTTTTTTTTAAGATGTACTGGTTCAAAAAAATGTCGGACAGACCGACAGATAGACACCAGACCAAAAATGTACCGTCATGTGTGAAACGTTGTTTCATCTCAAAATTTCGTTCTTTATGATCACGAGCTTACCGAAGGTGACAGAAGCAAAATAGGTACTTTTATTAAAAACTGAAACTTCTGTTAAATAACGAACTTCTCCATTAAAAAGAACATTATACCTGTCATGAAATTTAATAGATGTAGAAATGTCAAAACATTAATCACTGTTATAAGCAAGTTTGGTTAGAAGTCTAGATCGATTTAAAAAAATTAAATAACTAGTATTTTTATACCACAAGATAGTAGCAGAAGGTTTAAAAAAGAGAAAAAAAAAAAAATCTGAAAGAATTTTTTAAGTGCAATTATGGGTTTGTTTCTTTCATAAAAGATTTCATAATAGTAGAAAGTGAAATATAGGACATAGATAGTTAACCTATGTCACACCAAGAACCATCTGTCACAGGCACGTGTGTAACAGACATGATGAAAGGTGACATGATAAAAGTGGTACAGAAGATGACTTAAGCCCGGCTTTGTACACACTAACAAGTCACATCGTAATACTTTCGATTTTTATTTGTGGTCTTTCACTTTTAAATCGAAAACGTTTAATTTGTCATCTGGTAAACTTAAGTCTTTTACTAAAATTTGTCTTTCCCTTTTTTCTCTTGTGGTTGAAATTAATTTTGAGTAATTGTTATTTTCTAATTGATTCTTTTGTCGAAGGATTTCTTCTTCTTCGTTTAGATTCCAGGTGTTATATAGAGACACGTGTCTTACATCTTTACTTATCAGTAAATGATAAGAATGAAAAAATATCCCACGTGTATATAATGAAAATACACCTCTTGTTAGTTACAGAGAATGGTTCCTGTGATAAAATAAGGCCAGGTGGTGACAAGAGTTTGAAGTTTTGAAAGACAAAACTCTAAAAAGCTATATAATAAAAGACAGGTGTAATACAGTCTAAGTACACCTGGTATTTAGATGCTTTGAATTAGTCCAAACACTTGGAATTATTCTTTATTAATAATTCCAATTCCCATTTAATAAAACGAAAAGACTAAGAAACCTGTTTTATTTTTCAAACCGTTGAGTACATTACATTTTTAATGTTTTTTTTTGACCGTTTCTTATACCTCACTTATAATATAGCCACTGGCTACCGTTATTTGTTCTAGGACATAAAAACAGTTGTAAATTGTTACAAAATTCTAGGATAAACATTTGAAATTTGTTATATTAATTTCAAAATATTTGTTTATAATTATTTCATTGTTAATCATTGTACAAAAAATTATTGTAGCTCTATCTATTTACCACTAATCTATATTTTTAATAATATCTTTATTTTGTTACTTCTTTATAATAATAATAATTATAAATAGTCTGCCAATTAGCACATAGCTTCCTCGCGTCGTACTTATTGTATCACGTACTTTTACAATCCAATAATGTCTAATTTATTTAACAGTTCCCCCGTTTTTTTTAATGTAAAAATTGTTTTGAATTGTTTACATCTATTAATGTAACAAGCAAAACTTAAAGAGCGCAGACGGTTGAAATTAATCTGGTGCTATCTGCGGTCTACTTTCGACAAACCAAATTCTAAATTTCATAAAGATCAGATGAGTACTTTTGAAGATATAGGTGTAAATGAATGTATGTTTGTGAGCAAATTTGTAGAGAAACAAATAAGCTCAGAAGATTGAAACTTATAATATGGGACCAACAATGGGCTAATTATGACCTACCATACAAATTTTTATTAAAATCGGTGGTTTTTAAGATATGTTGGTTCCACAAAAATTAAGCGCCAAAAAGACCGACAGACAGACACGGAACCAAACATGTTCCTTGATGTCTGGAACGAATTTTTGAGGAGATATAAAATATTTTCGTTCTTCAGAACGGTCATATAGGTTCCGTTACCTTCAGGTACCTCAGTAAGCTCGGAGAGGTAAAATCGGAAGCAAAATTAGACCGATACAACTCGTACTAAATTTTATCATATTCGAGTACATAATCACTTGGTCTAGTGTTTTCCATTTATTAGTTGTTTCGTGTTTTTATGAATACATTTAATTATAATCTAATATTTTATCATAATTTACATGTAAATAACTCCTTCCCGGCGGGGAATCGAACTCAACCTAGGGTGAAACTTTGTGTTTATAGGTATTTTCAAGAACAAGATTTTTCCCGCGATCCTACGATATATAATTAGATTCGTCTTTAAACGAACTACATTTAAGAATGTTTTAATCAAAATCGTCAGAACCGTTTTCGAGAAATAATGTTTCACGCTTTTTCAGAAATTGGGGGATTTTTAGCCCTAAATCAAGGGGGTTAGCCTTTAACTAACATCTCGATTTCACCTCGGGGAATGATTCTTCTGAACATGTATGATAAATTTAATCCGAAAGGACTCTGTTGTTTGGAGCCTAAACTAAATTTTTTTGTATTCATAAATGTGAAAATCAATCGATATATAAAAATTTAATTTTTGAACTATCACAAATTTTCTATGTATATACTTTCTCTTTATAAGTCATAATACTCTTGAAGACCAATTAATTTAACTAACGAATTAAAAGGAATACACACAAAAAGCTTAGAAATAATAGTTATAAAAGGGGGGTTTTTGGTTGTTGAAGTTTCCGCCTCACGTACAGCAATAGGAATTCTAATAGCAGTTCTTCTGTGCGGCTTCCAGTTTTGGTAATTCAACGAGAGTAAAGAGTAAAGGCACTAAGGATTAACCTTCATTAGGAAATTTTTTATTTAATTCCAATTCTACTAGAATTACATTGGAATCTCTTTAGCCTAATTACACCAATTCACCAACACGTAGTACTGACATTTTCAATAGAATGAACTTATTTCGTCTCTTTTTAGCGTTTTTAAGAGGGAAAGAGTCAAAGGAATAATTTATTGTTCTTATGCTTTTGTCAAAAGTAAAATTAAAAATTGGGTAGGTACTTCTTTAGACTGTTACTCCTCTTATAAAAAAATTGAGGGGAGTAACAATCTAAAGAAGGTGTAAGAAATGTTCTTCTTTAGACTATTACTCCCCTTATAGATACAGAAGTGTGAAGTGTGATATTCCTGTCGCAAAGTATAACGCCTAAAGGTCCCTTTGCCTTAATAGTTATTTAGTCAAAGTCATTTATATTGTAAAAAAAAACGTAGGGGAGTAACAATCTAAAGAACTACCAAATATTGAAAAATTGTGGGTTTACAAACGTTTCGGATTTTATTGAAGTGAAACTTCTTTGGCGGCGGTACAGTGAATTTTTTCATATAGTGAAATCGTGTAACGAAGTTTGCGATTCGAGACTCGTCCAAGTGTAACATTTTTACAGATTTTGTATTATATCTATTTAAAGACCAGCAAATCATAACAAACATTTATTTTTATTGGAATAAATGTGGTTGCGCAATATGTATATATATATATTTTTTTTTCAATTAAATTTCCCATAACCATTTCTTAATCCTGAAATAATAAATTCGTCAAAACATGAAAGAGAGCAATGCATTCTAGAACTTAAGTTTCACTTCTAATGCGTGAGAGCCTCACACATATTTTTTTTTTATTTCCTTCTTTAAGGTACAAAGAAGAACCATTCTTTATATTCAATGAAATCACTTAACATTTGCGCATTAAAGTACTCTTTCACTTATTTAATTAAATTAGTAATTTATCTCATAATAAAGTTTTAATATTGAGTATGATAATTTATAAGTAGTCATCAAATATTTGAATTACTATTGACATAGTATACAAATAAATTTAATGATATTATAACAATGATATTGTTTTCATCATCTAATACTTGTCTATACCAAATCAGAAAATTTGTTGTGGCAAAACATAATACATAGGCTATTTCTATATACATATCCCAAAATATAGATTATGTCTACATATATACATATATTTAAGAATAAATAGCAAAAATAAATTCTTGTTATAGTTATTTAATTTTAATGTATAATATATTAAAACAAGTATAAGGCAAGCTTCACGTAAGTATGTGAGGCGATAATCGCCGGTTTCTATACGATTAAGTTAAAATTATTAAGAGTAAAATTTTAATAGTTCATATTATTTTTCTACACCCTCCATATTGGGCGCCACCTTGGAAATATTAAGTGTGTAAAACTCCAAATGCCGAGATGCACCTGTGTGCCGAATTTCATGTTCCTAGCTATAGTAGTTTATGAATTGAAACATGCCAACGGACAGACAGACAGACAGAGCCGTTATATAAGGTTTCTTTTCGTACTTCGTACAGAAACCTAATATTAAATTTAAACGCAATTTCCAATTTTATTTGATTGAAAACAGTTTTACTCTATCTCGTAAAAGTTGTTAAGATAATCCATTCATAGATTGAAGATAAATTCATTGAAAGATAGATTTCATTAAAGCTTTTAGCCAGTCAGGCAACCCTTTATCTTACTAACTAATTATTTCCACTTAAATCTAACTCTCCCTAAAACAACTGAATAAATAAATTCCACGATATCCATAGCATCATTCTAAAAAAATTCCAGACTCTTCACTGGTCACTGGAAATTCCCTTGTCGATTCTTTAGTTCCGGAAATACAATTATCTACAGCAGACTCTGAGTATCTCTGTCTGACCTTCTTCTCGGAATAAAGAATAATAGAATTTTGTTGTCTCGTATCTTTTAATTCTGAGAAGAAAGTGTGAGGTAATAAAAAATAATCGTTTAGGGACAAAAGAAGGACCAATAAAAGCAGTTAGACTCGCCCGTTATAACCTCAAAATAATATTTTTGTTGTTATATAAAAACGGTATAACCTCCTTTATTTTTTACTATAATTTAAACTGAATATTTGAGATCACAGAAGTATTTAATAAAATGAAAAAAAGGAGTTATAAGGATCGCTTAACTTGCTTTAAATAATATTTTAATGGTCTAAGGTACGGTTACCTTCCCTTTTTTATTCTCAATTGGACTTGCTCAAATACCGCGCATGCTCCTTACGTTTTTGCCCCTTCTCTACCATCTTGAAAGGTTACTTTAAAACGATGCCTTCCACTCAGACATGCAAATAGGTCCATTCAAACATCCAAAATTCAATGAAGCCATTACTTTTTTGAAGGCTCTATTGAATCGTTTGAAATTCAATAGAATTATACTAATTATTTTTATCGACACTTTCGAAAAAAAAATTAGCATTACTTGAAAATACTAATTTGAGACGATTACACTGATTTTTTTTGGACCAGATAGAATGCACGTAAAGAATTAAAAATGTAGCGGTCCGTATAATAGAAGAAAAAAAGAGGGTTACGACTGGAAGTAGGATATGAGAATGCATTTCTTTGTATGAATTATTCCACATGCTTCCTAGAATTAGCTGTTTTTTTTTTTGTTTTTTTTTTGGTTTAGTGAAATATG
This sequence comes from Gerris lacustris, assembly GCA_951217055.1. Classification (NCBI taxonomy): domain Eukaryota; kingdom Metazoa; phylum Arthropoda; class Insecta; order Hemiptera; family Gerridae; genus Gerris; species Gerris lacustris. Next base: position 17,441,668 of record OX578279.1, on the reverse strand, counting down.
GTTTTGATCTCTTTCAAAAAAACATTTGTAATTACTGTTTTTATGCTTTGCTCTTTGGTGGTTATACGGTTCCCCGGTTCTTTTTGAGATCATGTATGCTTTGAAATAGACGAATTCCTAGTGTTTCTTTTTTTCCTTTTAGAGCCATCTTTTTGTTTAAATGTTAAGTAATTAGAGATGCTTATTAAAGTACATCATATTTTGAAATTTCTTTTTCCAAGCATAAAATTGCATATGTACAATAAGACCAAAATAGATTGCTATTATTTTGCTTCAGAGCTTATCCAACGTAACGGATGAATTGTCATTGTTCTGAACCAATTTTTTTCATATCTCCAAATTGAAAATTTTCTTTTTTTGTCTCATTTCTGTCTGTCCTTCAACATGTTTCTAAACCATTATAATTTTAAAACGGCTCATCTGATTTTTAATTCTATTTAGAGTTAGAGGGTCTATCATAATTAGTTCATGTTGGTTCTATATTGATTTATACTTTCCACATTAATTTTTTTCTTTTCTGCATGCACACAAACTTCTTTTTTATTAATACCTATATCTTTGAAACTACTTATCCGATTTTGAAGAAATTTGTAGCCCATAGATGACCGCATAATAATTTCAACCTTCTAAACACATTTCTTTCTCTTCCGCATGCATTCGTCTCATAAAAATCAGATAAGTATTTTTGAAGATATAGGTGTAAATAAATGTATGTTTGTGCGCATGTGGAAGAGAAACAAGTAGGCGTAAAAGGTTGAAACTTATATGGGACCAACAATGGGCTAATTATGACCTACCATCTAAATTTCAATAAAATCGAACGAGTAGCTTTTAAGAATGTTGGGTCGCAATTGAGTGACAGACAAACACGGAACACATTTTCCCTGATGTCTGTAACGGATTTCTATCTTGGATTTTTTGAAATCGGAGACCTAAAAATGTTTCGTTCTTCAGAACGATCACATAGCTTCCATTACCTTCGGTAAGCTCGGAAGCAAAAAATTATAATGTTACGTGGAGAGACTTTTCTTTCTACCTTTATATAAAGAATTGGTTTAGTCGTTATAAATTGAATAATTCATTTTTTTTAAAAAGATATCTAATGTGTTAAAATTTATAGCACATAAAATATGCTTTAAGCATACAAAATATTTTCATTTAATTATCATGTTGTTTGAATCACAAGATAATTAAAATTTAATACCTTTCAAGTTAATACCACGAGGTGGACATTAACTTGTCTTAATTAATACCGATAATTAAGACAAGTTAATCCCCAGCTCTACAAGTTCCTTATGTAAGCAATTAAAAAATAATAATTTCTATTTTTATTTAATAAATTATACAGTTCACTACTGCAAAACTATTTATTTTTATATTTTTTACCCAATTAAAAACCATAACCTGTTCTTTATTAAAATATATTTTCACCCTTTGGAATAAAATTTACACTTTATAAATATTTGCTTTTTTTTTTTATCTGAACCTATCTTCCATTTATAAATGTATTTTCAATATGCAGATTGGAAATCCTGAGCCCGCATAAATCCTTTTCAATACTTCAATATTATGAATCATAAATTCTTTTATATTTATATACATATATAATTTTTTTTTTTCATAGTCCTTATGTATATCTTTTGTACTTTTTCCTAAATCGGGTTGTATAGATTTTTTTTCTTCTAATTTGCATAATTATTTTTAACGAGTTGGTTTTTTTTGTAGTTTGTGTATTGTGTGGACAAGGTTGTTTTTGTTTAAACTCTTTTATTCTAGTGTGTGTTTTCTTTAGAGGTCTAGGCTATTGAGTCATGGGTGAGTTGAATGACTCACTGGATGATCCCTTCCCCCTCTCTTAGCGCTTGGTTGCGCTTAACTTTTTAGAACTTCCATGACATGTTTTTGTCATCCGAGTTTCTCTTTTTTTCACATCTAGATTGGGGACTGTTCGTATGACCCTTCGAGGTATAAGGGCCGCCATGTTGGGATAGGACCCTATAATGGCGGGAGTGTTAACACCCTCCGTGTTTAGTCGTTGGTTTGCCCTACCCCAAGCCTAAACTTAGCATTGCCCTAACGACAACGTTAGTAGGGAGATTTTTTTTATATAACTCTTAGCTTCAAGGGGGAGTATAGAATCGATGTAAAGAAAGATTTTGTTTTAGGTTAGTAAATACCATCACTATCTATAAAAGTGTATCTAATATGTAGCAACAAAGCATGAACAAAATAAGGTAATCCATGTTTGATTTTTTTTAAAATAAACTAGGATAAAATATGTGAAAGATGACAGTAAAGATAGAGAAGATGGTGCCTAAAAGTGTATCTTATAAGTAGCAGCAAAGTATGAACATAATAAATATAATCCATGACTCATTTTATTTTTTTTAATGTACTAGGATACAATTTGTAAAAGAAGAAGGTAGTACTTATCATTGTTACTCCCCTTATAAAAATGTTTATGCTACTTAATCAATAGATACATATTCAAGCAACAAAATTACACTTAAATATCAAGTAAAACGTACTAGAATTTGCTTAACACATTTTACGCAAAATAGTATATTATGTTACTAGGCTGTGAAGTGAGTTTTTTCTTTACCGCGGCAATTACATTTACTGTCGAGCGAAGCGAGACAGTAAATATTGCCAAGGTAAAGAAAAAACACTTCACAGTCGCGTAGCATATGCTATTTTTTCCGAGGTAGAAGACAATGAAAAAACATTAAATATTAATCACTAATCAATATATAATAATAACAAATATTAGTACATACTTAAGACTTAAAAAAAGAAACCTTAAAAAGAGGTTACACTATAAGAAAAGATAAATAAAACGCATTGATATCTAGCGGATTTTTATCGTACTACAAGCATTTCTACAAAGACTGCAGCACTACTAACGGAAGTTTTGACAACTACCCGCCGGAAAATAAAAATCTTTTAGTTCCTAGGACGTAAAAGATTTTTTCTTTACAGCTAGGAGTAATGAAAAGATTTTTTAAGTCCACGTAATGAAAAAATGGATTTTAGCTATGTTTTTTAGGCTCTAAAGTTACTATTTTACAGCCTACCACGGAAAAAAGTAATTTTTCATCCACTAAAGCAGCATTACCGGAACGGCGTTGCTGCTCCAGTATATCCCTGGAAACGAGTAAACCACAAAATTGTTAAAACTAATTCAAGTTCTAGTATATTGAAAATCTTACATTCTAAAACGAATGGCTGCTCTTATTTTACTGCTCGCCAATAATATAATACCTTCTAACTTGTAAATCATGTGAATTTATATTTTTAATTGAGGTACCGGATTTTTTTTTTTTTTTTAAATTATTTAAGGCATGCGTCCTAGAAAGGTTACCATCTGATACATTTTGAACATTATTACATTTTCTAGTATCTTAACAAATCTAAGATCATTTAAGTGAACTAGGATACAATATGTAATAGAAGAAGGTAGAGATAGAGAGAAGGTGGTACCTAGGTTAGTAAAACCCATCATATCTAAAAGTATATCTCATAAGTAGCAGCAAAGTATGAACATAATAAGAAGATATAATCCATGTGTATTTTTCTTTCTCTTTTAATATACTAGGATACAATTTGTAAAAGAGTAAAGTAGAGAAGGTAGTACTAGAAGAAGGTAGGTGCTTCTTTAGATTGTTACTCCCCTTATAAAAGACGGAGGGAAGTTGCTTCAAAAGTGCAACAACAATCTAAAAAAGGTATATGGAATGTTCTTCTTTAGACTGTTACTCCTCTTATACAAACAGAAGAGAGATATTCCTTTGTCCCAAAGTACATTGCACTAAACATCCCTTTGTCTTAATAGTTATTTAGTCAAAGTAATTTATATTCTCAAAGCAAAACATATAGGTGAGTAACAATCTAATGAAGTGCCCTAATCAGCTATACGATACTTATAAATACCCGTCCATAAAAGAAATCATTAAATCAGCATGAGTGATAAGGGTAGGACATGTGACATGGGTGAGAGATACTAAACTACCTACAAACAGATTAAGTGGTTATCCAGAAGAGAAGAATATGTAATGGGAGTTTCAAGAACAAGGTTTTGAGATTAAATACAGAAATTGGAAAACATGAGTAGAGAATCGGAGTAAAATTGTAGAATAGACCGCATGGTTCCATAAGGATTGTAAAGCCGTAAATAAAGGTGGTAGGTACTAATATAATAAAAACAATAAAATATTAAGATAATAGTATATTATGTTACTAGGCTGTGAAGTGAGTTTTTTCTTTACCGCGGCAATTACATTTACTGTCGAGCGAAGCGAGACAGTAAATATTGCCAAGGTAAAGATAAAACACTTCACAGTCGCGTAGCATATGCTATTTTTTCCGAGGTAGAAGACAATGAAAAAACATTAAATATTAATCACTAATCAATATATAATAATAACAAATATTAGTACATACTTAAGACTTAAAAAAAGAAACCTTAAAAAGAGGTTACACTATAAGAAAAGATAAATAAAACGCATTGACATCTAGCGGATTTTAATCGTACTAGAAGCATTTCTACAAAGACTGCAGCACTACTAACGGAAGTTTTGACAACTACCCGCCGGACAATCTTTTAGTTCCTAGGACGTAAAAGATTTTTTCTTTACAGCTAGGAGTTATGAAAAGATTTTTTAAGTCCACGTAATGAAAAAATGGATTTTAGCTATGTCTTTTAGGCTCTAAAGTTACTATTTCACAGCCTACCACAGAAAAAATACATTTATTTGCTCAAATAACTTGAAAATCACAAGTAAAGAACAAGTATTTGGTTGCAAGTAGTTCCAAACCTAAGCTAACATATTATTGAGTATATTAGTGACAGAAAACCAACCAAATATGGACCAACAATTTTTAACAAGAGTGGAGTGTGTTAAATGCTGTAGCATAATATATGATATATGTATAGGAATTATAATTATAATGATAACTTGTCAATTACTAATTACATACATAAAATCGCCAAATGCTTGAAAGCCCATTCAAGGAAGAAGAACTTGAGTATGTTTTAACCAAGGCGAAAAACAATAAAGCTCCTGGCTGCGATAGGATTCCGGCAGAATTTTTTAAGAATGCTACGCCTTTATTCCGGAATCGGCTCTTGAAATTGTACAATAATATTCTTAGTTCTTCTACGGTACCCGTCGATTTTAAATCGTCAATAATATTCCCAATTTTTAAGAAGGGAGATATTGATCAATCCCAAAATTACAGGGGGATATCTTTTATCAATGCCGCCGCTAAGATATTTGCGTCACTGTTATACTACAGACTAATTAGATGGGTCGACGAATCTAAAATCATCACAGAATATCAAGCAGGATTTAGACAAGGTTACTCGACATCTGATAACCTCTTCAGCCTTACTAGTATAGCTGAGATACTTAAGAAGGAAAAAAAACGACTATACTGCTTTTTTGTAGACTTCAGAGCCGCGTTTGATTCAATAGATCGTCGATTCGAGGGAGGATTTGAGGGAAGACATCAGTGGATAAGTCTAATGTGGAAATGGATGAACATAGCGGAGATTAATTTTTATAAGCAGTGTGATGACCGGATCAGTCAGGCCCAGTTCCACATAATATATAAAAAGGTACAAACGAATTTTCAGGCTAATTACCTCTATTCCGACCTAGACTATGCTTCTCAGAGATTTATCCTACTAGCTAGGAGTGAAATGATTAATCTGAACTGTAAGAGATGGATCCGGAATAACAATAACAATTGTGATATATGTGATATGCATGTCATGGAGGATGTTGTTCATTTCGTCGGTAGCTGTAAAGCACTAAGATCAATCAGGAAATGTCATCTGGGAAAGGAGTACTTAAATAATGAAGAAGTGCTCTGTATATTAACTGGTAGTATCGGCTGGCTATCTGTGGCCAAGTTTCTCAAAGCAGCTTTCTCATTTAGAGGAATCTTGATACAGGGTACTGAATTTTGGTAGACAATAATATTTAAAGAATTTAAATGTGAATGATAATAATATTAACGTAACAAATATTACGATATTAAATTTTACCGCATAATAATAATAATATTGCATTAGAATTACTTAGGTGTGTTATTTATAGTCATTATTTATATAGCATGTATGATTTTAATGTGTTAGATCTTGTCTGTGATATCGGTATTTCCAGATTACTAGCTATTTATCAGATAGTTGTTATTAGTACAAAACTTTTTGATTATTTAATTATTTACTTATTTATTGTTAAAGCTCTAAAAGTAGATATATATATATATATATATATATATATATATATATATATATATATATATATATATATATATATATATATATATATGTATATGTATGTATGTGTATGTATGTGTGTATGTGTGTGTATGTGTATATATATATATATATATATGTGTGTATATATGTATATATATATGTATATATATATATATATATATATATATATATATATATATATATATATATATATATATATATATATATGTATATGTATGTATGTATATATGTGTATATGTGTATATATATATATATATATAAATATTATCCGTATATGCAAATACGATTTATTAATTTATTATACAATGTAATTTTTATACATATATTTAAAAAAAAAAAAAAATCCAACTTCTGGCAGACGGCTTAAGCCTTGCCATAAGATGTTTACTGAAATATTTTTATGTAATGCATTTTTGAATTATTTTTCTCTAATAAACATTATTATTATTATTATTATTATTATACATAAAATCGCCAGAATCGATGTTTTTAAGAAACGTGAGTTTATGTTTATATTAAAAAAAATTGTGTTATGGATGATATATATAAATCTGGTTATAGGTTTCGAATGATGACCAGCATAACTATTAATTTTTGTTGAATCTGAGTTTTTAAGAGAAAAGGCAGTAAATGTGTGGAACGAACTCTCGAAAAGTGTGTTGTGTAAAACACCTTAAGTTTGAACTTAGTTATTATGTTATTGTGTTATTAAAAAAAAAAAAAATCGGTCCGAGACAACTCAGACAAACTTTCTCATATACGAGTTCATAATTATTTAGCCCAGTGTTTTCCATTTATTAGATTTCGTATGTAAATTTAATTATTATTGAGCATTTCATTAAAATTTATCATAAAAATAATTAATATAAAAATGCCATTTTTCAAAACTGGTCTTATTTTCAAACTTTTTTTTGGGGGGGGGGGGGGGGGGGTTCTGTATTCTTCACCTTAGGAGTATCTATGTGCAAAATTTGGGACAGATTGAATCACGGGAAGTGGTTTATAATTAGGGTAATAGGTGTGCGATGAAACTTAAAAGCAAATAAATTTGACGCCATTTTTTTTATTTTTCTATTTTTGGTTTCTGTATTCTTCACCTTAGTTGTATCAATGTGCACAATTTGGGGAAGATTGTATGACGGTAAGTGGTTCAAAATTAGGGTAATAGGTGTGCGATGAAACTTAAAAAGCAAATAAATTTGACGCCATTTTTTTTTTATTTTTTTTATTTTTGGTTTCTGTATTCTTCACCTTAGTTGTATCTATGTGCAAAATTTGGGGAAGATTGAATGACGGTAAGTGGTTCAAAATTAGGGTAATAGGTGTGCGATGAAACTTAAAAAGCAAATAAATTTGACGCCATTTTGTTTTTGTTTTTATTTTTTTTGGTTTCTGCATCCTTTACCTTAGTTCTATATATGTGCCAAATTTGGGGAAGATTGAATCACGGGAAGTGGTTCAAAATTGAGGAAACGGAAATGTGCGATGAAACTTAGAAAGCAAAGTAATATAAGACCAGTAATAACTTCTCCCGGGCGGTGAATCGACGCCCGGGCTCTCTCGGTCAACGTTTTAAGCTTTTTTCTCAGGAACTAGACTTTTCCCGGGAAAACGGCTTACATCGTTGGATTCGTATTTAAATGGACTATATTTTAGAATTTTTTAATCAAAATCGTCGGAACCGTTTTCGAGAAATAATTTCTTTTCACGTTTTTTCAGAGTTTTTGGGGGGTAGCGCCCCTAAACTTGGAGCTAAAATTCATTTCTCGATTTCGCCTCGGGGTATGATTTTTCTGAACATGTATGCCAAATTTCTTCAAAATCGGCCCAGTAGATTAGGCTCCAGGCGTCTGCACAGACGACAGACGACAGACGACCGACGACAAACAGACAGACATTTTTTAAAAAACAATTTTTTGGACTCAGGGGACAGGGGACCTCAAAACGTGTAAATCCATCAAAATCTCAAAATCGAATTTTCGCGCCATCACAATACTTTCTCTTTATATGAGAAAGTAAAAAATCAAAGATTGTAATAATGACATTTTCTATATTGTTTGTTGAATAAAAGAGTGTACAAAAAATCAATAATTGGAGTCAATTATTTATTGGAAACAAGCAAAGGTGCACTCGTAAATTTTCCAGTACCGGAATGCCAGAGGATCTGATGGGAATACCACCCAGGCAAGCGTGATATCCGGAAAATTTTGAATAATAAAACCGTAATGAATTGATTAAATTAACAGATATAAGACTCCTGTCCAGTGATAGGCTATTGACTTTACATAAATACTTTAAATTAAAAGTTGTAGTATTTTAGATTATTAGATCTCGAAATAATAATGAAGATTGTACACTGGTTATCGCAGTGTTGTCAAGATAAAGCAAACGATGCAATTGAAGGAGGAACCTTTACACAAATTAAATATGAAACAAGTTTTACGCACAGTTGACTGGTAGACCTAATTATTTCAAATTATATAAAAAATGCCTAATTACGTACTAAAAGTGACACACATTATTACTGATAACTAATTACAGAATAATAATTAGAACTTAATGTTCTACTAAAAGGTACTATAGCTGTTCTGTACTAAAAGTATCTAATTATTATTTTAATGATAATTTAAGCAAACATTATTCATTATCTGTTTTGTATTTAACTTGAAAACTAGCTTTGTAAAAGTTACGTAAGATATTACTGCTGTAAAGAAACTAATGTGCTTAAAAGTAACGTGATATTTTTTACTTTCTCATATAAGTATATAAGCAGTATTATGAGAAGAGAATGTATTGTGATGGCACGAAAATTCGATTTTGAGATTTTGACGAATTTACAGATTTTAAGGTGCCACCACTTGGGACCACTTTTTTGTGTCAAGAAAGTGGTTGTTAAATGTCTATTTCTCATGTGAAGTTTGTAAAAGACGCGTGGAGCCTAAACTATACAGGTTGATTTCGATGAAATTTAGCATACATTTTTTTAAAAAAAGCATACAAAAAAAAAGTTTTAAGATAATATTTTTCGATTACGATTTTTATAAAAAATTCTAAATTTTATTCCATTTAAATACTAATCTAACTATACATATAGGTTGTTTCCCCAGGAAAAATAGCCATAAAAGCGGACGGTAAAAGGCCGGGTTCGATTCCCCCCCAGGGAGGAGTTATTTTTACAAATGGAAAACACTTAAGAAAATTATATGATTGTATATGAGATGTTTTAATGTGAGTTGTATGTAAAATGTTTCTTTGTTTAATAATAATAATAACTAACACCTTAAAATTCATTCAAATTTATTAGACATATTAATAAAGCCAGATACCCGTGCTTCGATACGAAATGTGTCATATTTTTAAATTTAACTTACTAATAGGTACTAGAATTAGAGATCGAACAAAGAACTATTGATCAATTTATTAAATAAAACAAAAACCATACTAGGTAATATCTGTGATTTTGTTTTTATGATATTAATTGTTAAAGCGGAGCCTGGCAACACTGTTTTAGTACCTTTCTCATCTTCAGCTGCTATCACACCAGTGTTTGTTATCAGCAATAGTTAATTTTTTCTGTATCAAAAGCAAGTAAACCTCTCCCACGTCATTTATATAATTAAGTAGTGGTAGTGACACAACGGCGACGATCGACGCACCTCGAAATAATTTGTTATTGCTAAGCTAAGGCACACACATTTATTCCAATAAAAATAAATGTTTGTTTTGATTTGTTGGTCTTCAAATAGATATAATGACTTATCTAAATAGATATCTAAATTAATTTTACTTTTTTCCTAAATATAAAATTAAGCCCATTGCTAAGGGTTTAAGTCATGTCCCTTTAATAGTACATTACGCGTCGAGTGCGGAAAGTAGCATTTTGCCTGCGAGTGTGGAGTTTGCACCCGAGCGATAGCGAGGGTGGTAATACCACACGAGCAATGCAAAATGCCGTTTTCGAACGAGTTGCATACCGTACTTTACCTACGATTGTTAGATTTAAATAATAAATACAGAAAAAAATAAACTTCCAGTATACAAGTTCGTATTTCTCTTTTGATAAAGATAACATTAATTCATTAGTTGTATTTTGTGCCGAATTATTTCGGGAGGTGTATTATTCTCCTCATATTCGTCATAATAATTTAAATCACCCATTGATTTTCACAAAAAACTCAATTTAAAAGTTACTTTTATTAAACAAACAGCAAATTAGTCTTGTTAAATGTAAACAAAATCGCTAATCGTGCGTAACTGAAGAATTCCTCTTCTTTACCGCGCTAGCGTGGTAAAGAAGAGGAATTCTTCAGAACTATGAGACGCGCATGCGCAATGAATACAAGTACGTAAAGAATCACTTTCTACGCATCTAAACAGAGATATAATGTTTATATTTCGTATCAGTCGTAGATAAATAAATATACATATTTTTTGTTTGGATTTAACAAACACATTTTAGTATAACACTAACAATCACCTCGATTAAGATATTTGTATATATAATTTAACAATAGTTTTATAAATATTCCTCTTATGTTCACAAAGCGTGAAAGAATCAATAAATAAAAAACAGTTTCGAAACCAATTTATTTTGTAAATTTTCTTCAGGGGTATCCATGTCTCAAAATCTTTAAGAACAATAAATCGTGTCGTGTACCCATTCACTTTTTACTGTTTTGGTTACTGACTTCGTGTAAATGATAATAAATAAAAGTTTTCTTGTCTATTTTTTTAAAAAAAAAAACCTTTTTACCTGAAAAATGGGAATAAGGGCAATGTTTTGGAATCACGTTTGCAAATATATTAGCAGTTTTTGTCTTGCCTATTCAACTGAATAATCTAGGGAAATTCTGTTCTGTTCTGCACTTGAGTGAATAGTTGATTCCCACGCTAGAATCTTGATTGTGCAAGTTCTTATAATCTGTAAAATAATAGTGCATAGTTTAAAAATTAATTTTAATTATTTTATAAAAAAAAAATTTCACGTGTAATAATGCTATAAGAGAAAATCTTCGATAATATCAAAGTAATACAGTAAATATTTCAGTTTCTTAGTTTCTTCGTTTTGTGTAAACGAAGTTTGTGACATACTCGCACTTAAATGACATTTATTTCTTAATTTGTCATAACCAATATAATTTTATTTATAACAAAATAAAACCATTTCAAGGACAAAAAGAACAGCTGTGGTATTAGCTAAAAAAATGTGTTAAAATATTATTTGTTTATTTCAATCTGTAAGAGGTTTTTTTTAAAAAAGTCTGTCAGTCTGTTGTAGGTAGTCTGTAGTCTATACAGAAGAAATAGTTTAAGGCACTTCTGTTACTCGCCTTTTAAAAAAAAAAGACGGGAGTAACAATATAACGAAGGAGTAAGGAATGATCTGTTTTAGACTGTTACCAAAGGGATACAGGAGGGGGGGGGGCTTAAGTGAAGAAGTACCTAATAATGTAGTTTATCTTGTAAAGATCGCATTTTGTTGTGGATACAAAAGTAACTACTAACAATCTAGCTTTGATTCCTATAGATTTGTGGGAAACATTAATATTTGAAACGATGGATTATAAATTATAAACGCGTAGTTCATCTTACTATGATCTACTATTATTGCCGACCTAAAAAAAAACCAAAAACAATATCGGTTCAATTCTTAGATAGATGACAAGGTACTTCTTTAGATTGTTACTCTCCTGTGTTTTTGCTTCCGAGCTTACCGAAGGTAACAGAAGCATTGTGTTCACTTTTGAGAACGAAAAACTTTTATGCCTCCGATTTTAAAAATTCCAAGACAGAAATCCGTTTCAGACATCAGGGAACATTTTTGGTCTCGTGTCTGTCTGTCGGTCTGTGTGTCCGCGAATTATGAAACGTGCGACGATAACTTGAGATCGATTTAGATGAAATTTGGTAGACATGTTCATTTTACCAATGCCCAAGACGAGTTCGTTGGACAACGTTATCCGTTCAAGCGTTCACGAGCAACTCTCGCGTAAACATGAACTTCAAATTTAAAATTGGAATTTTAGGTCGGGAAAAAAACCTAACTTCATCTATTCAATGAGACAAACATTTTTTACAAATACAATTTTTTAGTAAAACCAACAGCGACACCGTTATGAAGTGTTAAAGATCACTAAAACTATTAATAGTTTTTACACAATAAACAATAATTTTAATGTTAATATAACAATAAAGTACATGATAGGATGCGAGGAAGCTATGTGCCACACTAATTGGCAGTCTATTTTTTTTTTAGAATATAAATTATAACTTTAAGACGGATGTTTAGTCCAATGTACTTTGGGACAAAGGAATAAATTTCTGTTTTATATAAGGGGAGTAACAGTCTGAAGAAGAAAATTCCGCACACCTTCTTTAGCAGGGTCGGACTGGGAAGATATTTTGGCCCGGGACCAGCCCTCAAGCCTCGAGTTGGCCAAGGGACCGGCATTTTAGGCCTTAACCAGACCGGCCCACCGGGAAAACTCCCGAACTCCCTTATAGCCAGTCCGACCCTGTTCTTTAAAATGTTACTCCCATCTGATTTTCATAAGGGGAGTAACAATCTAAAGAAGTGCCGATGAGGTAAGTATAATAATGATGATCGTAAATTAAATTACCTGATCATAAATAAGTAATGTAAATTTACACGATTCCAATTCTACTCTTACTTCGAAGTACTCTTTTACTTTGTTAGTCACCGTATTATTTAAATTATTTATTTCCTTTGCCTTATTAGTTATTAGCGTTGTTACCCATCCTACTGTTCAACTTTCTATGGATATCAATATAGGTGGGTAACAAAGTAAAAGAAGCGTGTGGGGGCACATCTTTTACTTTGTTACACATAACATTAATTCTCTTATGGTGAGTAACAAAGTAATAGAGTCATAATTTCATTAATGATACTTCTCGATAAAATATTACTGTACTTTTAAGGTACTTCTTTAGATTGTTACTCCCCTATGTTGTTTTGGAATGTAAATGACTTTGACTAAATAACTATTAAGGCAAAGGGATGTTTAGTCCAATGTACTTTGGGACAAAGGGATATCACACTTCTGTTTTATAAGGGAAGTAACAATTGGAAGAACATTCTGTATACCTTCTTTAGATTGTTACTCCCCATGTTGTTTTAGAATATAAAAATGACTTTGACTAAATAACTATTAAGACAAAGGGATGTTTATTCCAATGTACTCTGCGACAAAGTCAAAGTAATGTCATACTTCTGTTTTGATCGGGGGAGTAACAGTCTAAAGAAGAACTTCCGTACACCTTCTTTAGATTACTCCCCCTCTGTTTGTTTTAGATAAGGGGAGTAACAATCTAAAGAAGTACCTTTTAATTAGACACACATGTAAAAGTGTATTTTTTTTTTATACAAGTTTTATTTAAAGGTTGTTGTATGTAAGCTGTTGTATTACAAGATAGTTTTTTTTTTACATTTTGATGTTACAAGCTGAGCTGTTAGTTTTTAAATGTGTTTAGTAGGTGTTTATTTTGTTTTCAAGTTTATAACCTTGTTAAAGACCTTATATGTTTCGGTTGATTTAGTTAGGGAAGCAGATCAGGTGTAGTAAGGTTTCCGTCCTCTGACAACCTTCTGTGAAATAAATACTTAGTGACAACAGCAGCAAGTTCCAAGTAATGCTCAATAGAGTCAGGTCATACATTTAGCTTTGTCCTCGGTCTCTTGTACTTCTTCAGCATTGAATAGGGTGAAGGTTATCCCATCAAAAACGCACTCAGCTTGCTCAGTAACAGCTATTCATTTGTACCAGCTACTTGCTACTTATTATACTTTGTATTGTACTTAGTCCTCATCGTATTCGAGTTAGATATGTTTCAAAATCAATTGCGCATAACTACAGTCCATTAGAGAACACCTTACTAAAATAACAAACATGTTTTACTTCCGAGCATATCCAAGTAAGGGAGCAATGTGATCATTTTGAAGAACGAAATTTATAGTGCAGGAGATAGCGTGCAGAAAAGTATATGACTAGCATCAAGCTAGAAATTTGTGTAGGTATAAGTTAATCTATTAGAGCCTTTTAAAAATATGTGGTCGACTAAGTTCGTCTGCTGGACATAGCTTGCAATAGGCATTTAAAAAAAAAAAAAAAATACGGTGTGGAGCAGCCATATCCTGCCCATTATGGTGGTCAATGTGATTTTCATGATCCTGAGTACAAAATTAGTTAGTGTACCGAAAATCAAGTTAATGTTAGATCGTCACTTGATAGGTTACAATTAAAATATTACTCCAAATAAAATAGGTCACATATCAAGTGACTATCTACCATCAACTTGATTTTCGGTCTACTAGCTAATTTTGTTGTCATGATCATAAAAAATCAAATTGTCCACCATAATTTATGGGACATAGCTCTTCACCGGTTTGTTTTTTCCAAATGCCTATTGCCAAGCTATGACCCGCAGACGATCTTAGCCGATCACATATTCATAAAAGGCAGCAATAACTTGTACACATAATTCTATAGCTTAATGTTTGTTAGACACTTTTTTGCACGCTATCTCATGGAATATTCAGGGAACATTTTTTGGTCTCATTTCTGTCTGTCCTTTAACATGTTTGCAAACCATTATATCTTGGTACTAATTTAACAATATAAGCTTTTTTCCCAAAATCTACGTTTCCGAGATAGTATGAAAATGGAAAACGTGATGAAATCACCTGTTGAACACATTCTAAATATGTTTAATAATAAATTATTTAAATTAGATTATGATGAATTTAAATTCAGTATAACTATGTAATGAGATTTTTTTTTTCAAGTTTGTCGAACCAATATTTTTTTCTAATTATCACCACATATGTGTAGGGACCAGTAGACCAATATTGTTTTAAATACTGTACTGTAAATAATTATAGTCAAACATTTTCCACATTTCATAAACTAGCGACGAATAATCATTTTTTTTTTTTTTTATTGATTTGATCTTCAGAAATTTCCTTGCGTGACTTTCACCATGTGCTTTGTTCAATTTTTAACCTCATATTGATTTTTTACATTATTAAAACCTTTAATTATGTATCAGAATCATGAACTTCAGCATGCAACAAAGACATTATTCACTTTCACTTCAGCCTTTAAATAACTAAACTTCTTCAATATTTAATTTAAACAACAATAATAATTTTAGATGATAATTTCTTTATTTGTTTTTAACTTAAAGACGTATAAACTAAATTCAACCATTATTTAATTGTTAAGTTAACTAACTCTTCAGTTATTTGATGACAAAACAAATCTTTGGGATCCATTTAAATCTTTATATTTTTAAACTATGAACACGTCTCATAAATAAATTCGATTTACATTGTTTTAAAACTAAAACCTGTGATAACAAAGAATAGTATCATTATGTTTCAATAAACCAAAGTCTAATCATGAAACCAATAATTTCCCGAGAGAAGAGACATGTTAAGCAGAAATAATAGCAGTTTCTCTTTCCAGTACCTGAGCTATTGACAAGTTAGGCCATCAGCTTATGTGTTACGGTGACGCTATGACTCTAAGTAGTTATAAAAGTGGTTGGAACTGTTTAGATGGAGTTAGTGGAGGTTACAGGTAGATACAGGTAGGTGGAGGTTACAGTGATGGTTATAAGGTTGAAGAAGGTGGGAAGAGATGGTTAGAGATGTTAGATTTAGATTTAGTCCAAGATTTTTAGAGATAATATAATTTGATTAAAAACACATTTTTAAAAACCAAGTTTTTATTCGTATTCTTCTCAGCAAACCCTTTCATTTGATACCCATGTCATGGCCGTGCTTAAAAAAAACTAGTCTGCCATTTTGGGCTGTCCGTCAATATGGGATTTAGAATGACGTTACTTAGATAACCATGCATTGTCATCGAAACTAAACGTGTATGCAAAATTTCAATTCAATCGGTTGAGGATAACTGCTTTAAAATTCAGTTGCAAAATTTGACCCGAACATACATACATACAAACATTGCAAGTTAAATAAAAGCTTGTAAAAATGTGATTCAACCTAACAGATTCGGACTAAGTGGACATTTCTCGGTGACGAAAATGTCAAAAGTCCCCATAGATCCCGGCTGTTTTTCAGCTGCCATCTTGGAAAGTGGAGGCCAATTTTCGGATTTTTGGAAATAACTTCCAATTGTAAACACTCTTGCTTACAATTGCATTAAATCAGGTGCAGAAATTCTGATGGAGCTGCGAATATCTAAAGCAAACCTTATACGTTCAACAGTCAATCGGAATTACAATCAGGCCGAAGATTAATAAATCGTGTAAGGTCAATACTGTGTGTAAGGTTAGGACTGAAGAATGGATTGACGGATTACCAAATATTTTGAAATACAGAGCTTCAATAACGGAAGTGGAGAGAACACTGACACCCTGAATGATGGTACAGTGGCAACCGTCAGTCTTATTGTCAAGAAGTTATTTTCTTTTTTTAAACATTTAGATATTATGATTAAATGGATTTAGTAATCTTTATCACATCATATCCGCACTCCAAACAAGCCTTTACTTTATTACTAGACATTGATGACATCCCCACTTAATGAAACTGAACGGATTTGGCAAGCTTACAAGCATACAATTTTCTTCGTAATAACATATTTCGTATTTAACAAAAAAATCATGAATAAATATCGAAATAGTTAATTTTACCAAACAGAATTAAACCACAATAATAATACTAGCTCATGACACAGCCAATAAGCTCTGTCACTTGACAGCTGTTTTTTATCTGTCAATATCAAGGAACTACTATACAGTACTAAACTATCATTATTTCTTATAACAATTAAATGGAAATTGCAATAGTCGATAAATGTTAATGTAAAAAAAAACCACAAAAACAAAGTTTATTATAAATTCTTTATAAATATGGATTTTGGTTTCTTGAGTCATCGGCAAATTCTTTGCTCATAATTATACGCTTTGAAACTTTTCATAAGAATCACGGTTTTTGTGTTTTTACAAGCAACGTCGTTCATCAGTGAGTGTGTTAGGATGGGTGGCCCTAAATTTTGAAAGAATGATTTATATTTGGTATTTGGTACAGAGTCTATGTGCTCAGTTTCAGCTTGATTGGATGACTGGAAGAGGGTTAACTAACCCTCCAAAGATTTTGACAAAAGACGACAACCGCAGCCACAAATACGAAACTACTATTAAGTATTTAAGTACAAGATGCTTAAAATGGTCAATACATTGGTAATAAAGCTAATCAGAGGTGTTTAATGAGGTGAAAAGGTAATAAAAATTTAAAAACACTATTTTATATCGTCTTGCAATTTACAATTAAAGATTTATTTTCAAATTTAAGATGTATTTGCTTGTACGATCAGGAGCTAGTAGTTCATTTTTATGTTTATACGTAAATTGCACTTTTATATGTAAATTGCACTTTTATATGTAAATTGCACTTTTAATCATATATTCCTTTTACTTTTCAGTGTTTGTTATTAAAATAATTACCAAACAGTTTAATTGATATATGTAATAGGTATTTTTTTAAGGGCAAAAGTTAATTGGTATTTTATAAAAACCGGTTTTCTTCAGTAATTTCTTACACGTGTCATTTATCAGTTCCCGCGCAAGTTGTTTTTTCGAGTATGAAAGATGTGTTATTCTTTGCGGTATCTGAGGGGAATTCTGTTTGCCCCTGATAATGGAAAGAATGAGACACCATTGATTCATTTTAGTTCTGAAATGACTGGTAAACACACTATTGAGTATATATCCTAGTGAGAAAATGTTTTTGAGTTATTTTGACCTGATATATGAAAGATGTTTTAGAAAAGTCTTGTGTGTACAGAATTTACGATGTTATATACAATTTTTTCCTCATCTTTTTTGGAACGAAGTTCCTTATGGCACGTTTTGGAGCCCAGGGAAAAAAACGACCGTCACAAAATCACCGTCACAAAACCAAAGCGTCACGAAATCTACCGATGACGATAACTTGAGTAAAAGATGACTGAGTTAGTAGACATTTGGTACACATGTTAATTTTACCAATGCCCAGGCTGAGTTCGTTGGACAACGTTATACACCCAAGCGTTCACGCGCAACTCTCGCGTAAACATAAGCTTCAAATTTAAAATTGTATTTTAGGACGGGAAAAAATTCTAACTTCATCTATTTAATGAGAAAAACCTCTTTTTCAAATACATTTGTTTTATTAAAACGAACACCGACTCTGCTATGAAGTGATAAAGATAGCTAAATTTATTAAGGGACCTAAGCGTTTAAAATAAAGAAAACAACGGTTTTACCAGTATCTTACGTTCTAACGTAACGATTTTAATAAAACTTCTTACACAGCGTCTAAAGTTCAATTATTGAAACAGGCATGTAAAATTTCAACTGATCCAAGCAGACGTTTTTGAGTAGGGAAGAGATATATTTAATAATATTTTAAATTAGTTGGCCGGGTAGGTAGAAAAAAGTCGTATTTCCTACCAACTACTAACATAATCTTTTACTATAAACTCATCTTGATTAACTTTTTTCTCAATATTTAATACATATTTATTGTAAGACACTTGCTTTAGTGATAAAAATAATGATTTTCTTTTAATTTTGCCTTAACTCCTCTAGGTACAAACAGTTAGTTACTTTAAATTTTGTCTCTTTTCTAACTCCGTCATGTATAAGTAGTTAGCAACGTATTCGTACTTAGCAGTGTGATTTTATCATTTATATTTAATGAAAAATGCAAGGAACTTCGTTCCTTTCATATCCCGGATACCACACGTATTTTTTCCCCTCTATGTTGATCGAGAAGGAGTGTTATGTCAATTAACTTCACAAAATAAATATATATCTTTATATAAACTTTTAATTAAGTAACATTAACAAAAAGAACTTAATTTCCAAATTGTTTGAAAATCGTGGTTAACTTTAAGAGACGCCAAAAGTTCTTCCTCACGTCTTTCTAAAACTTCGTTTCGTAGCCAAACTTTTCTTCAGTAAAGTTAAGTCAGTTTTGAAGAAGTGAGTCGTACGAAACTTTACCTTTGTCGGAAGGAAAGCGTGAGGAAAGTTGGAAACAAACTTTCCTCCTCTTTCCAAAGCTAGTTTGTCATCACCTTAAACTTTTATACTCTGAGCTTGCATGATCTTTATTAACTTTGTTTTTTTAGGAAAGTTAAAGTTTATTCTTGAAAAACGACTGAAGACGAAAAAACACGATGTGTTTGGCTAATTCGATGAGTGATTTAATTTTCACACTCGGTTCTATCTTAATAGGATTTGCCTTGGAGACAAATAGTCAATTTGCAAGAGAACCTCTGTTTAAAACCTCTGTTGACTCCATAAATCTTAAAATATTCTCAATGCCTTTGACATTTTCATTCTATACAATTCTTCTAATTAAAGAACTGAGATGCTAACACTGTTTAGTTAGTAGGAGGTTTCGTTAGGTTATAAAAAATCACAGGGAAGTACTTGCGTCCAAGTACTTTTTAGGGTTTTGTAGATGAGTAACCCGTTATTTAATTATACTTTTTTTGTCTCCAATCTCAAGGGTCCCGGGTTCGATCTCCCGGGAGGTCACAATGTTTTTTATCAGTAATAAAGACAAGATAAATTACATTTTTCAGGAAATTTGCATCGGCCCACCATAAGGTATAACCATGAATTATTTTGAAATTTTAGGACCAGCCGTTATATAGTGGTTGGGGGGGGGGAATGTTTTTTTGGTATATTTTGATTTATTTAACCAATAAGAAATGTAAAATTTAAAAAAGCATATATATATATTTGTGTCCTACTCTTCAGCAGCTTTCATTTGATATCCAAGTCAAAATTTGCAAAAAATAAAATTTTGGGCGCACTTCACTTTTTCGCGCCCCAAATTTGCAATTTTTGAAAATTTAGGATGAACTCCCGGAATTTTCATCGCGCCACAATAAGGTATTAGCATGAATTATTTCAAAATTTTAGCACCAGCTGATCTATAGTGGTTGGGGGCGGGGGAATTTTTTTTGGGTATATTTTGATTTTTTTAACCAATAAGAAATGCAACATTTAAAAAAGCATATATATATTTGTGTCCTACTCTTCAGCAGCTTTCATTTGATACCCCACTCAAAATTTTCAAAAAATAAAAATTTTTGAGTTTATCACATACTTTCGAATTGCGCATGCGCATATCAAATTTTGAACTTCTATATATTTTTCCTGTGGTTGGGTCAAAAAGTTGCACCAGTGTTTCAAATTTCAGCACTTTCGCTTAAACGGTTCGGGCCCTATGAACCAAAGAGCGACGGACAGACGGACACATCACCCTCGGCATAAGGGTTTTGAGAAGTATCTACAAAACCCTAAAAAAATAAAAACCAATTATAACATCAAACAACATAAAGTGGAATGGAATAAACATGCTCTTAACGAAAACAAACAAATTGGGTAGAAATAAATGCGTTTTACTTAACAAATTACTTTTACATAACTCTATAACTTTCAAACAAACATTAAAATTGGAACTTTTAGGGTAGGTATTAAGTCTCAAACCAGATAGGTTCCAATAAGTTGACTTCCGATGACAAACAAAAGATAATTTGCCGACTAGTATACAATTAGAAGTAACTATTGACATTCTATCGAATTAAATGTTCAGTTAACCAAATAGAAGTGAATCTTCGGCAAATGGTAAGTGGATGAACTTGTACCCGAAAGGACTATGAGAAATATTGCTTATATATCTCTCAATTTTGGTCGTTCAAGTATATTTAATCTTCATTGTAAAGTCAGTACCTTTTTTCTCGGCATATAAAGAAGGCTTTAAATTACGCTCTTCCCTTCTCTAAAACCAATAATCCCTTACACAGTGGTGATCCTGGGAGGGGGGCTTGAGCCCCCAAAAATCAAATTAGCCTCAAATACTTTGTCATCACCCTTCTTAAATTATCGTAAAAAACTAAATACATAAAAAATAAACAAGTCATATATAATATATTTTTTATCGGACTGGATGAATTATTTTAACTTAATAAATATCAATTATTTAAATCATTTATATTGCTTTAAGGATTTAAATAATTTATATTGTTAAAAAAGTTTAGCATATAATAATGATTTTGTAGTTTTGAGTATTAATTTTAATATTGTTATCTATAAATATTATACGTTTCTGACAATTTGTACATTTTTTAATTAACCTATACAATTTTTAGGGTTCGGAGGTAAAACCAAAAAAAATAAACCCTTATAGTTTCGTTCATGTGTCAGTCTGACTGCCACTCTGTACGGTTGCAATAACTTTTGAATCAAAAGAGATAAAAACATGAAACTTTCCAGTATTAAAGGTCGTTTTGAAGCGCACACAGGAAAAATATAGCAAACTTAAAATTATCAGCAGTTCAAATCCAAAATGGCGAATAACTCACGTCACGCGAAAAAAATATTTTTTTTAAATTTTGAGTAACATGTCAAATGAAAGGTATTGAAGAGTAGATTAAAAAAATAAATAACACTTGTGGAAAGCGTTTAATTTTCTACACCATTTTGTCAAAAAACATCAAAATTTAGCGTCCCCCCCCCCCCTTCTATAGTAATTTCATGTTTATAACACCTGTTGGATTTGGGGTATTTATTTAATTGTGTTATTATCAGCGATCATAGAATCCTTAAACGGAAAGATTTCCAACTCCCCTCTTTATCTACCTGTGTTAGACTACTATCGCTCCACGGGAATTTGCGGTTAATATTGTAACTAAATCTTTTACACCATTCAAAAGATTTCGAGCTTCTTAATTCAAAGAAATAAATTAATATGTCACTTTCCTGGATTCGAACCCGGGAACTTTCGCATTGGGAGCCACCGTGCATCTCATACAGCCACCGACGCTTGAGTAAAATGTCATCTCGATCTTTAATATTAAAAGTTTGCTTTATTCTACTTGACCATTAGCGCTTGTCGGACACCGCTAAAAATTGTAAACACAGCCCGCCTTATTATGATTTTGTTTTATAATAAGATATTATTATTATATTAAATAAAATATTATAGATAACGTTTATATTATGTTGTTTATTGAAAAAAAGACCTTTCTTAAATTTTTTGCTGGAATTTATCCAACAGTTAATCATCTTGTGTAGGAAAATTCTCGAGCACTCTTTTACAAGGACATATTTTGTAAAATATTATGTACTTAACTAATATACACTAACATGTACTATAGTTAAAAGTTTTATTGTTTTACCGTTAATTGTATTACTGAAGTAAAATAAAAATTAGATTCGAAAAAATAAGATAGTGGGAATATAAGATATGGGAATAGCTTTTCATAAATAGTAAAAAGTTGATAACTATTATACTTACAGCACTTCACTTCACTCGCATGTATAACTTATGGTTATATTTAATATATTAATATAATATAGTATAATAAAATTAGTCCAGTCATCAGCCGTTTTGGCTCTAAATTTTGATAGATTGACCAATATCGTTATTACTATTTTTATCAGGAGCATTCAAAGTAGGTACAGCTTTTGCGCTTCTAATAAGATTTTCATTTCTGTTACACCCAAAGAAGTACTTCAGCTCTAAATGGACCGCACACATTTTCGGATTTTTGTCTAAATTACTATTCATAGTAAATTGAGCCCATATTTCGAACCTAAAATTTTAAATTCATACAATTAGTTTTCTATACATTCTTGTCACAAGAATGTAGTTAGAATCTAGTTTTTTTTTTATATTACACGAGAATTGTGAGTAATATCTAGAAAACAGAATTTTATGTAAATAGAACCTCTTTCCATTTTATTTAAACACTTTTTAATTATTACTTTCTCATATAAAGAGAAAGTATTGTGATGGCGCGAAAATTCGATTTTGAGATTTTGATGGATTTACACGTTTTGAGGTCCCCTGAGTCCAAAAAAGTGGTTTTTAAAAAATGTCTGTCTGTCGTCTGTCGTCTGTGCAGACGCCTGGAGCCTAAACTACTGGGCCGATATTGACGAAATTTGGCATACATGTTCAGAAAAATCATACCCCGAGGCGAAATCGAGAAATGAATTTTAGCTCATAATTTGGGGGCGCTACCCCCCAAAAACTCTGAACAAAACGTGAAAAAAATTATCTCTCGAAAACGGTTCCGACGATTTTGATTAAAAAATTCTAAAATATAGTCCATTTAAATACGAATGTAACGATATAACCCGTTTTCCTGGGAAAAAATCTAGTTCCAGAGAAAATAGCTTAAAACGCGGACAGGGAGAGCCCGGGTTCGATTCCCCGCCAAGGAGAAGTTATTTTTATGGTAAATTTTGATGAAATGTTCAGTAATAATTAAATGTACATACAAATACTAATAAATGGAAAACTCTTGGCTAAGTAATTATGAACTCGTATATGAGAAAGTTTGTCTGAGTTGTCTCGGACCGATTTTTTAAAAAATGGATGATTTTTCAGATCCGTCGTAGAGAAACGAGGAATACATACTACTACAATGTTTTATATAACTGTATATTAGTTTGGTCGTGCATACATTTGCCGCTGCTTGGACCAATATTTTATTTGTGACACCCTCTATTACCTAAAAAAAGTCTAATTATAGTTGGATTTGTCGCACGGCCGCCTGATAACCAACAAAGTCCAAAGTTAAATTACAAGTTACCTGATGGAAATTATAAGTTCTTTATTGGTATAACATAACATAATAACAAATTAAAAATAGAGATCGTTTCCGTTATTCGTATACCAATAACAAGGATCTTAAGCAGTGGTATACGTATTTACGGAAAAGATCCAAAAATTGAATGAAAAATTAACTACCTTTTTTCATCATTTGGAAATTTAAACATTTTAGCTTTAAGGGTTGTATTACTACAACCAAGTACAGAACATCTATTCATCGCGGACAAAAAGTAAAAAATATAGGAGTTATTAAAAACTAAGTAAATAGAATACAATGTATTCTATAATGTAAAAATATATAAGCACTAATGGAAAAAAGTAATTTAAAAAGGATTCAAGGAAAAGGTAGGTTTAAATTTTAGGATTATAGTATAAAATAAACAGGTCAAGTGTGTGCTAGTCAGCACACAGCGAGGGTCCGTAGGCAACTTTGTATAGTTTAGGTAGTACCCTATTGATGGTGTCTTTTAAAATGCTAAAAAGCTTACTTTGAACTATCCTATGGGTCTGGTATTCTCAAAACACATAAACACACTTCTGATAAAGTATTTTTTTTGCCACTGAACCAGACTACAACCATATAAACACATCGAAAAGACCATAGTTATAAAAAAACGTATTTTGTCAATAAAAAATTAAATAATATTTTTTTCAAAATTTCCAAAAAGTGGTATCTTTACTTTTGGTCGAAGAATGTTCAGGAATGTTTTCAGATTTTTTGCACTTCACATAAGCGAGATAGAAGGGGGAGACACGTTTCACACCCACTTCAAACTTACCTACGCTCGCCCTATAAAAGTTATAACCAAATAATTATATATTTTTGTAATCAGCTCGACGCACCCTTTCATACGATACCCCTCACGATGTCGAAAAAAAAAAAAAAAAAAAAATTTTAACCCTCAAGTTTTTTTACCCTAATTTTTTTAAAAAATATTTTTTTTAAGTCGCTATATTTTTAAAATATATGGGCAGGTACAAGACACATACATGCCAAATTTCAAAGTGATCGGACGAAAGGTGTAGCCGTGAGAGCAGGCGAGAGGACGGACGGACAGACACACTCAGGAAAATATAAGGGTCCTTGGTTTTGCCTACGGACCCTAAAAAAGGTTTAAAAAGTTAAGAAAAGAAATTCCGCAAAGTTGAAATTATCTTTATAAAAAATGATTATACAAAAATAATTCAACTCTCGTTAAATAATGAAATTGAGGTGTAAACAATATTCTATTTTTTTTATTTACAAAAGTCTGACAACCAGTATTTCTTAATATTTTAGAATTCGAGGAATGTCAAAAGATCATAAGTTGTTTACAATTTTATCCGCAAATTCTCGTGCAGCGCTAGTGGTCTGACACCTCGAGAATACTGGAGTTGGATACCCCTGGTTATTATTTTTGTTTTATTTATTTTTTGTTGTTGTCAAGGTAATTGTTTTGTTTATGAATGTCAAGTTTTGTAAAAGAGAAAAATATAGTTTATATTTGGAAAGTGGTTTTGATTCCAACGGAAAAAGAAGCTCTCGTCTTATTCTTGCGAACTTAGTGCTTAGTTCTTACATTTTTTGTGGCGACCGTGACTCCAAGAATAGACATGGACCAGCTTAAAGTATTGCGGTCAACTTTGAGAGCTTCAGTGACAAGGCAGGTAACAAATATTGAAAATTTAATTCAGAACAATGGGGAGCAAAATTTAATCCAACAACAATTTGTGGTATTAAAAGAACGCTATAATAAATTAAAAGAAGTAGAAGATAAAATAGTAGAAGCCATGCTTGAGGCAAAGTGTAGTGAAGAGGAGCTTCTTCAAAATTTTGACGCATCTGATGTTTATATAGCTAAATTTGCCGGAGTGAAAAATCTTTTAGACGAACAGATTTTTGGTAATAATTCAAAATTAAATCAGTCTGATATTTCTCAAAATTCAGTAACTTCAGTACCAAAATGCCGTTTACCAAAAATAGAGTTGAAAAAGTTTAGTGGAGAGTTAATTGAGTATTTACCATTTTGGTCGCTTTTCTCAGTAGTTAATGATGATGCGAACCTAAGACCCGAAGATAAGTTTCAGTACCTACTTCAGGCTACTGTAGTAAAGTCGAAGGCTCGAGAGTTAGTGGAAAGTTATCCGCCTACTGCGGAGAACTACCCTAAAGTTATAGAGGCGTTGAAGGCTCGTTATGGAAGGGATGACTTACTGATAGAAGTCTATATCCGAGAATTGTTGAAGCTAGTCCTTCAAAATGCTTTGGGAAAAGTGAAAGATCAAAATCTTGTCTCGTTGTATGATCGTTTGGAATCCCACTTAAGATCACTAGAATCACTAGGCATCAACAATGATAAGTTTGCAGCTGTGTTGTTGCCCCTTATTGAATCCAGTTTGCCTGAAGAAATTTTGCGGGTGTGGCAGAGAAGTGGAGTCAGTGCTTCAATTAATGGAAGTACTAAAGAATCTCTATCTAATAGGAGGCTCGAAAGCTTGATGAGGTTTTTAAAGAACGAAGTAGAAGCGGAAGAGCGAATTGAATTAGCAAAATCAGGATTTGGTGTTAGTAACGTAGGTTCAACGGGAAAGAACTATGAGGTGAAGCATCAGAATTTAAAACAGAAACCAGAATTTTCTACTGAACCTACTGCTGCAACCTTAGTTAATTCAAAAATAAAACTCTACTGTATATTCTGTAAATTAGATCACGTTTCATCGGAATGTGAAACTGCTAAGAATATGTCCCTTGACCAGAAGAATGACATAATTAGGCAGAAGAAAAGATGCTATATTTGTTTAAAGTTCAACCATACGGCAAAGATGTGTAGGGTGAAAGTAGTTTGTCAAAACTGTGGACTAAGACATTTAGCTCTTATGTGCCCAAAAGTGTATCAAAATGCGGTACCAATAAAAGAAGAAAAAGCTGTCAAATTATCACCAAAGAAAGAGGTAGCACTTACAAACTACTCAATGGGAAATGTTTTTCTGCAAACCGTTTCTGTCTCGATGATCGGAAAAAAGGACAAGATCAAAGTTCGAGTTCTCATAGATTCTGGATCAGAAAGGTCATATATTTTACAGGAAACGGCAAAGAAGATGAAGTATGTTATAGAAGACTCTGTGACTATTATTCACTCACTATTTGGAGGTGTAGAAACAAAGCCAGTTCATCACAATTGCTATAAAGTCAGGCTAGGTAATATAGACGACAGTTATTACTGTAATTTTCAAGCATTATCACAAGAGAAGCTATGTGGAGATGTGGTTCCTGTTGTGTCTGGGCCATGGGTGGAAGAGTTAAGCCGTAATAACATCAATATAGCTGGCCTGGATGAGGCAGATCCCATTGAAGTTATAATTGGAGCCGACATTTTAGGAAAATTGCTTACCGGAAGAAAGATTGAGTTGTCAAATGGACTCGTTGCAGTGGAGTTGCATATTGGCTGGACTGTCATGGGCCGCATTTCAGAAAGTCGAAGATCAAATGTAATAACATCAATGCTGTCCCAGATGAAACCTGAAGAGCTGTGGGACCTAGATGTTATAGGTATAAGGGATCCTATAGAGGCTAAGTCAAGAAAAGAACTGGAAGATCAAGTAAAGGACCATTTTCAAAAATCCGTTATAGTTAATGAAGAAGGACGTTATGAGGTTCAGATGCCATGGGTGGAAGGACATGACCCTCTTCCTAGTTATTATGAGATAGCTTTAAAAAGATTGCAGACAACTGTTAGTCGACTGAAGGAGGAAGGCTACTACGAAGAATATGCCAAGGTATTCACTGAATGGGTTGACGAAGGCGTTATCGAAGAAATACCTAAGAATGAAGTTGGGAACTATGGGCACTATCTACCTCACCGACATGTTATTAAGTTAGGCAGTTCTACCCCTGTTCGTCCAGTATTTGATGCCAGTACCAGATGCAAACCATCACCATCTATTAATCAGTGTTTGGAAAAAGGTATTAATTTGATTGAAAATATTCCCAATATTTTGTTAGGTTTTAGATTGTTTCGCTTAGGAGTTATTTCTGATATTAGACGTGCCTTTTTGCAAGTAAGTTTATGTAAAAACGATAGGGATTTTTTAAGATTTTTATGGACAGATAATAATGGGGTTCTTAGATATTTTAGGCATAGAAGAGTTGTTTTTGGTATAACTTGTAGTCCGTTTTTGTTGCAAGCAGTTATAGAATATCATTTGACTAAATGTATAGAAAAATGTAATTTAGGTTTAGCGAATTATAGTATAAAAAGTGTTAAATTATTACAGAATAGTTTTTACATGGATAACAGCGTTACTAGTGTTGATAGTGTTGAGGAATTAGAAAAATTTATCACAGAAGGAAAAGAACTTATGTCAGAAGGAAAATTTGATCTTAGAGCTTGGGAAACTACAAACTATAGGCATGGATTTGATGAAGTCAAAGAAACAAAAGTATTAGGTCTAAAGTGGAACAGATTGGACGATACTTTAGGTATCAGTTCGGAGTCCATTAGTCAGTTAGAGGTTGGCGTTATCACAAAAAGAAAAATTCTTTCATTTGTTCACAGACCATTTGATCCAATCGGGTTTTGTTGCCCAGTTGCTGTAATACCCAAGATATTACTGCAAAATACAATAAAAAATAAATTAGGCTGGGATGAGGAAGTAGATAGTGAGACGTGTAATTTTTTTAAGCGTTGGATGGAAGAATTACCAGCATTAGCTGATGTGAAGATACCTAGATGGTTATCGGGTCATATTCTAGACGAATGTAAGTTAAGCATACATACATTTTGTGATGCAAGCATAAATGCATATGCAGCAGTTATATTTATTAGAGCTGAGAGATTAAGTGGAGTTAGAGTGCAATTAATACAAGCCAAATCTTGTATTGCACCTAAGAAGAAAGCTAAGGCAAGTGATGGGCGAATAACGATACCACGTCTTGAGTTGTTAGCAGCCACGGTTGGTGCTAGATTGTATAACTCTTCAGTAAAAACATGTTCTTACATCAAAGATTGTGAGTATCATTTTTGGAGTGATTCGACGACTGTTTTGGCTTGGATAGGAAGAAATGATGTCTGGGGTGTTTTTGTGAGTAATAGAGTAAGGGAGATTAAGAGTTTAACTGATGGAAGCAGGTGGAGATTTGTACCCGGAGATAAGAATCCAGCTGATTTGCCATCTAGAGGGTGTTCAACAAAAACTCTTTTAAAATCTAAATGGTGGGAGGGACCTTCTTGGTTGTATGGTCATTCATCTACTTGGCCCTCTGCTGTCGCTGATATTAACGAATTAGAGGTAAAAAAGGAGTTGAAAAAAGGGATTGTCTATTCAGGTAGCAATGTAAAGAAAAATCCGTTTAGTGAAACTTTTGAAAGATTTGATTGTTATTATAAGGTGGTACGGGTATTAGCTTTAGTTCTTCGTTTTGTACATAATTGTAAATATAAAGAAAGTAAAGTGTACGGGTGTGTTACTGTCAATGAACTCGAATCAGCAGAAATATGTATATTAAAAGTTGTGCAGAAAGAATCCTTTTCAGAGGTTAAGGATAATAATATTGAGGGTTTAAATACATTTGTAGATAGTTTAGGTTTAATTAGACTAAGTACGAAGATTACAGCACTTAAAGATTCTCTAAATTTTGTTCAGCCAGTTGTAGTTCCGTCAAATCATTTCATTGTTTCTCTTCTAATTAGGTCTGTACATATTAAAAATTGTCATGTTGGTGTCCAAGGTCTTTTGAGTATTTTGAGGGAAAAGTTCTGGATAATAGGAGGACGTCGCACTATTAAATCAGTTTATCGAAAATGTGTGATTTGTCAAAAACAAGAGGTCAAACCTTTGACTACTGATCCCTGTCCATTGCCGTCTGATAGGATTCGGGATGCCCGAGTTTTTGAAGTTACAGGGGTTGATTACGCTGGACCAATCTTGTTGAAAGGAGGAGTAAAAGCTTGGATTTGCTTGTTTACTTGTGGTGTCTATAGGGCTGTCCATTTTGAGTTAGTATCTTCTCTTTCTACAGATATGTTTATACAGGTTCTTAGGAGATTTGTGGCTAGACGTGGACGTCCATCAGTTATCTATTCGGATAATGGTAGGAATTTTGTAGGAGCAAATAATTCATTTAAAAACATAGACTGGGATCAGGTAGGTAAACACTGTGCCGAAAAACGCATCATGTGGAAATTCTCCGTACCGTCCGCAGCGTGGTGGGGAGGATGGTGGGAGCGATTAGTTAGAGTTATGAAAGCATTGCTTAGGAAGATCCTTGGTAGAGCGAGTCTAACTTACGAGGAGATGCTATCTGTGCTGTGCGATTGTGAATCGGTTATAAACAACAGACCCTTAACTTACGTTTCCGAAGATCCTACAGACCTCTCACCTCTCACACCAAATACATTTTTACAAGAACCGAAAGAATCTGGGCTTCCTGAATGCGACATTGTGGATTCGCATATGTTGAATCGGCGTGCCAAGCGGAGGCAACTTCTACGAGAACAATTTCGACGAAGGTTTCGATCTGAGTACTTAGGGCAATTAGTACATGGTCCTAAAATAAAGGGAGAAAAGAGAAAGCTTATCGTGGGAGATTTGGTGCTTGTTGAAGATGAGTCAAAGAAGAGGATCTCATGGCCACTTGCAAGAGTAAAGGAGTTAATCCCTGGTCGAGATGGCCACGTAAGAGTGGTTCGGCTGCGGACAGCTAAGGGGGAGGTACTGCGTCCCCTGAGGAAGATATACCCTTTGGAGATGGTTCCCGAGACGCATGACTTAAAGTAAATTAACTTGGAAGTTAATTTAGGTGGGAGTGTGTTGGATTTGGGGTATTTATTTAATTGTGTTATTATTTTTGTTTTATTTATTTTTTGTTGTTGTCAAGGTAATTGTTTTGTTTATGAATGTCAAGTTTTGTAAAAGAGAAAAATATAGTTTATATTTGGAAAGTGGTTTTGATTCCAACGGAAAAAGAAGCTCTCGTCTTATTCTTGCGAACTTAGTGCTTAGTTCTTACAACACCAACGAAACCTTTTTACGTGAGACTTCACGCACTACCAATTTTTTTATTAAACCAATCCATTTGTTCTTCTATTACAAATTTACAAGGCAGATGTACTCATGTCAAAATTGTTATTATTTTAAGACCAACACTTGTTTGTGATGATATGGTAAGTATCATAGGAGATTGTTTAAACAAGCCTTCAATTATACATACAATAGAACCCAGTCCTAGTTCAATGGCAAATATAAACTTGTTTTATGAATTTAATTGTCTAGCCTGAACTAATAAATTGCATATGTATACTAAACCCACAAAACATGGGGCCTTTAGCCCCCCCCCCCCCCCAGAACCTTTGACATAAAATTGCCACTGCCCGCACACCCACTAAATCGACATTTAAAGGTTATTTTAAAATCTAAATTTCGTTTTAAACATTGACAAAAAGAACTTACTACAAAAAAAGTTAATATATAAGAACAGAAAAATGACATTTTCACCATTAACCGACTTTTCTTTAGCTCAATCATGGTATTAAGCTAAAAATATTCTTGTTTTCAACCGATAAATATTTTGTTGTCAAACCGATTTCAATGTGGACCAACTCCCCTTCGAATTGATCAAGGGTGATGAGCAACTTTATTACTTTCTACGATCAATATACGAGTATATAAAAAGAAACTGTTCGTTATGATTAAAATAAATACATTATTACTTATATTATTCATTCATTTGTTTTCATTTTGCCAGACAATAAGCCTCCTTCCTTCCTGTTATAAAACAAATGTTGATAAAAACTTAAGTGGAACGTTGAAGGCCAAACAATTATTCGCTATTATAGCATTGCATAACAATACTTCACCACAAAAAAACTCTAAAATCATTCAAATATATTCGCTTTGTTACAATCACCATTCTCAGAATATTTCCAAGTATGTTTACCTATGTACTGATTAATAAAATAACAAACAAATATATATATTACGTAACTTACCTATCATTTTACAAATTTCATTTAAAGAAGTGTAAAATAAAGTATAGAATGTTACGTAAAAAAAAAAAAAAAATAAAAAGATTTCTTAAGTACAATTGTTTCTATTGTACTTCCTTTTTCTTTAACTTGGCGTGCTTTTGAATTTTTTTCCTCTTTTGTCGCTGCAATTTAGCTATACTTGCTTTATAACTATGCACTTTTGCAATTGCATTGAGTTGTCTGTTTGTAATACAATAGAACAAGGGGTTAAGAGCTGAAGGAGATATAAATTGATGCCACGTGCTTTTGTTCGCTAAGTTGAATTCGATTTACCGTGTTTTTCATATGATAGCTAAACTCAACTGTTAAGGAAATAAGCTTTTTCTATTTTTTTTTCATTGTTGCATCAGTTTTAAATCAGGTGCATCGGACAATCAACTGTGTAAAGCTCTTCTCTCTTATTTTTATGCATCTTATTTCATGGTGGTTTCATGCAGTTTTGTTAAATTAACTTTTTCTTTCCTTCTTTATTCATGATTTTTCATGCAGAAAAAAAACAAAGTTTCATTTCCTTCTTTTTTACATTGGACACGAAGTAGAAAACTACTGATGTTGTTATAAGCCATGAAATATTGGTCTATTGTCTATCAGAAAACAACTAATAGAGAATGAAACTTAAAAATTTGAATTGTTAGTATAACTTTGGGATAATAGAGTTCTAGTCGTTGCAGATACTATGAAACCTAAGATTACGTGCACGCTGGTTCCGAATCAGGTTCAGACTCAGAAAACAAGTGCGAGAATTAAGCAGTGTAGCAAAGCCAGGGTGGCAATCTTAGAAGCAGGCAACTGGTAGCGCGCGCAGGGTTCGGAGTCAGAGACTTTACCGGAATATTCAGATCATTCTTGTTTCAAATTCTGACTCCGCTCACAAACAGTTCTGTAACTACTATCTACTGTTTTTGTTGTTTATGAAACCCTTTTCTTGTGGTTATATACACGTGCCCCCCCCCCCCCCCACGTTTCACACCCGCTTTAAACTCACCTACGCTCGCCCTATCAAAGTTATAACCAAAGAATTATATATATTTGTAATCAGCTCGACGTACCCTTTCATATAATACCCCTCACGATATCGAAAAAAAAAAAATAATAATAATAATTTAACCCTTAAGTTTTTTTACCCTATTTTTTTGAAAAATATTTTTTTTAAGTCGCTATATTTTTAAAATATGTGGGCAGGGACAAGACACACACATGCCAAATTTCAAAGTGATCGGACGAAAAGTGTAGCCGTGAGAGCAGGCGAGAGGACGGACGGACAGACACACGCAGGAAAATATAAGGGTCCTTGGTTTTGCCTACGGACCCTAAAAAAATAGTAGAATGTCTCTACTTCCATAATGTTCCTAAATATATGAAGAAACGTTCCCTGCTCCCCACAACTTGTTAACTGCTCAAACAAGTGGTGGTATTTCCTATATGCGCACTCCTTAACTTATTAATTTCATAAACAGCAATTCTTGATTGATAAAAACGATGATATAAGTGTCGTGGATGCTTTCTAGTATATACAGGAACGACAATCTAGAGTAAATCAATAAAATTGTAACAAAATACGTTGACAATCATAACAGGAGAATTCAGATTAAAAAAAATGCATACATGCTTTTCGTGGAGGAAGAATCGCTGCAAACGATAAGGCGTTAAAAGATTGAAGCCTCATGATTTGATGATACAATAGTACATTTAATTATGTACAATTCTAAAAGAGAGAAAGTCATTGAACTTAATTGGAGGACTAAACTTAAGTGGGCTATACTCAACAAAGTAAGATTGAAATATGAAAGAAGAGCAACTTGTTATGCTTGGTCATAGTCAGTTGTTGCAAAGGAAGCTGATTTTAGTGGGTTAGGTTCCCAGAGTAGCTATGGGGCTTCAGGTGTCTCTTGATAATATCATCAGCCCTATTTAATTCTGGGAGTGGGAGATATATTTATTTATTACTTCTTGGGGAATCATCAATTTTATTCTAATAAAATAAATGAATATTAGGAAACTTCTAATATTAAATGTATGTCAGCAATTTTCATTCATTCAAGTCATGTTGTAAATTTCAAATCCCATCAATTTGTTTTACGGGTTTAATTTGTCTTAGAACAAAAATATGAAATACGGGGAGTTATAAATATTGTAGCTCCTAATCATTATCTGCAAATTTATCTTTCCATCCAAATTCCATCACAATTCGTCACTTGTAACCTGTAAAAGACGTAACAAAGGCGATAAGATAGTGTGAATCCCATGGAAGCGAAGAAGCGGAACGGTCAGCGACTTGAAGAACAGGCAGCTGGGCACCTGGTTCGAGGAAAGAGACAGCATCGTGGATCGTGGAGTCCACGTGTATCCCCCCTGGTGAAATCAAAGGGAGCTTTGACCTCCTGACGAAGCAACCCGCTAGCTAAGTAATGGAAAGGTCCTTCACTTCCCTTCACCTTCTATTGTCTTGAATCTTTTTTTGGAAAAACATGAAACAATCTGAAGAAAAGTAGATCCTTAAATATTAATTATGTTTTATAGCTGGTAATGAGTCTTTTGAATACCTAATTTAACTTGAGAAATGACCAATTAACTTTGTAATCCTTAATTATTTAATTTGATCTTATAATCATGTTATATTGATTGCAACTTTACATCAATCCATGGTTAAATATAATTGTCGCATGAAGATGGATTCATCATTGAAGACATGGAAGAGTTGTGCAAAATGGAGAGGTCGAAAAAAAAACTTGACTGGAATCTTATTACTTTATGACGGACTACTATATGCGATACTGCTCATAAACAGTTTTATTTTCTTTTACAAAAAAATATTTTGATAGCATTTAAGAAGTCCCTGAATCCAAAATACAGTAGAGCGTCGATTATCCGAACGTCAGTTATCCGAACGTTCAATTATCCGAACTAGCTTCATGGAAAAAAAAAAAAAAAAAAAAATCAAAAGCCACCGCAAAATTAATTCCTAGAAAGAGCGGTGTTTGCTATATAAAGGGACACCAGATTTCGACGAATTCAGTTTGACGGGCAGACATTAACATTTGTTTACTAAGAACTAACTTTAGTTTGTCTATGTAGTGTGTAGAATTATTTGCAGCATTTTTCCATTTAATACCTTTCTGTTCTGTTGGTCGGTTATGTTAATGATCTCAGTTTCAAATCATTCATTGTGAGGTATACTATACATTTAATTAGTTAGTGGTTAGATATTTTAAGTAAAACTTACAACATGTCGTCAAAAAGGAAACGGGTAGGGCTTTCATTAAAAGATAAAATGGGAATAATTATTACGTGGTTGAAGAAAGGTAAAAGCCAAGGCATTGGCTATCAAGTTCGATGTTGGTAAATCAACGATTGCGAAAATAAAAAATAATTCTGATTCAATCACTTGGTCAAGATTAAGTGCACTTAATCTTGACAGTGAGGAGGGCAGTTTAAATCGTAAAACTATAAAAAAACTGCATTCATGCTGTATGCATGCTGCATTCACTTGGTTTTTGCAAAAACGGGCCATATCCATATCTGGACCCATATTGTGTGATAAAGCAGTGGAATTAAACATGAAGCTTGGTGGTGACTCTTTATTCACCCTCAGTTCTGAGTGGCAGAAAAATTTCAAATTACGTCATGGGATTCGACTAATCGAGATTCACAGTGAAAAATTAAGTAAAAAAAAATAAGCAGACAAGTATTACAACCTTCTTTATGCCAAAATAATCTTAGGTGATACAACTTTTATACATTTTTTTTGTACTAGATAAATAAAACAAATATGCTTTTTCCATAAACGTGGTTGATTAATTTAAATTTCTAGTGAATTTCGATTATCCGAATTTTTTATTATCCGAACCACCCCAAAAAACATTAGTTCGGATAATCGACGCTCTACTGTATATATATATTTTTTTTTTTTTATATCTGTCTATAACCTATGCAGACGCGATTAGACTAAACTAACCGTGTACCTCGGTCCAAACTTTGAGAACTTAAATTAATGACCCACTGTGAATTTGACTCGTTTAGTCATGTGAGGTCATTAATTAAACTAATCATAATAATCCACCAATTAGTGGCACATAGCTTCCTCGCGTCCTATTTAGTATGTCTTTAATGTTTTTATGCTTTTACAACCTGTTATTGTCAAATAAATTTCTCCCGTTTTTTAAAATCCGTAAAAAATGTTGCTTGCTTTCGTGCTTACCGAAGGTAACGAAAGCTATTTTACATGACTAATCCGAATTTTATAAAATTTAGATGAATATTTTTGAAGATATAGGTGTAAATAAATGTAAACAAATGGGCGTAGAAGGTTGAAATTTATTTGGGACCAACAATGGGCTAATTATGACCTACCATACAAATTTGCATTAAAATCAGACAAGTAGTTTTTTTTTTTTTTTTTTTTTTTTTTTTTTCTTTGCAGTTTTAGTCCCGTTCAACAGCTTATAGGTCATTACAGGACGGGGGTTATCCGGCCACTCTACTCATCTAATCGATGAGATCATCAGTGTGAAACATGTCTCACGTAGTTTTTGAGATAATATGTTGATTCACAAAAAATGAGTAATAGACTGACATTTTTGAAATCGGATACATAATAAATTTTAGATTTTCAAAACGATTACAGCAGCTGCTTTTTGCTTCCGTTACCTTCTGTAAGCTTGGAAGCAATATACATTCTCTTATAAACTTCAAATTGGAAATATTTTCTTAAAATATTTTGTTTCGTTAAAGTACTTGTTCATATTTGAACAAGTAAACGTAGTGTTCTTGAGATGGAAAATGGCTAATTTTCACATTAGAAGCAAATTAAGGAAATTTCCATTGTTTTTACTTTATTTTTAAAGAAAGTAGAATTACTTATCAAATGAACTTCGAAATTTTGTTTTTAAAACAACTACATTTATCACTAAAATGTTATTTTCACAATAGTCAAGTGTTTATTTTTGCTTCCGAGCTTACCGAAGTTAACGGAAGCTATTTTTTTAACGGAGACCAATTAATTTTACAAAAACTTAACTGAAGAACTTCCATTGGAAATTCAAATTTTTAAGTTTTTGGTAGTATTCATACTACGGAAAGATTAAATTTTACTTTAAATCAAATTATAATTACCAATAACTACGGGAGACATTCAGAGGAAAATGGACCCCCGCACCGGGACTTGAACCACGAGTCCTCCTATTGATCCGTTACACGTGCTCTTACCAACTGAGCTATATGGGAGAATTTTTCGGTCTATTTTTCTCTGTCTCCCGTAGTTATTGATAATTATAATTTGATTTAAAGAACTTCCATTGGTTAATAGAATAAACTATGTTGCAACATTATAGTTTATAGATCAGAAGAATTAAGCGTGATTGCAGCGCAATGCGTATTATGTTAATTATGGTTATTAATGAAAAGAACATTAATCATTATTAAATAAAATATTTTAAAACAATAAACTCCTTGATTTTTTATTATTTTTCAAAAAACATAATAAAGATTTATGGTAACAGGTCACGTGATGTCAGGTTAGTTTATGAGAAATTAGGTGAGTAAGAGATTAGCTCTGTTGGAAATATCGCTGTTGCTTGACATATCATGCAAATTACGTTGTTAATATTTTATTAAGCATAGTTGCCGAATTTATTTAGTAATAGTTGCTTACTACACGATAAAATAGTCTGTCAATTAGTGTTGCACTTAGCTTCCTTGCGTATTTTATGACGTTATGCTGCTTTTACCCCCCCTATTATTGTTTGATTTATTTAATTTTTTCCCCCTTTTTGTTTCCGAGCTTACTAAAGGTAACGAAATCTATGCAATTGTTCTGAAGAAAGTACACTTTTTTATGTCTCCAATTTAAAAAATCCAAGACACAAATAATATGTTTCAGAAATCAGGGAACATTTTTGGTTCGGTTCTTGTCTGTCGGTTCATCTGTCGTTGCCTATTTTCGAACTAACATATTTTAATCAATTAAAAGATAAAAAGAACTTTTTATATGCTACGTTTTTAAATTTTCTGTCATAAATCATAAATTTGAAACCCGTCAAAATGAAGATCGTAAATATGAGACATGTAAAAACAAATAAAATAACTTGCGGATTCTTTCCGAACTAACTTTCCATATAGTAAAATTTGCTGAAAAAGAATTAAATTCTGCTGAAAGATGGCTAAAAATATTAAAATAATGCATTGTCATCGTGTTTTGAGCTATTCTAAAAGTTTCAAATGTCTAGCTACTCGGGAAGTTAGTTAAACATCGATAGCAAGATTTGTACTGGACAAACAAACAAACAAGAAAGCAAGCTAATAAAAACGTAGTAAAAACCTACATAAATGTATTTACACCTATATCTTTTAAAGTACTCATCTGATTTGTATGTCATTTGGATGGTTTTTCAAAAGTAGCCCGGATTAATTGTAACCGTCTGCGCTCTTTAAATTTTGCTATAATTTTTGCGTTTTTATTAGCTTGCTTTCTTGTTTGTCCAGTATAAATCTTGCTATCGATTTTTAACAAACATCCCGAGTAGGTAGACATTTGAAACTTTTAGAATAGCTCATTACACGATGACAATGCATTATTTTAATACTTTAAGCCATCTTTCAGCAGAATTTAAATAGTTTTCAGCAAATTTTGCTGTATGGAAAGTTAGTTCGGAAAAAATCCGCAAGTTTTTTTTTATTTGTTTTGACATGACCCATATGAAGAATCTTCATTTTGACGGGTTTCAAATCTATGATTTTTTCATTTAGTCAACAGAAAATTTAAAAACGTAGTACATATA
Organism: Gerris lacustris; assembly: GCA_951217055.1. NCBI lineage: Eukaryota > Metazoa > Arthropoda > Insecta > Hemiptera > Gerridae > Gerris > Gerris lacustris. Next base: position 17,402,932 of record OX578279.1, on the reverse strand, counting down.
TAAAAAATTCTTTTTATCTTGTAATTATTAATACTTTAATTCATGTAACAAATAAAAACAATTTAACTGTTAATACCTATGTAAAATATTTGGGGGGAAAAGTAAACAAATTTATCAATAATGAGGTGTAAAAGCATAAAATAATGCATATAAATATTGCGAAATAGGATGCGAGGAAGATGGACCACAGTAATTATTGGCAGAGCATTTTTAAGATAAATTCATTGATTATGAACTTTACTGGTCAAACCAATCCTCGTTTGCAATCTTTTGTATAAAATACAAAGTTTTATATGAGTTCATTTATTTTATATTAAAATAAATGTATATTATAGTTTAGAATTACCGTTAAAACGTGATTTATTTTCATAATTTGTCTACATTATATCGATATATTGAAGGAAGAGATACATAAAATAAATATTATATGAATCTAAGGTAGTTCGAGTGGCCTAGATAAAGTTAGGTGTCGTGTTTGGAGGGTAGATACCGCCTTCATATCCCATATGCATGCAAAGCTGTTACATTCTATACCATCCCTTGTATATGCTTTAGGAATAAAAAAATATGTTGGAAGTAAAAAAAACGTATACTAGGTTCAGATTGCTTTCGGAAATACTGAATATCCCTGTTTTTTTCTTCCAATATTGCCAATACGGTGTCTACGTGACCGAAATACTTAAGAAAAATGTTTTACTTTTTATGTTCTATGTACAAAAAAAAATAGGTAAAGCTCACTGGGATCGTATCCGATATGCAGAGATTGGCTTAGAACGTGTCTCCGTCCGGTATCGGATATCCTTAAGTTTTATTTCGGTTCGTTTGCTTCATTGCTATATTGGAGGTGACAATTTTTTAGCTTATACTTTTACCCACGAAATTCATTCGAGCGTTTTGTAATCAGCACAATTTAACTCCCAAAGAGAATTTTCTAATGTTAAACTTTCATATGAACGACATTGAATTCTCGGAACATAAAAGCGGTTGAATTATGAAGAGAATTATTAATATTACGAAGGCTTTCGCGGTTGGTTCAATATGAAGATCTAGGTCTTCCGGTGGCGACCGCGTCATGCAGGACTTTGGTTCCAACGTTTCGAACCCAGTGTTGGGAGCATCTTCAGGGGCTATCTAGGACAACATCTACTCTTATTATTAATTATTAGCAGGATAGAAGGAGAACTAGACACATAATTAAGAAGATTTGCTAAAGGCAAAAAACCTTTGGGATCATACAGTTATTTTGAAAGCTTGAAATGGGAAAGTTAAAAAGGAGATAACACCTTTAATTATGTATTGTTTGAAGAAGTTATAAAAATATGAATGAATGAGAAACGTTCTAAGCAATAAATAAGAAATTTAAAGATTAGTGCCAGGTTTACGGTTAGGTATAGCAAAGAAAAGAGGTTGGACCAAAAAAAGCAATGCATTCCAAGACTTCTTATACGTAATCTATACGCCAAATTCTATTACAAAATATAAAATGAATACATTACAGAAGTATTAATGGATATTATTATATATAGGTTAAGTTTATTGGGGTTTTCCTTTCTCATATTCGTAGTATACATAAAGAGAGAGTACCATGTGATGGCGCGAAAATTCGATTTTGAGATTTCGATGGATATACACATTTTGAGGTCCCCAGAGTCCAAAAAAGTGGTTTCTAAAAAATGTCTGCCTTTCCCCTTTAGTCTGTGCGGTCTTCGACTGTTTCAAAGAGCCTAAACTTCTGGCCGGATTTTGATGAAATTTGGCATGCTGAACCTGCAAAAATTATACCCCTAGGCGAAATCAACTAATCAAGCAAGGGCTTGGTTAGTTAAACAAACTATTGTAAAGACTTTGGGTTTGAAAGTGTTTTGTTTGTTCGTCTCACGATAAGTGGCGTAAACACAGGTGCATTTTTACTGGTCTTATATTACTTTGCTTTGTAAGTTTCGTCGCACATTTCCGTTTCCCCAATTTTGAACCACTTATCGTCATTCAATCTTCCCCAAATTTTGCACATAGATACAACTAAGGTGAAGAATACAGAAACCAAAAAAAAAAAAAAAAAAAAAAAAATGTCGTCAAATTTATTTGCTTTTTATGTTTCATCGCACACCTATTACCCCAATTTTGAACCACTTACCGATATTCAATCTTCCCCAAATTTTGCACATAGATACAACTAAGGTAAAGAATACAGAAACCATAAAAAAAAAAAAAAAAAAAAAAAGCGTCAAATTTATTTAATTTTTAAGTTTCATCGCACACCTATTACCCCAATTTTGAACCACTTACCGTCATTCAATCTTCTCCAAATTTGCTTAACTTAAATTTGCTTAAATAGATTTAACTAAGGTAAAGAATACAGAAACAAAAAAAAAAGTTGAAAATAAGACCAGTTTTGAAAAATGGCATTTTTATATTAATAATTTATTCTGACAAGAGTATAGTTTTTGGAAATTTTACTCTTAATATTTTCAAGATGGTTATATGCTGGCTAAAAAAAACTTTTAGTCTGCAAGATATTTTATACATCGTTTTGAAGGGCCTGAAGAGTAGAAAAATAATGTTACTAATATTAAATTATGAACTTCATATGTTTGAAATGAAGGAGTTTAAAAAAAGTTTATGCTTATAAGGCATGTTGCACATTTCTTGATTATAAAGCTATACCGATGAGTAGAGAAAGAAAATATTTACAAAATAGCCGCCACAAATGACCGAAAACTCAAAAATTAAGTTTTTAAGTCATTCATCAATATTGTATATCAAATTAAATGTAATTTTTATCAGGTTATGTTTACTATTACCCCTGACCATCCTATTTACGAGACTTTGGAATGCATCGCATGACGAGAAATAGCTATAATACAGAAACAATTATGTAATTTATAAATATTTTACAATATCTCAAAGATTTATTTTTGCAGTTCCTCCATTATTCAGATCAGGGTTATAACTCTGTTTTAAATATATATATATATTTATATATATATTACTTATTATCTTTCCAAATAAGATAATTTTGTAGGTAAATATGTAATTTCTTCAGTGTATTACAGTTTCTTGCATATCAGCATTAGAAAGTGTGATTAAAAAAAATATGAATTCGTCTTTGCTGATCCTGTATAATCTTTCAAATAAGAGTACATAACTGATACTATTCTATGTAGAAATAAACTTAGTAAAATGCAGTTACAATCATATTACAAAGTTGGCAGATTTTTTATTTAAAGAATTTTAAAAAATTGTTAAATGTTAACTTCAACAGATTTCTTTTCGCACTTCGTGAAAAAATAGTTTTTAAAAAATCATTAAGGTGAGTATAAAACAACTAGAAAGTTTTTTTTACAACTAGATACTAACTTATTCTATTTCTATAGGAAAAATAATTGTTTTTCTTTTTTTTTGCATTTCTATACGTCGCGTCAGTGAGGTTATATAAAGTGACGAAGGTTGCTGTGACGTCATGCACCCTCCACGATTTTTCGTCAGGTTATCTTTTACTGGCTCATAACAAACAATTATTTACTAGTGTTCTGCAAGCATTTCATAGTTTTTTCCTCTTTTTATTCTATTAAAAGCTTTTTTAACTGTTTTTAACCTGATAATATATCAGTAACATCATTAATAAGCCAATAAATTTATACATTATGGATGATAAAACAAATAATTCTTACAAATAACTCAAATTAGATATAAAATAACTTACCTACAGATGTTACGCCACACAGAAAATGGATTAGTATTGCGGTAAAAGTGACATTTATCTTTTAAGGCTCTATGGTTGCACCCAAATTCAAAGCATTCAGACATTTTTCATTCTTAAATTAATAAAATTGATTAAAAAATTATAATAAAATAAAATAGCACTGATAAAACCCATTTGTATATTCTTTGTTATGAGCCAGTTCAGCTTAGCCAACGTAACAACACACACTTTATTTTACGTAAGTGACGTCACACTTCCTCAGCGTATTGCATTGAAAACGCAGTGTTGCACACTATACATCTAAAACTATAGATAAATACACTGATTCAAACATATTACTGCTGATCTATTATTAAGTAAATTATATTTTTAATTGATATACATAGATGTATTCATTTTCATTAAAATGAAAAATTTTTGGTTGTTGATAATAATTTATTGGTCCATTTAATGTGATAAATATATTTTTTAAAATAACTATGTTTAAAACCAGTGTTGCGATGTATAACTTGTCCGTATAATTCAAGTGTTAATTATTATTATAATAATTAATTATTATAATTATTCCCACGAAATATGTAAATACAACCAATTTGTTAAATTAATAATAACGAGTATATCTATATTTAGAAAAAAGTAAAATAAAGAAAAATTAATTTAGATATCTATTTATATGAGATCTCTATTTAAAGACTAACAAATCATAACAAACATTTATTTTTATTGGAATAAATATGGTTGTCTTAGCTTAGCAATAACGAATCATTTCGAGGTAAGTCGTCGCCGTCGTCGGACACTCGATTCTAGTACTATAAATGATAACTTTGATTAAATTACCGCAAAGGGATATAATGCGACACTCATATACATCGAAATATGTCTTATTTCTGAGTGTCCCTTTTTCTTAATTAACATAATAATGGCAAAAGGGATGAAAATAAAATCAAGAAAAGAGAAACAAATTTGTCATTGGTTAATTGCAAATACCTGGAGATGGTTTATTATTTAAGACTGTTGGAATTTTTGTTTTTTCCCGTGTAAAAGAGTTTACTGGATCAGCTTACTTTTAGCCTCTAAGAAAAATAGTCAAATTCATTAAATCAGGTTGTGAATATATCTACCAATAATTAATATTCGTTCTCAGTTAAATTTAACTAGCGCCGTTCCTGTCTCTTATCACTTGAGTTTACTCCTCACGTAATTATCATTGAAACGTAATCCTGCACTGCAGTGTTATCTTATCTATAATTAACATAATAAGGATTATTTAGTTTAATTTCTAACTGATTATTAATTACTAAATATAAATTAAAGATAATTGATAATAACTAATCATGAATGTTTGTAAATTATCAATTTTTCGGTACTTCTTTAGATTGTTACTCCCCTATGTTTGTTAGAATAAAAATGAATTTGACTAAATAACTATCATGAAAAAAGGAATGTTTGTTTAGTCCAATGTACTTTTGGACAAAGGAATATCACACTTCTGTTTTGATAAGGGAGTAACAGTCTGAAGAAGAACATTCCGCACACCTTCATTAGATTGTTCCTCCCATCATTTTTTTATAAGGGGAGTACCAATCGAAAGAAGTGCCAATTTTTCAATGGTACAAATAAAACAATCTGAAAAACACTAAATGTATTAAAACAAAGTTGCTATATTTATATTTCGCCAAAAGTGATTTATTTTTCGCTATTGCTTCCAAGCTTAGTAACGGAAGCATTGTGTTCACTTTTGAGAACGAAAACATTTTATGTCTCCGATTTTAAAAATTCCAAGACAGAAATCCGTTTCAGACATCAGGGAATATTTTTGGTCTAGTGTCTGTCTGTCGGTCTGTGTGTCCACGAATCCTGAAAGGTGTGACGATTACTTGAGTAAATGTCGACCGATTTTGATGAAATTTGGTAGACATGATCATTTTACCAATGCACAAGACGAGTTAGTTAGACAACGTTATCCGTTCAAGATCGCGTTCACGCGCAATGCTCGCGGTAAACGTGAACTTCAAATTTAAAATTGGAATTTTAGGTCGGGAGAGAAATCAAACTACATCAATTCAATGAGACAAACTTTTTTTTTAAATACAATTGTTTAGTAAAACCAAAAGCGACACCGCTATGAAGTGTTAAAGATCTCTAAAAGTATATTAATTGTTTTTACACAAAAAACAATTTAACAATAAAGTAATATAACAATAATGTTAATGTAACAATAAAGTACATGATAGGATGCGAGGAAGCAATGTGCCACACTAATTGGCAGTCTATTTTTTGCTTAATTTTGTACTTATTTGACAAAATTCATTGTAAATTTAGTATATTTCATTATGAAAATCCCACTATAATTTTCGTGACACAATGATCTATTAATAGCAATAATTTAAGTCCACTTTCAAAATCAAGTTTACCTTATACATCAAGCCCAAAACTTGCCCTCAACTTTCCGAATGGAACAAGGGCACTTTAGGGATTATACATGGGCTGTATTAGAACCATTACAGGAAGTGTTTCCCCTAGGGTGACTTAGAGGCGTGGATTTTGAAAGGGCCGTTATGCTACGTCTCATCTCCAAAGCACTTAGTATAATGATGGCTTAAGTGTAGCGTAATTAGGTTAATTATCCCTGTTTCTGGCATCTAAAAATTAATTAGTAAACAATTATAAATAGCCTTACATATTATCTCAAAATTTATTAACATAAACTCTAAATTAATCATTTAAGTAACATATAGTTTTATTGTTTGAAATGCGACAATTATGTTTTTAGATATACACTAAGAGAATCTCTTAACATAAACATTATTAACATAAACTCTAAATTAATCATTTAAATGACATATAGTTTTATTTTTTGAAATGCGACAATTATGTTTTTAGATATACACTAAGAGAATCTCTCTCTTAAATCTTTGTTCTTTTAGTTTACAAAATTTAGTTTTAACTTTAATTTAATTAGTGTACTTTTAAGTAATTAGTGAACAAAAACTGATTAATTTAGTCATTGAATGATGGAAAAAAACTATGCAAGTTGTCTGAATCTTCTGAAATTGACAGTTAGTTTATATATATATATATATATATATATATATATATATATATATATATATATATATATATATATATATATATATATATATATATATATATATATATATATATATATATCATGAGAAGCATAAACAAGAAAGGGTACTGATTTCATCGTAATAATATAAATCCAAATATTTATATATCATAACCTGAGTCTACCTAATTTTATTAAACCTTTTTACTTTCTCATAAAAAGAGAAAGTATTGTGATGGCGTGAAAATTTGATTCTAAGATTTTGATGGATTTACACGTTTTTGAGGTCTCCTAAGTCCAAAAAAAATGTTTTTTAAAAAAATGTATGTTTGTCGTCTATGTGTCATCTATCTATCGTCTGTCTGGGCAGAGATCGATTTTGACGAAATTTGGCATACATGTTCAGAAAAATCATATCCCGAGTCCCGAGGTGAAATCGAAAAATAAATTTTAGCTCCAAATTTGGGGGCACTACCCCCAAAAACTCTGAATCAACGTGAAAAAAAAATTCTCGAAAAGGTTCCGACAAAAAAAAAATGTTTTAATGTAGTCCATTTAAATACGAATCTAACGATATAAGCCGTTTTCTCGGGAAATATCTAGTTCCTTGTGAAAATAGCTTTAAACGCGGGCAGAGAGAGGCCAGGTTCGATTTCCCGTCGAAGAGAAGTCATTTTTATGATTAATTTCGATGAAATATTCAATAATAATTAAATTCACCTACGAAAACTAATAAATGGAAAACAACTGGGCTCAGTAATTATGAACTAGTACATGAGAAAGTTTGTCTGAGTTGTCTCGGGCCGATTTTTTTCTTTCTTTCGTTTTTTTATACGACCTTGATAATTCATTTACTGATGAAGGGGCTGTACCACAAAGTGAACTGCTAATACTAGATTATTATGGCTTCAACCTTCATAAATTATTTACGTCACAAAATATTAAATCTCCTGAGAAATATTTTTACTTGAATTATTTGTTATTGAAATAATCAAAGGAGAAAAAGGGTTTTAAGTACCTCAAACTTATAATATAAATTAAAATAATTAATAAAACAACAAGAATAAACTGGTTAACAAAATTAAACTGGTTCAACATACACTCAGAGCTAATCTGTTTAAAAACAATTATTTATTTTACAATAATTTATAAAAACAAGCAAAGCAGGTTGCCAAATGTAAAATTGACTTTGACGATAAGTCTTTACAGGTTTATACTTTCCAATAAAAAAGTTGCGTTGTTATCAAGATCTTAGTGGCCTTATCAAATCACTCTTATTAACTTCTTATATGGCCATTATTACCGACTTTACATTTGTAAGATTTATACGTCATTGTCTTATCGTGAAAATGGTGAATTAATATAATCTACTTTACACATACAGAATTTTTTCCAAATTTTTTTAAACTGTACACTTTAATTACTAAAGATATATTCTATTTCTTTTTATTTTCCTAGCTTGCGCTTAAGTTAAAAAACTTATGTGATCGCTCTGAAGAACAACAAATTGTTGTCTCCAATCCTAAAATTTCAAGACAGAAATCGATTTTCGACACGAGAGAACATTTTTTGGTTCCATATCTGACTGTTAGTCGGTCTGTCCATTATTTTTTTTGTGAACCAAGATATCTTAAAATCTACTCGTGCGATTTTAACTTGTATGATAGGTCTATAATTGAAGCGAGCGTAGCGAGCTTCCTACATTCAACGAAATATGCTCCGTGTCTGTCTGTCAGTAACGTTCACGCGTGTGACGATAACTTGAGTAAAAGTTGACCGATTTAGTTGAAATTTGGTATACATGATCCTCTTACTAATACTCAGGCTAAGTTCGTTGGACAGCGTGATCCGTCCAAGAATTCGCGCGCAACGCTCGCGTAAACGAGAGGTTCAAAAATTAAATTGGAATTTCAGGACGGGAAAAGATTCTATCATCATCTATTCGATGAGACGAACATTTTTTTCAAATAACATTTTTTAGTAAAACCAACAGCGACACCGCTATGAATTAATAAAGATCGCTAAAACTATTTACCGATATCTTACGTTCTAACGTAACGATTTTAATAAAACTTCATAGACACCATCTGATGCACAATTGAAACAGGCATGCAAAATTTCAATTTGATACATGCAGTAGTTTGTTTGTAGCAAAGAGATACAAATTATAAATATTGAAATAGAGATGTGTGGTTAGTGGAATAGTAAGAATGCGGGGTGGTTCCCTTACTACTAGCCACTGCACTACTACCAGACCCATTATCTATCAACTCATCATGATTCACAATAATCTTTTTTTTCAATATTCAATACATATTTATTACTATACGCTCGCTTCAATGATAGAGCCACGCGATGCCTAGTTAGTCTATTGTTGGTGTTGGTTCGTCTTGGGTGTTGGTGCCAGTGGCGGATCTAGATCTTGCGGGGCCCTGGGCGAGACAAAATGGCGGGGCCCCCTAGGATAGAGCGGGGATTGCTGATAAAAAACAATAAAATTAACTTAATAATAAACCACCTATAACTTGATCCTATTTTACGGCTAATTCCCTTTACTTAGGGCCGGCCTGTCAAACGTTTTTACTCTCAAAATAATTCAAAACTTTTAAAATAATTACAATTCAGCTCATGATTTAATAACATATTATTTGAACATAAACCCCTCAAATTATATAGTTTTCATCTAATCGTCATTTTCTTTGCAAACGTAATCGAAAAGAAACATTTTTATTTATTGTAATAATTAAGCTCTGTAAACTTAACTATTTATTCTTCTTCATGATATTTTGGATTTATGGTTAAATTATTATTGTAAATTAAAAGTTAAGCTGTGTTATTTGTGATCAGTCCTATAATTTGAAATCTACACTCGAGCACTTTAAATTTACTCCCAGAATTCATATTCTCAGCTTATAACTTTCCATTTTAGTGCCGAGTTTTTAGTTTAATTTTCAAAGACACATTGTTAGGGGGGTCCGGGGGTCCTCCCCCGGAAAATTTTGTAAATATGACCTCTCAAAACAGCGTTTTTATGCATCTCAGAGGTGAAGTTTCTCTTGGACATCAATTGGTAAAACTGCACTAATTGGCCCAATTATTTCGTACCGTACGATATACTTAGTTTCTTTTACTATTCCTTTTTACAGGATTTGTCTTTTTTACATATCTCTGTACATTGTCAAACGATTAAGGTTATGTAGTATCTCGATAAATTCAGTGTTTTATTTATTTGTTGAAATAAAAATACACGAAATGTCACGTTTTATAGGGTAATGATAGAAGGTTATTGTTAGGTCAGCTCAAAAATTACTAAACTCAACCTAAACTTACCATACCATAACCTTCCATACTTTTCCCTAAAATTAAAAAAAATTGAATATATCGAGCTGCTACAACTGAAATTGTTTTTGTAATGTAAAAAGGAACAGTTAAATTGGACGTTTAGATATAGGTGGGGTACATAGATGAAGATTTACCCCACACAGTAAATAACAAATTCGTCATCATTTTGAAAAGGGGGAGGGTGAGAAAACACTAGGACGTTAACTCACTTAATTTTATATGGAGCGGGGCCCCGCGGGCTATCTTAAACATAAAAAAAATTAATTTATATTTTATAACTTATTTATTTGACTTTTTTATAGTGAGGGGCCCCGCGAATAGGTAGTTAGGTATTAGGCTCTACCATGTAAACTAAATTCGACTGAATTTTATAATTCTAATATTTCATGTTTTGTACATGGCACGGGGTTCCGCGGACAATCTTCACTATGAACTATAAATTTGCCTGTAAAGTATAAGTATTTTATTTTAATTTTCTATGGCGCGGGGCCCTCCAAGGCGCGGGGCCCTGGGCGGTCGCCCCCCTCGCCCCCCCCTGGATCCGCCCCTGGTTGGTGCCATACAAGTTTTTAACCAAGTACTTTTATTAACACCAATATTTTGAAAAGTACTTATCTGCTTCTTAAGAAATTTGGATGGTTTTTGGAAAGTAACCTACAGATGGTCGCATAAAAATTGCAACCGTCTGCGCGCTTATTAAATGTTGTTAAACTGATGCTTTTATTCCTGCAAAAAAAATTTAAAAAAGGGGCAACAAATTTAATAAATGAGGCAATAATGAGTTGTATTAGCCTAACATCATTAACGTTTAAGCGCAGGAGGAAGCTATGAGCTACACTTAGTTAGCTATGAGTTATGAGCTACACTAAGTCAGCTATGAGCTACACTTAGTTAGCTATGAGCTACACTTAGTTAGCTATGAGCTACACTAAGTTAGCTATGAGCTACACTTAGTTAGCTATGAGCTACACTTAGCTATGATCTACACTTAGTTATAGCTATGAGCTACACTCAGTTAGCTATATGAGCTACACTTAGTTAGCTGTATGCTACACTTAATTAGCTATGACCTACACTTAGTTAGCTATGAACTACACTTAGTTAACTATTAGCTACACTTAGTTAACTATTAGCTACACTTAGTTAACTATTAGCTACACTTAGTTATCTATGAGCTGCACTTAGTTATCTATGAGCTGCACTTAGTTAGCTCTATGAACTACACTTAGTTATCTATGAGCTGCACTTAGTTAGCTATGAACTACACTTAGTTAACTATTAGCTACACTTAGTTATCTATGAGCTACACTTAGTTAGCTATGATCTACACTTAGTTAGCTAGGAGCTACACTTAGTTAGCTATGAACTACACTTAGTTAACTATTAGCTACACTTAGTTATCTATGAGCTGCACTTAGTTAGCTATGAACTACACTTAGTTAACTATTAGCTACACTTAGTTAACTATTAGCTACACTTAGTTATCTATGAGCTGCACTTAGTTAGCTATGAACTACACTTAGTTATAACTATTAGCTACACTTAGTTAACTATTAGCTACACTTAGTTATCTATGAGCTGCACTTAGTTAGCTATGAACTACACTTAGTTAACTATTAGCTAAACTTAATTAACTATTAGCTACACTTAGTTAACTATTAGCTACACTTAGTTATCTATGAGCTAAACTTTCTACTTTACTTAATTTTAATTTTCTTATTCTATTTTACAGAATTCCAAAACAAATGTGTTCATTCTGATAGAGAATAAAATTAGAAGTAAGTATTGACAAAATGAATTGACTTACTTACTATTTGTTTCTCTAGAAATTATTTCATATCTTAAAAATTACTAACAGGATGTTAAAAAGAATCAGTTAACGATTAAAAAGAAACCATTCAACTTTTTTTTCTGATTTTTTACCTTGGAAATTCTTTGAAAAATCATTAAAGTCTTCTTCTGAATACACTATATTTATGTATTTATTTAATGAGAATAATATATTTGATATTTACAATACAAACTATAAAATAAAGGGAACGTGTAAGTAATAAAATTATAAAGAAATGTAGAAAAAAAAAGGAGAGAAAATTGTGTATTGATATTAGAAGAATTGGAATTTAGTTAAGCGCATGTCTGTTTCCTTTTTTTTTTCGCGGATAATTGCGGGTAATCACGAGGTTTGTGAAGGCGAAACAGGATCGGGTTATTTTTTCTATGCTAAGGCTTTTGTAGGCAATATAAACTTATCATTATAGCATAGTTAACTGCACGAATACTTCTACCTCTTCATTTTCTCTCATATAATAGTTTAGAGGAGAAAAAAATATTACACTAAAAAACAAAAAAAAACCGTTGTTATAAAGAAGAAAAGAAATTGTGTGAAAAGAAAATAAAATTATGAAAGGAAAAAATAATGTCGGTAGAATACTTAATAAAATTTTAACTTCGTTAAAATCTATAATTAGTTTCAAAGTATTTTATTTTATATACATACAGACTTTGATGTTAAACAATGTGATAAATTTAATTATTGTTGAACACCTAATAAATCTGTTTCGTTGGTGTAACTAGTTATCACTGTAATTCAGGTAAATGGCAACACTGGTTAGTTAAAATATTCATAAAGGCAACACTGTTATAATGCACATGCAACGTCTTACGGCAGTAACTGCAATCCTTATTTTAAGTAGCAAGTTAAAGATTTTAAAGCTTGTGCAATTCCTCAAATGAGAATCCAACATTTTGGATCCTTTGTGCCCGATTTGACTAGACCCCCCCTTGCTCACTTATCACTAGTATCCATGATAAAAAGATTCTCACCAAAACTGCATATTATTCGCTTATGATTGATCCTAAATTAACAAATGCAGAATTTCCTCCTGGGAGAAGTTATCATTATGGTAATTTTTGATAAAACTTTAATTATAATTGAATCAAATAGTCAGGGTGCCCATAGGCAAAAAAGTCAATTATTACATACTCTTTCCAAACCTCTTTGTATGGCTTGTTTAGGCCAAGTCTGACAACGTTTTCCTCTGTGATTTTATTTGGTTTTAAGGCGTTTTTCATTATTTGAATATAACTGTGACGCGTCAGACTGGAAAATCGGAAAAAGTTCTGCGTCAGACAATATTAAAATGTTCTGGATCAAATCAGCTGGATATTAATAATTAATATCCTGCTGATTTGCTCAAGATACATTATTTGAACCCTATAAGTCAACATTTTAATATTGTCCGTCGCAGAACATTTTCAGATTTTCCAGTCTGACGCGTTAAAGTTATAGGGTTCAAATAATGAAAAACGCCCCAAAACCAAATAAAATCACAGAGGAAAACGGTGTCAGACTTGGCCTAAACAAGCCATACAAAGAGGTTTGGAGAGAGTAGGTATAATTCACTTTTTTGCCTATGGCCACCCTGACCATAACCACTTAATGTCGAAACCAATTAATTACAATACTCTTACAATTAGAATTGATTCTGACAGAGCGGGAAAATCGGAAACAGAGCCAATGAAAGCTCGAGATTTTGACCAATAGAATCTGAAATGACACAATCTCGAGCTCTCATTGGATCTCTACTTCGTTTTGATTCGAGTGGATCTCTATTCTATTTTTATTTTGATTGGATCTCTACTCTAATCACCTTTAACCACCTCTAACTGCATCTAATCACAACAGCTACACTTTGATACGTAGTTGGAACGTGGAACCTTTAACCACCTCTAATCACAACAGCTAAACTTAGTTACATCGTTCGATACCTAGAACCACAACATAGTTGGATTTTGGTACATTGTTTGGAACCTTAAACAACTTTTAAACCCACCAAATCACAGTACGGTTGGAATATGATACACCTGTTGGCATCTCTGTGAAAACAAATGGTCGCTCGGTTATCTGAAATGTACCTGTATGTGTATTTGATCTTATCAATAAAATCTTGTCTTTTCGACGGCTTAATTATTTACTCAAGATAATTATTAGATTGTATTATAATATAGGTGTTATCTTTATATGATCAAATAATAAATTTAATCATTTACTTGAGAAAATAATCTTGTCGGTAAGATTAGATCTTCTCAAATACATTTAAGACCTAGATGTAATAATAGCAAGAAAACGTGTATTAGATTAGATCTTTAACTTATTGATCCGGTAAAAAAATAAATAATTGTTAGTTTAGTTATATTTAATAGTTATATCTTCATCACACAGCAATAATTATGTTGTTTGAATTATTTATCCTTGTGAATACATTTGTATTCATTCATTTATCAGTATTGTTTGTTAAAGGGAAGTCGAAGATTTTATGAATGAAACGTTGACGAAAATTAATTGTTTGGTTATTGAATTGCTGAAATCTCTTTACTTTGTTTCTTAGTTTGTCAGTTGGCCAAAAAAAGGTTGAAAAGAGCGTGGTCAACCCACGCTGGGTTTAGTCAGACACGCGTGGGATTCTCCAACCCATTATGATGAATGCCTTTTACCATTGCCATTCTGCTCACATTCTGACTAACCATTGAACAATAATCTTACCATTCCCGTGTAAAATCAAACTACCGGACATCTTGCGGCCGTGAACACAACTGTTTTTACTGCTCTTATATTTTATGTGTAGTTCGTGACTCAAGATGTAAATTAAGTACAAGTTTCATCTCCTATATGTTGACCGTTTCTTCCCAACTTCGTCCTTAACTTAATCTTGAATTATACACAATTTGATGGTTTAAAGAAAAAGGGCTAATTGTGAATAATTTTCATAGAAAAAGTAGCTATTTCCAAGGGTTAACTGTGAATAAGTTTTATATAAAAGTAGTTCCAAGGGTTTGCTGTGAATAAGTTCCATATGAAAGTAGTACCAAAGGCACACTATGAATAAGCTTCATATAAAAGAAGTTCCAAAGGTTTGCTGTGAATAAGTTGCATATAAAAGTAGTACTAAGGGCACACTATGAATATGTTTCATATAAAAGTAGTTCCAAGGAATTACTGTGAATAATTTTCATATAAAAGTAGTACCAAGGGTTTACTGTGAATAAGTTTCATATAAAAGTAGTACCAAGGGTTTACTGTGAATAAGTTTCATATAAAAGTAGTACCAAGGGTTTACTGTGAATAAGTTGCATATAAAAGCAGTTAATAAGTTTAAATATTCAGTTTTTAAAGAACTTAAAGTATTTCTTTAGATTGTTACTCCCCTATGTTGTTTTAGAATAAAAAATACAGACTTAATAACTATTAATAAGAAGGGATGTTTAGTCCAATGTACTTTGGGACAAAGGAATATCCCAGTTCTGTTTTGATAAGGGGAGTAACAGTCTAAAGAAGAACATTCCATACACCTTCTTTACATTTGTTACTCCCCTCTGTTTTTTTATAAGGGGAGTAACAATCTAAAGAAGAACATTCCGTACACCTTCTTTACATTTGTTACTGCCCTCTGTTTTTTTTTATAAGGGGAGTAACAATCTAAAGAGTTACTGTAAACTCAATGAAATATAGAACTTCAAGGATTAGTAGGTCTATTTCATTGTACCGTTTGAAAGCTTGCCATTTTAACCAAATTGATGCTGGCAGTCCCTTTACAAAACATTAGTACATAGTACATAACGAAGATGACAACATTACGTTAGTAAATTACTTTCTCTTATCCATGAGAAAGTAAGAATCGTGATGGAGTGAAAATTAGATTTTTGTTCAGATTCATCTATTCATGCATCAAATTATGCAGTTTCTCATTTTTTTAAAAATTCAAATGTACTACATTTTTTTCTTTTTCCAACGCCAAATTCCAAAATCTACCGTTATGGTATTTCAGCGCAGTCCAGTACAGAGCTGCTAGTAACTCCAGTGCCATGCTGCATCTGACTTTGGACCCCTTAAATCAAATTTATCACAAACATCTGCGAGGGGAATTCAGTGCAACAGATGCTCACTTTCACTTGTCATACAGCTAAAACTCTCTAGGTCCTAGATATAAAATATTTAAGACAATGGTAAAACGCTGAATATAATTATCTAATTATTCTTATTAAATTCTACACTGTGAAGAAACAGTAAATAACTGTAGATGGAGAACTGGACAGGAGCCAGGAACACCATAACCAAGGGAAATCCCTCTGAGTGTGGAGGGGGGAACACAACTTAGCCCTATTTCCGTTTTGGCGACAGAATTCACGGTACTGTCACTGTCCAATTTGATTAATTAGCTATTTTTAAAATATTGCCTTCGTTATACAACGGAGCATAATTATTCCTATAATAATAAAAATCGTGGTCAAGATTTTAAAAAAATAAATAAAATTGTTACTAATTGAACTGTCTTATGAAAAGGAATTAAAAACGCATAAAAGAATTGAATTAGTGTGATTGCATTAAATAAAAGTGCCTAATTCATTTTTTACTTTCTCAAATATGTAGTATATATCAAGAGAAAGTATTGTGGTGGCTTAAAAACTAAATTTTAAAGGATTTATACATTTTAAAGTCTCCTAGCCCAAAAAAGTGGTCTTTAAAAAATGTCTGTCTGTAGTCTCTCCGTCTATGCAGACACGAGGAGTCTAAACTACTTGGCCGATTTTGATGTAATTTGGCATGCAGGTTCAGAAAAATCCCACAAGGTGAAATCGAGAAATTAATTTTAGCTCCAAAGTTTGGGTTGCTCCCCCCCCCCCCCCCAAAAAAAAAACTCTAAAAATGTGATAAGAATTATTTCTTGATTAGATAGGGCATTAAATTCACTTAAAAATTACCTTCACTATGTTAAAAGATTCATAATTTTCGTTAGGTAAAAAATTATTTTTTGATGATAACAAAAAGTATTTCTTTTGAGATACCTACGCCATTTGCGCTGAATTTCGCACCAATTATACCTTATATAATTGTGAAAGTAAATTTATCATTAATTTATATACTTCTGCCTCTGTTATATCATGTTAAATAAATAATGTAAAATTGTGAAATACAAATAAATAACATATGAGACGATGTATTATTTTATATTAAAGATTATTTCGGGTTAATTTGGAGGGTCGGATCTCAGTCAAGTCATGTGTTCTGGCACACTCTTACCTGATCTCTAACCAACTCTGTCTCTTTACAGACCAACCAATCATCTGCCAAGTTTCTCTTTATATGTCTCTTTCCCTTTAAATTATTTTTTTCATCCATCATACCAGAAATTTATATTTCCGTCGACTAAATATTACTCAAAATTTAGATTTTGTAAAGTATTGTTTTCACTCAAAAAATGCAAAACAGATATTTCAACGAAATTATCCGTTTTGGGTGCTTTTATGACGATTTGAGTGGTTTTCAGGTGGATGTCTGTGTGTCTGTTTTTGTGAGTGTTTATCTGTCTGTATGTCGTCACTCATGATCAGATTTTAATCTAGAGATTTGAAACCTGCCAAAAATAATTTCTTGCATGCAGTTGTGCTGACCGGAAAAATGATACATTTTTGTCGTGATTAACCCATTTTGTTAAGGCAGCAAAAATTAGTAGAAAATCGAAAAAAAAATCCCCCATTGCGCTGCAATTTGCACCAATTATATCTCTTTATATGACAAACATTTCCAATGGATTTTGTTTTGATATTTGCCGCCATTTTGAAAGGATTGACTTTTGAACTTTGGAAATTTAACGCTAAATAATTTCGGAACTATTTCGCCGATTGCAGTAATAATTCGTACCGCAATTATACCGTTTTATATTATAAACAATGTCTCCATATGTCGACTTATTAATTATTTGGTAAGGAATAGTTTTGAGAAACCCCCACGTCCCATTTGTTTTGTTACAAAGATAATAATTATTTTTACCGCTAGTATAAGTATGAAAATAATTAAAATAAAGAAAATCATATCTTAAAACGTGTATAAATCCATATTCACTTTAAAAGGGATTTTGACGTCTTCTTTTCTATACTTCAGATGTGATAAAATTTTGTTCTGAAGAACGAATTTTTGAAGTGAAACTTCTTTGGCGGCGGTAGAGTGAATCGTGACATCGTGCAACAAAGTTTGCGATTCGAGACTCGTCCAAGTGTAACATTTTTACAGATTAATTGTATTATATCTATTTAAAGACCAGCAAATCAAAACAAACATTTATTTTTATTGGAATAAATGTGGTTGCCTTAGCGTAGCAATATTTTTTTTTCAATTAAATTTCCCATAACCATTTCTTAATCCTGAAATAATAAATTCGTCAAAAAATGAAAGAGAGCAATGCATTCTAGAACTATAGTTTCACTTCTAATGCGTGAGAGCCTCACACATATTTTTATTTTTTTATGTTACGGGAATGAAAAATTCCAAGATAGAAATCAGTGAGCTTTTTCTTCTTTTTTTTGTCGTGAGTTAACATTTTTGCGAATCCCCAATTCTTTTTAAAAATGTCATCCGATTTTGATGGAATTTGGAGGATATGTCATAATTAGTCCAATTTTGGCCCCTTATAAATTATTTTCTGTATTAAAAGTAAATAACCGATTTTGAAAAAAAAAAATTCATAGTTAGTAAAAAGTAGACCAGAATTATTATTCTATTAATTTTAACCGTCTGCGCAAATTTAATAAAGAATAAAAATAAGTGTGTCCCTACTGGGAATTGAAAAAGGTAAAATTTCAATTCCAATGTGACTAGTCGTCCAATAATAGGACGACGTGGAAGCTATGTGGAACACTAATTGACTGACTATTTTTTAAAATTTATTATAATTTGATTAATTCCTTAATTATACCTTTACTTTATTATCAGCAATGAAATATCTCGTTGTCTTAATCTAAACAAGATATAAAACGACAAGAACAGGTTTTAAACTAGATGTAGACTTAAAAATCCTGCCTTATTATAATATAAATTAAACTTTGATCATAGATTAGATAATATAATTAAATAACGGAAACTTAAATCATAGATATTATCGCTTGGAGTTTTCGATATGATAAATTCTCTATATTGGGAAAAAAATGTTCAAAATTTACAAATCTATAGAGTAGATCTTTTGAGATAATAGGCAGAGTTAAGTTTCGATTATTTTATCTGACATGCACGTTTATAGATGATAAAAGATATATAATAATTATAGATATATATTCATTAATAACCAACTGACACACTGTAAAAATAATTATTTAATATTTTTTGTTCCTTTTGTTTTAGCGAAATTCTATAGATTGGTAACGTATGTTAATATTGTTTAAAATATCCGGAAGAATTGTCTAGGAATTTAGTGAACACGGAAGAAAACCTGTTATTATAACCTATTCCGGCATTTTAATATATATTAGAGATATAGACAAATGAGAGTGACTCCATTGTAACCTTCTTTTTGTTTAGTATATTTTGATTTTGAAATGTCAGGTTATATCGTTAAAGGTTATACCTCAACCTAACATTTATTTGTCAGAACTTAAAGCCTAGGTGGAGGTCATCTTAAAGTATTTGAAACTGTATATTTACGTAAAATAATATTTATTTAAAGAATCAAAGTAGCTTTCAACCTATAGTGCCATTTATGAAAGAAATAGTCCCAGTAATAAATTAATTATGAGAAAGGTACGACTATATAATGTCAGAGGCCTGTAAAGGATTGTAAAAAAAAAATATTTACATTATAGTATACAATACACTTTAGCTAGGGTCGAAGGACATTTCCAGTCAACTAAAAAAGCATAAAATTCGTATTTCAAGAAGTTTAACCAACTCAGTATTACGGTTTTACAATAGAATGACCTTTAATTGTATCTCTTACGTATTCGCTTCACGCTGCGGTATATGATCATTAGATAGGATCAGTGCCGTAACTATGGGCCCGCACAGGCCCGCAGTGTGGGCGGGACCCCGGTGATAGGGAGACCCCCAAATCCAATGTACTAATGTCGATGGGGGCCCCCTTTAGAGGATAATAAAATCTAACTACCTTGAAATCATACTTCTACACTATTGTCAGGGGGCCCCATTCAGTTCTGATCCAAATCCTTTTTTTTTTGCTCGTCAATTTTATTTGGTGAGGGGCCCCCAAAATGCCCTAGCTACGCCACTGGATTGGGCATATTTTATATGGAAAAGCTTTAAAAAACACATTAGGGATACTTATTAACATAACGTTTCCAACCCATTGCAGAGATCATTCTCAAGGGAGTAGTTACTCATGATGGGAGTCAATTGCGACTGACGTTTCCAACCCATTGCAGAGATCATTCTCAAGGGAATTGCTCATGGTGGGAGTCAATTGCAACTGACGTTTCCAACCCATTGCAGAGATCATTCTCAAGGGAGTTGCTCGCGATGAGAGTCATTTGCAACTGACGTTTCCAACCCATTGTAGGGATCATTCTCAAGGGAGTTGCTCGCGATGAGAGTCATTTGCAACTGACGTTTCCAACCCATTGCAGAGATCATTCTCAAGGGAGTTGCTCGCGATGAGAGTCATTTGCAACTGACGTTTCCAACCCATTGCAGAGATCATTCTCAAGGGAGTTGCTCGCGATGAGAGTCATTTGCAACTGACGTTTCCAACCCATTGTAGGGATCATTCTCAAGGGAGTTGTTCATGAGGAGTCAATTGCAACTGTCTCATCATAAGTCAGTTGTAAATTATTCTTACAACGAGCAACCTTGAGAATGATCCCTAAAATGTGTTCAAAACATTAGTGACAAAAAATCCTCAAGAAGATCTAGATTTACCATCAAATTAAAACTAATACTCTATTATATCTGTGATCATAGAAGGAATACTGGATTCGATTCTCGGAGGTAGGGTATTATTTCCATCGCTTTTTTCCCCTTATGATCTAAACTGATTTTTATTTAGAGAAGGTTCATATCTACTAAAGAAAGGGATAGAAATGATTTTTTAAAAAAAAAAAAAAAAAAAAAAACCCAAGTCTGATGTAATTATAGTTTGCTAAAAATCTGTTGGAGATCCCTCAGCTTGGACCAACACCAAAACAACATCCCTCCCGACTGTTAAAATACAAAAGCTATATTAAACACTAATTTTAGATTAAGCAAAAAATAACACGTGTTAGTTGTTTTTTCATTTTTTTTTTTTTGTTTTTTTATATAAGAAAATCCCGTCTGCCTTAGAGCTATTTTCTCTGTTTAATTATATATAGTTTTTCTTAGATAGCGCTAAATATATATATTATTTAAAAAAAAAATGCAATATGTAATTTAAATATTTTATTTTAGATACAAAGATATCGCAGATAATGTAATGGAAAGTATGTCATCTGATACAGAAGGAAGCCCATTCTACTGGCATTCTGATTCATATAATTTCACATAGTCTTCTAAGCTAGCAGATTCTTATATACTGTGTGCTAATCCATAGGAATCATATAATTATTATACATAATGTGGGCTTAATAGCTAAGCATTTCTTGGACAAAAGACTAGATAAGGTAATTAGTGCAAATTTTATCCCTATTTCATTCTAAAAATATTAATGCAACCAAATTGAATTAGCTTCAGCAAAATAATGCTGTTTTATGTTGGGTCATGAAGGACCATGTAAATTTCATTAAAATCGGGCGTGTAGTTTTTAAGGTATGTCGTTGTTTCGCAAAAATTGAGCGACAAACAGACAGACACGGAACTAAAAATGTTCCTTGATGTTTGAAATGGATTAATGTATTGGAATTTTTGTAATCGGAGACATAAAAGATTTTCGTTCTTCAGAACGATCACATAGCTTCCGTTACCTTCGGTAAGCTTGGAAGAAAAAAAATCTGTAAAACCTCTTCTAACATATTATTATTTAGCTGCAATTGAAAACAATCTTTACTTATGTTTCTGAGTTTTATGTTATAGTATACAGTATACGTATATATTCAGGGAATGAATGGTGAATGGTTATTTCTAAAAAGAAAGTTTTAAGATTTATATCATATTTAATTTGTTTCTGTGTTAGTAGTATTTTTTTCTGTTGAGTCGGCAGGCACGTCGAGATTCTCATATGATGTGTGGGTCGAAGGTTGATGACGTCACACTCGAGTGAGAATGCAGAGTCGAGTATAATGAAGCAGCCTTGTTCTGTAAGCGATAGAAGAGGAAATGGCGAAACATACTTGCTCCTTTTTTTTATTTTTTATAAACTCTTTCACTCCTTCAGTTGATTTTGGCTTTGAGTTGTAGAATGGTGGGAGGGAGAAGCTCTGTTTATATGTTTCCCGCGCTTGTGCATGGAATATGACGTCACTGGTTCAAGGCCGCACGTGGTTGGATTCGAGGACAGAACGGGGCTTACACAATAATTCCACTGAGTATCCAGGCATCCTTTTATAACGGCCTAGTTCTTTCACTAACATAAAACACCCATGTTGTCTTTAAAGAGAAAAAAAAATCCTATTGCAGTTATATCTAGTTTAATTGATTTTGATTACTTAATTGAAGTACTTCCTTTTCTTTCATATAAAACAGTAGGTAATCTTAAATAGCTATATGTACTACAAACATTACGAAGTTCTAGGTCTTCCTTCTTTCGCTGGGAACCCTCGATGGGTGTAGGTGGTAGGTCATAACCCATCTTGATAGACAACATGTACTCTTCTAAAGATGCTCCTATCATTGTGTGCTTAATGGCAGGACCTACACCAATTCATAATAATTCCAACCGTGGAAGCCTACGATTACGATACTGTATTATAAGCATATATATAGGAAGGAACTTCACATGGACTAAAAGAGAGTCTATAACTCTTTTAATCCAAGTGAAGTTCCTTGAATGTCAAATTTAAGATATAATTTTTATCTTAAAATTGTCATTGGGCGCTAGAGACTCGCACAGTAGTAGACCTATTTTTACGATTCTTTGCTTTGAATTTGAATTCTTCATATTAGTTTCGATTTTGTTTGTTCTTGCGTGGCTTGTTGTAGTCACCATCTTTGGAGAGCTAATCTTCTGACTCTCTTCCAGTCATCCGCTCGAAATAAAATTTGGCACATAGACTCTGTACCAATATAAAAGCAGTCTATCAAATTTTAGGGTCATTATGATTAATTAGTTCAGGAGAGAGCTGTATAAAATTGTTTGACTAACATGAAGCTATAAATTTATGTACAAGTAAATCTTTTAGTGTCTTTTAAGGAAATAGGTACTTTAAAATGTATGATGTAAGTGTTTTTTTCTAATTATTATTTTTAATTGTTTTGTTTGCATTTAACTTGTAATACAATCATATCTTTTTAAATTTTACTAGTCTTTAATATTAATGGTTAGAGTCGTTTAATTTTAAAATCCATAATTAAGTTGCATTTATACATCATTAATTTTAAATTTGTATAAAAAGAAGGAAATGTTATTATATGTTAATGAATGTGATAATTGGCATTTGCAGATTAGTAAAATATGACAGAAGACGACCTTTAACAGGGTCGAACGTCTCATATGTAATATAAATTACATCTTTTCAGCCATCTATTACTTCTATACTAAATTTAAAAATGAATTAACACACATTGCATACTAATAATAAAATTACTCGTGACGCAATAGCCTATAGAGGCTGAGGCTATAAAACTGCTAGCTGGAATACCGTACTTCGCTACGGAGAAATTAATTATTAACATATAATATATTTCATAGGAGTATAAACTACAGTCAGTAAAAATACAAACTCATTTTCTAAGTATGACTATTTAAATTAAATGATCACCATGGATTAATAATTTGCAAAACTCCCTTAATACAAGTGAATTCCGACTACTGGAGAGCATTTTTAAATGTTAAAAGTAAAGATTTTTCCTTCGTTGTGTTAGCAACCCTTAAGTTTGAAATTTGAAATGATCCCTTTATTTATGCTTGCCTATTGCGTATACCCTAAAAAAAAGCCCTTACCCCAACACGAACTACCTGACTTCAGAAGATCATTCTGAGATCAATTCCCTTTCTTTTTTTACTTTACCCTTATTTCCTCCTTAAGGGATCAACTTTCAGAAAATTCCTGCATGTCCTCCATCAACATTATTTTAGAAATGAACATACCAAATGTAATTATTTAATTTTAGCGTATCACAGATGTGGCTATAATTATGTTAGGGAGGGGACATTTCAAATATGTATATCACCGCCATCTTGAAAAAAAAAAGCCGATTGGAAAACTATACTCATTTGAAGACCAACAAATCAAAACAAACATTTATTTTTATTTGAATAAATGTGGATGCCTTAGCTTATACAAAATAATAACATTTAGTCCAGGAGATAGCTGCAAAAAATGTCTGACTAACATCAAGCTAGAATTTTATCTAAGTTAACCTTTTGTTGCCTTATAACAATATGTGGTTGGCCAAGTTCGTCTGCGGGACATAGCTTGGCAAAAGGCATTTGAATAAAAAAAAAAAAAAAAAAACTGTGGAAAGCGGCCATGTTCCTGAGTGCAAAATTTGTTAGAAAACCGAAAATCAAGTTGATGATAGTTTGCCACTTGATAAGGTGACTACTTCCAGGTGATTTGGAGTAATATTTGAATAACTAACCTTACAAGTAACAAACTAACATCAACTTTAATTTCGGTCTACTAACTAATTTTGTACAATGAAAATCACACTGTCCACCATAATTGGTGGGACTTCCGCTCTCCACCTTTTTATTGTTGTTTTTTTCAAATGCCCATTGCCAAGCTATGTCCCTCAGGAGAACTCTGCGAACCAAATATTCTTAATCGTCACCTCAATGCAAGAAGTAGGTAACTCGAAATTTCATGTTTTGAGATTATTGGCCTAAAACATTTTTTATTGTTGATTAGATTCTGTTTGTTTTTTACATCAACATAGTAATTGGACTTTTAAAAAGTGAAAGGCTAAGAATAAGACATCTAGTTATTCCATTGAATCTCCTTACAAGAAATTAGGTCTAAATTATGATGATCCAACAATGGTAAATTTTCGAGTTGCCTACTTCTTGCATTGAGGTGACGTTATGATATAAGAACCTACGTTCGACTACCTTCAGTGGGATGTATATATGTACCTGTCTTTTTCTCTGTTTTCTTTTTTTGTTTTTTTAAATAAATAATTGTTTATTGTTAATGAAGTAAATGGGCAAATTTTTAACTAAACCCCTTACCTAAGAAGAAATGGCGTTTACCATTTGTTTGTAATAGGATAGTGGCAATATATATAAATATATATATATATATATATATATATATATATATATATATATATATATATATAACATAAAGAATATCTACTTCTTGTGGAAACGCTAAAATATAAAACTATTCTAATTGGTATGATAATTTCTAAAATAATAATAGGTGTCTGCTAAGAAGAGATTTTCTACATCTGGATTAATTTAAATGCAAATTTACAAAACAAATAAACACTGTAGATCGTAGATCTGTTATTGGAAAACGGTCGACTAGTCGAGAATGTCAATATTTGCTTCTATTGTAAACTCTAAAGCCTTTGGTACTTGAATGATTCAGTTTAATGATTGATTTATGAAATGTTAAAACGTTCTTTGTAAAATGATTCTAGTCGTGATGTCTAGTTTGCAATTCAATTGTTAAACTGGTTTTCTCCAGGTGCAGGTTATTAAGACTCGCACAGTAGTTTGAATGTCTGTATAATGTGTTTCATGAGCGAGTAAGACGGATGTCAGGTTGTGCTATGTTACAGGAAGTCTACAATTTAGTGTATTTCATCTACTTCCTGACAGTGTGCCAAACCTGGCCACCCGTTTCGTTTGTTCAATTCACGTCAAAGAATGGTTTCTAAAACGAGAATCAAACATCTGTTTTTAGACAGGAGAGAATTTTTAGAGAATTGGAGAGTAAAATCAAAGTTTTTGACACTTAACAGCGTTAACTAGCGCCTTCTATAATAACTGTCTCTCCAAAATTTCCCAATCACTCAGAAATCACCATCACATCACAATGAGTTTATATATAAAAGTGTGAGGTGAAGACTAGTAATTAATAAATTATTTCATTTTATATTTGGATTTAACGTTGATGTTAATAATTAATTAGTAACTTTAATTGATTACTTTTTCTAATGAAAAAAAGGACAATCTTTAGTAAGTTTCATATTCCTTATATAAATTTAAGCAGTAATTGTTTGTAACTTCTTTAGACTGTTACTCCTCCAATAAAAAACAGAAAGGAAGTAACAATCTAAAGAAGGTGTACAGAATTTTTTCTTTAGACTGTTACTTCCCTTATAAAAAACAGAAAGGAGTAACAATCTAAAGAACGTGTACAGAATGTTTTTTTTTAGACTGTTACTTCCCTTATAAAAAAACAGAAAGGAAGTAACAATCTAAAGAAGGAGTACAGAATGTTTTTTTTAGACTGTTACTTCCCTTATAAAAAACAGAAAGGAGTAACAATCTAAAGAACGTGTACAGAATGTTTTTTTTAGACTGTTACTTCCCTTATAAAAAACAGAAAGGAGTAACAATCTAAAGAACGTGTACAGAATGTTTTTTTTTAGACTGTTACTTCCCTTATAAAAAACAGAAAGGAAGTAACAATCTAAAGAAGGTGTACAGAATGTTTTTCTTTAGACTGTTACTTCCCTTATAAAAAACAGAAAGGAAGTAACAATCTAAAGAAGGTGTACAGAATGTTTTTTTTAGACTGTTACTTCCCTTATAAAAAACAGAAAGGAGTAACAATCTAAAGAAGGTGTACAGAATGTTTTTCTTTAGACTGTTACTTCCCTTATAAAAAACAGAAAGGAAGTAACAATCTAAAGAAGGTGTACAGAATGTTTTTCTTTAGACTGTTACTTCCCTTATAAAAAACAGAAAGGAAGTAACAATCTAAAGAAGGTGTACAGAATGTTTTTTTTAGACTGTTACTTCCCTTATAAAAAACAGAAAGGAAGTAACAATCTAAAGAAGGTGTACAGAATGTTTTTCTTTAGACTGTTACTTCCCCTATAAAAAACGAAAGGAAGTAACAATCTAAAGAAGGTGTGCAGGATGTTTTTCTTTAGACTGTTACTTCCCCTATAAAAAACGAAAGGAAGTAACAATCTAAAGAAGGTGTACAGAATGTTTTTCTTTAGACTGTTACTTCCCCTATAAAAAACGAAAGGAAGTAACAATCTAAAGAAGGTGTACAGAATGTTTTTCTTTAGACTGTTACTTCCCTTATAAAAAACAGAAAGGAAGTAACAATCTAAAGAACGTGAACAGAATGTTTTTTTTAGACTGTTACTTCCCTTATAAAAAACAGAAAGGAGTAACAATCTAAAGAACGTGTACAGAATGTTTTTTTTTAGACTGTTACTTCCCTTATAAAAAACAGAAAGGAAGTAACAATCTAAAGAAGGTGTACAGAATGTTTTTCTTTAGACTGTTACTTCCCCTATAAAAAACGAAAGGAAGTAACAATCTAAAGAAGGTGTGCAGGATGTTTTTCTTTAGACTGTTACTTCCCCTATAAAAAACGAAAGGAAGTAACAATCTAAAGAAGGTGTACAGAATGTTTTTCTTTAGACTGTTACTTCCCCTATAAAAAACGAAAGGAAGTAACAATCTAAAGAAGGTGTACAGAATGTTTTTCTTTAGACTGTTACTTCCCTTATAAAAAACAGAAAGGAAGTAACAATCTAAAGAACGTGAACAGAATGTTTTTTTTAGACTGTTACTTCCCTTATAAAAAACAGAAAGGAGTAACAATCTAAAGAACGTGTACAGAATGTTTTTTTTTAGACTGTTACTTCCCTTATAAAAAACAGAAAGGAAGTAACAATCTAAAGAAGGTGTACAGAATGTTTTTCTTTAGACTGTTACTTCCCTTATAAAAAACAGAAAGGAAGTAACAATCTAAAGAACGTGTACAGAATGTTTTTCTTTAGACTGTTACTTCCCTTATAAAAAACAGAAAGGAAGTAACAATCTAAAGAAGGTGTACAGAATGTTTTTCTTTAGACTGTTACTTCCCCTATAAAAAACGAAAGGAAGTAACAATCTAAAGAAGGTGTGCAGGATGTTTTTCTTTAGACTGTTACTTCCCCTATAAAAAACGAAAGGAAGTAACAATCTAAAGAAGGTGTACAGAATGTTTTTCTTTAGACTGTTACTCCTCTTATAAAAAACTGAAGGAAGTAACAATGTAAAGAAGATATACAGAATGTGCTTCTTTACAGACTGTTACTCCCATTATAAAAAACAAGAAGGGAGTATCAATCTAAAGAAAGTGTACAGAATGTTCTTCTTTAGGCTGTTACTCCCCTTATAAAAATCATAAGGGAGAAACAAGGTGTATACAGAATGTTCTTCTTTAAACTGTTACTTCCCCTATAAAAAACGAAAGGAAGTAACAATCTAAAGAAGGTGTGCAGGATGTTTTTCTTTAGACTGTTACTTCCCCTATAAAAAACGAAAGGAAGTAACAATCTAAAGAAGGTGTACAGAATGTTTTTCTTTAGACTGTTACTTCCCCTATAAAAAACGAAAGGAAGTAACAATCTAAAGAAGGTGTACAGAATGTTTTTCTTTAGACTGTTACTTCCCTTATAAAAAACAGAAAGGAAGTAACAATCTAAAGAACGTGAACAGAATGTTTTTTTTAGACTGTTACTTCCCTTATAAAAAACAGAAAGGAGTAACAATCTAAAGAACGTGTACAGAATGTTTTTTTTTAGACTGTTACTTCCCTTATAAAAAACAGAAAGGAAGTAACAATCTAAAGAAGGTGTACAGAATGTTTTTCTTTAGACTGTTACTTCCCCTATAAAAAACGAAAGGAAGTAACAATCTAAAGAAGGTGTGCAGGATGTTTTTCTTTAGACTGTTACTTACCCTATAAAAAACGAAAGGAAGTAACAATCTAAAGAAGGTGTACAGAATGTTTTTCTTTAGACTGTTACTTCCCCTATAAAAAACGAAAGGAAGTAACAATCTAAAGAAGGTGTACAGAATGTTTTTCTTTAGACTGTTACTTCCCTTATAAAAAACAGAAAGGAAGTAACAATCTAAAGAACGTGAACAGAATGTTTTTTTTAGACTGTTACTTCCCTTATAAAAAACAGAAAGGAGTAACAATCTAAAGAACGTGTACAGAATGTTTTTTTTTAGACTGTTACTTCCCTTATAAAAAACAGAAAGGAAGTAACAATCTAAAGAAGGTGTACAGAATGTTTTTCTTTAGACTGTTACTTCCCTTATAAAAAACAGAAAGGAAGTAACAATCTAAAGAACGTGTACAGAATGTTTTTCTTTAGACTGTTACTTCCCTTATAAAAAACAGAAAGGAAGTAACAATCTAAAGAAGGTGTACAGAATGTTTTTCTTTAGACTGTTACTTCCCCTATAAAAAACGAAAGGAAGTAACAATCTAAAGAAGGTGTGCAGGATGTTTTTCTTTAGACTGTTACTTCCCCTATAAAAAACGAAAGGAAGTAACAATCTAAAGAAGGTGTACAGAATGTTTTTCTTTAGACTGTTACTCCTCTTATAAAAAACTGAAGGAAGTAACAATGTAAAGAAGATATACAGAATGTGCTTCTTTACAGACTGTTACTCCCATTATAAAAAACAAGAAGGGAGTATCAATCTAAAGAAAGTGTACAGAATGTTCTTCTTTAGGCTGTTACTCCCCTTATAAAAATCATAAGGGAGAAACAAGGTGTATACAGAATGTTCTTCTTTAAACTGTTATTCCCCCTAAAAAAAAACAAAAATGTGATATTCCTTTTTCCCATAGTAACATTGGACTAAACCTCCCTTTTCCTTAATAGTTATTAAGACAAAGGAATTTAATAGTACATTACGCGTCGAGTGCGGAAAGTAGCATTTTGCATGCGAGTGTGGAGTTTGCACCCGAGCGACAGCGAGGGTTGTAAAACCACACGAGCAATGCAAAATGCCGTTTTCGCACGAGTTGGGTACCGTACTTTATCTACGATTGTTAGATTTAAATTATAAATACAGAAAAAAATAAACTTGCTGTATGTAAGTTCGTATCTCTCTCTTGATAAAGATGGGATTAATTCTTGAGTTGTATTTTTTGCCGAATTAATTATTTCTGGAGGAGTATTATTCTCCACATTTTCGTCAAAGTCACTTGATTCACTTATTGTTTTTCACTAAAAACTCGATATAAACAGTTATTTTAATAAAAGAACTGCAAATTAGTTTTGTTAAATGCAAACAAACTTGCTAATCGTGCGTAAAGCTGAAGAATTCCTCTTCTTTGCCGCACACTGTGTGGTAAAGAAGAGGAATTGTTCAGTTCTATGAGACGCGCATGCGCAATGAATGCAAGTACGTAAATAATCACTTTCTACGCATCTAAACAAAGATATAATGTTTATATTTCTTATCAATCGTAGATAAAAATAATTATATCCATTTATAAGAAAGAACGCTATTCATTTATAAGGGCTTATTACAAAGTGGGTACTTCTTAGATTTAAAATAGTGATTTATTTTTAAATTTTTAAGAGCTCTTGTTTATGTCCATCCTGTGCTCTCCTGAGGTCTATAAAGGATACAAGTAAGTATATTTGTGCAATATGAGACATGAATACTTACTTGATATATTTAATTGAATTGGACTCATTGAAAGTAGTATCTGTTAAGTATGAAAAAGAATGATGGTTATACAAAGCTCAATCAAATTGCGTTATAATTTCATACACATACATATTTAGACAAAGGGTTTTTTATTGTTCAAACATGTGGTGTATAATGTGACATGTATTTACCCTTAATTCCCCTTAAATTTCTGAGCGCCGCAACAACAAAATATATAAGATCTAAGTACAAAAAATCTGCTTTAACAGCAATACTTCTAAAATGGGTCGTTACAATTTTGTATTCGATAGCTTAATGTGTTAATTTTTAACTTTTTAACAGTTATATTTTTGAACTTTAACCTTGAATATTTTGGTGTTGTAGCGCTCGGATTTTTGAGCGCTACAAGCTGGAGATTAAGGGCAAATACATGCCACTATGTACATGTTAGAACAAAAAACATTTTGTCCTAATTTTTATAGAATCAGAGCCATTTCTTACGAACATTGACTGAGCTTTAAATGAAACTAAAACAATTTATATAATCAATGTTAACTATGTATAATAATAACTATGTAATGTATAATTATAACCAGCCAACTCATGATGACGTTACTTAGTTATTACATAAGTTGAAAACGGTATTACATAATTGTATATATTCATGTGGTCAGATAATAAATTGATTAATCCTTAGACGTGAGTTTATTAATTTACTCAGTAATAAAATCAGGATGTTATAACTAAATACTTCAAGTCTACGTCAAAACTACTGATAAATCTACTTATTACATTTATTCTAAGCCTGCAACGCTTCGAAGTAATGTAGGCACTACAAAAAGAATGTCCTTACAAGTTTAGAAGTTCGGCCTCTAAAATTATGAGTATCAGGGGTTCCCAACCTTTTTCCTTCATCTAGCATTTTAAAAAAAATATTTTCTTCTTCGACCCCCTTACATTTTTCCATTAATATACAGCATACAACAGCAATTATTAGCAGGATACTAATAATTGCACTTAAAAATCTTAAAGATATAAATTTGTGCTAAGAACTTTGACAAAAAATTAGAAAAAATGGTTTATATGTACGTATAAAATTTCTGGTAACAGATATAAACTTGATTTCAGACATATCGATATTGTAATTGGACAATAGATGGATTTTTATTTCTGTGGTACTGGTGTGATATATTGATAATTGTTTTGTTTTTTTATTGAGCCTAAAATTACGCTATAGCTACCATAACATCTTCCTTTAATTGTTTTAAGTGCTCAGTGTAAATTTTCAAAGAATTTCAAAACAATTATATGTTCACCTTTATATAACAGTGCTCATTTGTGTAACATTTAGTGTACATTTTGTACATTTGTATAACGGTTAGTGTACATTTGTACAACAGTTCGCTGAAAGAAATTCTACTGTAATTTGGACTTCTAATCCACCAGCATTATTTACAGAAGTTGACGGCTTAGTGTACATTTGTATAACAGTTTGCTGAAAGAAATTCTTCTGTAATTTGGACTTCTAATCCACCAGCATTATTTACAGAAGTTGACGGCTTAGTGTAAATTTGTATAACAGTTTGCTGAAAGAAATTCTTCTGTAATTTGGACTTCTAATCCACCAGCATTATTTACAGAAGTTGACGGCTTAGTGTACATTTGTATAACAGTTTGCTGAAAGAAATTCTACTGTAATTTGGACTTCTAATCCACCAGCATTATTTACAGAAGTTGACGGCTTAGTGTACATTTGTATAACAGTTTGCTGAAAGAAATTCTTTTGTAATTTGGACTTCTAATCCACCAGCATTATTTACAGAAGTTGACGGCTTAGGGTACATTTGTATAACAGTTTGCTGAAAGAAATTCTACTGTAATTTGGACTTCTAATCCACCAGCATTATTTACAGAAGTTGACGGCTTAGTGTACATTTGTATAACAGTTTGCTGAAAGAAATTCTTCTGTAATTTGGACTTCTAATCCACCAGCATTATTTACAGAAGTTGAAGGCTTAAGAAAATTAATGAAAATTATTTAATTTCCGCTTTAGAACAATGCGCAAATTTTCTTTTTTTTTCTTTTAGGTTCTTGAAGTAATCAATATTCAAACCTTTTAAATTTATCAACGACCTCCAATATACCCCTGGAATTTACATAGACCCCCAAGGGGTCCACCTTTACCCCGTTGGGAACCCCTGATGTAGATCATAATAAGTGTATTTGGAAGTTTTAAATAAAGTCAAATTTATTTTCAGAAATATGTACAGTGTACAGGTGCAGAGATTAATAATTATTTGGTGAAAACTTCAAAGTTAATATAAAACTATCTTCTAGTAAAGATAATGAGTAGAATAACCCAAAGAATTTCTTCTATAAACTCGCAGTATTATCTAAGGAAATTCCCAGCATATTTTTAACAGGTTTGTGGTAACAACTTTAAATATACAGGAGTTATAAAATCAAACAATTTAAAGCAGAAACTTTCTCTTTTATGTTTAAATATCTATTAAAAAACTAATTTTTGGCAAACATTGACTATTCATAAAAGTATCTTGTTTATTTAATTTGTTCTTTTAAAATATAAATTTACTTTTACACTACTTCTTTTAAGTAAATATTTATTTTAAAGAAGAAGATAATTTATTTAAATTGGCACCAACAACTCATTATTTTAAATTTAACCCTAAATTAAATTAGAATGAAAATTTAAAGCAATTGTTTAAAATAAATAATGTTATTTTTCGCACTATATAGGGGGAGGTTATCCTGATTTGGCCACGAAATTGTATAAATAATAAAATAAAGAAAAAAATAGGAAAATGTTTAGTGGACAGTAGGTTGTGTATTTAGCAAAAATATGCAAATAACAAAGAATAGCGTGAGATAAAGAAAGTGTCAGCCTAACATCAAGCTAGAATTTTGAAAATTAAGTTAATATTTGGTGCATTTGAAGTATATGTGGTTGGCTAAGTTAGTCTGCGGGACATAGCTTGGCAAAAAACATTTGAGAAAAAACAAACTGGTGGAGAGCTGCCATGTCTTACTCATTTTGATAGACAATGTGATTTTCATGATCCTGAGTATTAAATTAGTTAGTGCACCAGAAATCAAGTTGATGTTAGATCGTCACATGATAGGTTAGTTATTAAAATATTTCTCTAAATCAAAGCAATCACTTATCAAGTGACCAACTTGGATCAACTTGAATTTTGGTCTTCTAACTAATTTTGTACTCGGGATCATGAAAATCATATTGTCCGCCTAAATGGGCGGGACATGGCCGCTCTTCACCGGTTTGTTTTTTTCAAATGCCTATGGCAATGTCCCTCAGACAAATTTAGCCAACCACATACTCTTAAAAGGCACCAAAAAATTAACTTATATACAAAATTCTAGCTAGATGTTAGTCAAAGACCTTTTTGCAAGCTCTCTCCTGGACTAACAGGGTGCCTTAGAAGTTCAGAAATATTAGAGGACACATATAAAGTTTTAATTAGTAAACTAGTGTCCGGAAATTCTTCAGTATCGGGATAAAATTAAATAAATCCGCTGTCACCACAGGACTTTCCCGGCGGTATACAATGCGTCCCCTTCCCGGAGTGTAAAAGTTGTATCGTAACAACCTTTGAAAAACAACAACTATTATCGCAGTTATCATTTTATGTGTGTCACAAATTAGTATTTATTAGATAAATTAGTGTTTGATTGAAAATGCACAATTTTACAAATATTGAATTGGTAGACATGCATATTGCCTACAGAGCAGCTTACGGTAATGCTAACGAAGCAAGGGGAATTTAAGTGGAGCAGCATCCTAACATTCCCTGTCACAAACCACTTTCAAGCCAGTGTATTCCAGATAATGGTGAATTACAAGATAAGAAAATATATTTAGGAGCCAATCGTACTGTCCTAAATGTTAAAGTTGAGGACCTAGTTTTGAAACAATTTTAAAATAACCCGATAATCAGCACTTGTGCTATTGCACATGCGATGAATACAAACCACACATCTGCATGGAGGGTATTAAAGGAATACCAGAAGCATCCGTTTTACATTCAAAAAGTGCAATCGTTAATTCCAGCTGATTATCCTAACAGAAATAGAGTTCAACTTGCCGAATGGTACTTGAATAGATACCGAGAAATTTCCTGACACTAGTTTATTAATGAAATATGCTTATTTAAGTGCCCTCTTTCTCTTTCATTTCTAAAAATTAGGAACAGTTATTCTGTGACACTCTGTATAAAAAGTAAATTATCTGATGGAGAGGTGAGGTGAAGTGTGGTGCTGTGATGACATGGTGAGAAACTGGATACCAGTACTGATAAATACCAATTATTTCCCTGGATACAAAGGTGAAGGAATGGATTATTATTTCATGGATACCAGGTAAACCAGATAAATCCTGGATGCCAAGGATTTATCCAGATTAAAAGAAACTTATATAAAAAATACTTGTAAAGAAAAATTACCACTGTTCACTTAGATGAAGGCTACAATCACACCCTGCTATCTGCACACTGATCTTACCTCCAAATGTGGGCAGTTAAATATTTTAATATTAGGAATAAGGAGGCAGTTTTGCCAGTGGAGTGATGGAGCCAGTGTTTCTGAATGAGCCTGGATACTCTGTAGAGCAGGTTTGGTATATCGCTTTAGTGCTGCTGTAAAACAGTGTTCAAGCGATCTTGAACAGTTATTGAACTAAAAATTTCAACACTATAATGTCGAAACTTTACTTATTTTATATTCAGTAATATAAAACAAATAAAAATGGTTTGTCTTATTTTTGTGTTTTTTCCTACCCCTATACTCGCTGTTAAGGTAGACGTGCTTTAACAACTTAAGCTAGTTATTGCAGTAGTTAGTCCAAAGAAAAATTAAAAGCTCACTTTTGCGATATTTCGACCCCTCTTTGGGCCATCTTCATTCAACTTAGGCTATTGGTGCAACCTCAAGCAATTAGGTTAAGTTTCAAATTTCCTTTCTAATATCAATTTCGTGAAGGAAGTCAAATAGTCTTTCATTGGTAATTTCGTTGTCAGGCAGAATTTCGGAAATGCTGTTTGCAATATTATCTAGTTGCTGCAGTCAATGAGGATGTGGTACACTTTCTTGTCTTGTTCTTTAATTATCTTTTCATGGCACAAATTTCAAAATTAAATAATTAAAAGAGGAAAAAATGGCAATGTGTTGACTAGTTAGAATTTAAATAAAAAGAAATAATTTAAAGTTGGTGGACAGAGAAACATGTTTACAATTTACAGGCTTCAAATGTGTGCACGTACATATGAAACCATAAAGATCTTTCAAAATTAATGACAATCCGTTCTTTGGAATTCAAACGCTCTGTTAGCGACAGTCACATTTTTATCTTTATTCCTCTCTCCCCCCCCCCCCCCCCCTTCTTCTTTACAAGTAGCATTAATAATTAAGATGTTCTCTTCTATTTCAATATACATATATAGAGATGTATAAATAACCAAATCCGAATAGAACAGGACTTTGTGGTATAATGGTGTGGAAATTATTCCACAACGACACAGGAGATAGTGTACTAGCACGTATTTCTAGCGGTCCTAAAATCTGAGGTCTCTTTAACAATTCAAATAGCGTCTGAAGTGAGTAGCTTCAAACACTACGGAGCTGGTTCTGTTGAACATGGGGTACAAGACACTGGGCCTTACCCTCTCAACACAGCATTGTTTTACGATATCTTTGGCTAGGACATCTTCTAGTCTTATTTATTAAGACGTTGAATTCGACATTTTCTCTAGAATAGACATTAACCAATTATCTTTAAATCTTGCAACAATGTTTATAAAAGTTTCAAATATCTTATAGCATCAGGATAAAAGATAAATAGTTCTTCAAGTATAAGAAGAAAAAAATAGCTAAATTTTCTTCGGAAATTCGCTAAAATTACAACTCCTTCGTATTAATACCTGATGGATCAGGATCTATAAATGCTTACTTTCATTAGCACTACAGTACAAGGCTTACCTTGGAGTGCTAAATCCTGAGAATTGTATCACCAAATTCTAAGAATTGTATTATACTTAGTCCTGATAATTATATTACTAAATCTTGAGAATTGTATCTCTTCCAGACTAATTTTCTGATTCTTGTAAATTTTTTATATGTTGTATCCTTTAAGCACTAGAAGAATGCTAGCGTTGAATTCCAGTGGTAGCTGAGACGTGGCCATCCCTACTGAATTCATACTCTTTCTTTAGATTGTTACTACCTTCTGTTTTATAAAGGAAGTATCTCTAAAGAAGAATATTCGGTACGCCTTCTTTACATTGTTACTGCCTTCTATTTTATAAGGGGAGTAACAGTCTAAAGAAGAAAATTCGGAACATCTTCATTAGATTGTTACTCCCCTTGATATTTCTTGTCCCAACAAAGGCTTTAATTTTTTTCTACATTCCCAATTAATAACGTTTATTGGGTGGAAAAATATCTTAAATCGTGGAATATTATCAGTTCATATAATAGGTATTAGAGGAGTAAAAAACTATTTTAAAAAATGTGAATAACAAGGAAAGTAGGCATAGGGGAGTAACCAACTAAATAAGGTAATTTAATTAAAGAGGATAATTCCTTTGAGTACTCCAAAGAAGAGTAACACTTTAAAGAAGTGCCATTTTTATATAAAATGAAGGATGGAAATACATTTTTCTATTTATTAATTACAAGGTGGTTTTAAATGCAGTTTATAAATAAAATCAAATAATTTTATATTAGTAGTAGTCTAGTACTTTCTACTAGGACGGGTAGGACGAACCACTTGTTCGAACCTTGCAATTAGGCCATCACTTAGGCCCTTTTTACGCCCCGCGGTAGAGAGTTCCAGCCACCAGCCACTTCACACATCATACCTCTGTACATAGTACCGCCAAAGCGAGTAGGATGTGATCAATAGTGAGCCATATAAATCAGAGTGTCACGGCGAGGAATCGAACCCCGTCTCGTTCCACTCGAGATTCAGTGATGGCCGAGCAGACGTGGTTTAACCCACA
Organism: Gerris lacustris; assembly: GCA_951217055.1. Lineage (NCBI taxonomy): Eukaryota > Metazoa > Arthropoda > Insecta > Hemiptera > Gerridae > Gerris > Gerris lacustris. The sequence goes on along the minus strand of OX578279.1, from coordinate 17,365,293 downwards.
CGGCTACGCTAGCTCCCAATAATTTTATATTAATATATTAAAAAATTATTGTACACTACTTAAGTATTAAATATTCAGGTATCACAGAAAAAAATACTATTGTTTTATTATTTATTAAAATTAACTTTCATCTGAGCTCAATAATGGTCAATTTGTTTTTTTTTATTAGATTATTTGGCTGATCAAAAATATTTAGATTCGTGAAAGCAAAAGATCTTCGAAGTTATTGTCCATTTTTATAAAAAAATATTTAATCCAAAATAATTTATAATCCGAATACTTATTTGTACATTCATATTTTCTTTTGTAAAAATCTTTTGACTATCCTAATTCATTATCAATTCACTAGTATTCATTATTGATTATTTAGGAATGGCTTAATTACTGCTGGTTTTCGACCCTGATATTTTAACACATCCTGTTCAATTTTCTGATTCTTGTAATTTTTGTACGTTGACCCAGAGACCTCCTTTAGGAACTAGAAGAATACTAGCGTGGAATTCCAATGGTAACTGAGTTTTTGAATTTGGAGTAAATTTAAATCTATTTATGAGAGTAGCTAAGGCCACTTTCATCTCTAACTCTGCAAATCTTTTACCTGCACAGATAAAGAATTAATAAATTAAATAATGAAACAAAACATCAAAACGAAATTTTGGGGTAGCCTCAGTTGTGAATATACTTTCCTTATTCGAAGATTTTTCGCTTTTCATTTCTTTTAGTCTACCTCATGGGGGGCTAATAGGGGATGCTTGGGGAACTTGATGCCAAATTTTGGTAAATCAAATCTCTCACATCAGCCACCTCAAGTCTCGCTCAACGATTTCTCGTAGCATTATGCATGACACCCCCTATTATGTTGAAAATAGAAAGAAATTTTGGTGCTACCTGAGATCTTTGAATAAATTGAATGAGATTATATTTCCCTCATTCGCAGATTTTTCGCTTTAAATTGCTTTTAGTTTATAAATATGCTTGTATTTTGAAGATTTTATTTGTTTTATGATACCCAACAAACTTATATAAAGTTTCAATGATTTATTGAGACACGCCTATGCCTCGGATAGCCAATATTATACACTAATGAAAGTATAAACCTGTTTTGTTTTACATGTTTTTCAACCCATCCACGACATGAAAACTGCGAATCAACAAAAAAAGAGGCAAATCATAGAAACTGCATACATTTTTACATTTATAAACTAGTAATCCACCTATCACCAACAAAAGATGAATGTCAAAAAATTATATTAATATAAGTTCTTTTAAAAGAATCTGCAATTAAGGATGTAACAATTAATAAATTAAATAATATTACCAATACAGATCCTTGGGCCATCACCAAAAGGTAAGAATGTGCATTTGGTTAGATTATGTTTGTTTTCTTCAGAGAATCTCTCAGGAAGAAACCTCTCAGGTTCTGGGTAGTACTCCGGGTCGTGATGAAGTGAGTAAATGGGCACAGAAATGATCGAACCCTTTGTAAGCTTTATGTCCGTCCCAGGTATCTCCCAATCTTGAGCACAGTCTCTTGAAGTTTCACCAGCTGGAGGATACTTGCGCAGTGTTTCTGCAACAACCTCAGAGAACAATAATACATCGACAGAATACGTATTTTTTAATACCACAGTACAGTATGACTGCCTTTTAAAAATGAAGTCATTGGCGTGTCCTTAGAAGGTCATCACAATAACGTTTACCAATTAAAATATTAAAGAAGAATTGGTATGTCATCATCATCATGCTGGCTCTTAAATAGATGCAGGTTCAAGCTGTCTATGGATTTAAATTACAATAAAAAAAGATATTATCGTTTTAATACATAGGTGATAAAGAAGTTAGTATTTTGATCAGAAACGGCGTTTTTATAACTTTCTCTCCATCCAATTTCAGTACGTATAAAGTATTCCAAAAACATTCAGCTGCCATAACTTTTACCTCCTTTTTTATTTTGTTACATAAGATTGATCAAGGATAACGTCGAAATGTCAAGAGAATTGCACCTGTGAAGAATTTCACTTGCCTCTTTGTTAGGTTTGTTGTCTAAGTCCTTTTTCTTTGATTTTACCACAAAAAGCCTGATATAGCTATGAATAAATAGCTACAGACACTTCGTGCTGATGTTGCTATGAATACATAGCTACATCAAAGGGAATGTTTGATAAATGTTCGCCAGCTACCTTCCGTGCTAATAATTCATTCTTTTAGCCTCCATAGATCATAGATCACGATGTAGGTTCTTATATGCCAACCTTCTACATGTTCTACATTCTACACTATTTTCCATTCCATACCTAAAAAACTTGATTTAATTCTCTAATGTCAAAGATAGAATTTTGTTGACTTCATCGATCATCTTAAAATGTTAAAAGATATTTTTAGCATTATAATTCCTCGACTAATTATAAAAGAATGTTGTTTTTTTTGTGTTTTTTTTTGACAAATAAGGCACTCGCCTTTAAACTTTAAACGTTAAGTTAGAAAGTTAAAACAGCTGTTCGTCTCTGAAGAACTAAACTTAACTTGTGGCTTATAACATAACCACCATAATCTGTGTCAAACGGAATTCTCAGCAATACTCACTTCAAACTCTTAAACACAGCTATGCTGGATAGTTTGTCAAGTATTTCATGTTGAAGTTGTACTTTCAACACAGCCATAGTCAGGTTTCAAATTGATGTATAAGTTTTGTTTGTGTCGTAATCATTTCAAAATGATCTAAATAGGTCGAAATGGAAAGCTTACATATTTAACATTTAAAAAAACGTTTGCAATTATATAGAAGACAGAAAAGGAGAAAACGAATGCAACTAGAGATATTATTTACTACTTTACCTGCGATGACATTATCCAGATAAGACATTTGCTTGACTGCTTCAAAGGTCGGGACGCCATTAAACTGAGCAAGGACGCTCTTCACTTCACTTCTTAATTTCTCCTGAACGTCAGGGTTTTGAGCCAGTTCGAACAGGCTAAAACCCAAAGTAGATGCCGTTGTTTCGAATCCGGCCAGGAAGAACACCAAAGCGTTAGATGTCATCACATCATCGTCCATTAAAACTAAAAAAAAAATAATAAAAAGAAACATCAAAGATGGCACAAACTTGAATTTTAATGAACATTTATTTTATCTTTTCTCATCTTCCTAATTTAACTTCAAAAGATTGGAAAATTAAGACCTCCTACGTTCCTTTATCCCTTTGTACAAAGATAAGAAAAGATTCTTGAACCAAAACCACTAATTAAAATCTTTGCCTGGAAAAAATACATGGTAGAGATATTTTACCAAAATTGACCTAAAAAGATCAAAATAAAGATCTTGAAGTTAAGATCAAAGAGGTTAAGGCTTCTTATAATATGGCTTATATTTACATTACAAAATTGCGTCAAAAATAACACAAGAAGAAGGTCTAGAGTAAATTATTTAGGTGGTCATCTTCAAAGCCGATGACGAGTGATAAGTGATCTACCTGATTCAATGATTCATTTTGATTCTACCTCTTAAGCTTCCCTCGGCAAACTGATTAAATTCTTGTGAGATTAATTAACAGACAAATTATGATAAGATTCGTGTATAGTATATATTATATGTTGAGAACTGGTTAAAATATAAACAGATATTTATCATAATCCCATTCTAGAATGATTTCATTGAATTACAAACAATCTCTTCTATGATTAGATGAAGATAGTTCACAGAGGCTAAATCCTAGCTTACGCCTAAAATATTATATTCAGGTGATGGACCACAAATTTCATAGATAGCTGTGCTTTAATATGAACCTTTATTTAAAAGGAATATGAGTAAAAGTAAATAATTTATATATATTAGTATATATATGTATATAACATTATACATTTTTCTGCTCGCAGAACCATGATGTGCAAATTCCACATTTTAGGAAATAGAGTTTAACTGTTAATGTTATCATATAACACAGCTGTTCTATTGCTTCTAAATATTTTTTTTATTATGAGAACATGGGTTATTAGTCGAATATAAATATTGGCTTATAAAGGATAAGTCCAATTAGCTGACATACCCAGAAAATTAAAAATTTGCACATTCATAGTTTTGGCATAAGAGGGAAGAATGTCTACTTACGTTCAGCATCGGGATCATAATGGTTGGCTTCTTCACGTTCACTGATCTTCTTCTGATCTTCCTTTCTGAGATTAATAAGAAGTTGGATGAAGTCATTCACCTCAATGTTGTGAACTGCCCTTGCTTCCATTGTTTCCTTAATAACTCCTCTAAAAAATGCTGCTTGCTTATCATTGAGACCTCGCCATCTCAGCAAACTTACTACCTTTGGAAAAGCCACCCTTAGAACGAAACGAAGTCCGTTCTTCCATGAAGGTTTTAGTACCGCTCTACCCATTTTTCTGAATTCAGAATCAGGATTTTGCAAAGTGTTCATCTTGAGGCCAAAAGCGCAATGGCCAATAACCTCAGTTGTAAAATTAGCCATAACATCCCTCGCTTCAAAAGTTTCTGCTTTAGACGAATATTTATCCAATACGTTAGCAAGAGATTCGCTGCAATTGATAAGAGTTTGGTGCATTGATTTCAGCTTCCCAGATGTGAAAACCGGTGTCAATTTGTTCCTAAGACCTTTCCACTGTTTATCGCGAAGATTTACAAGGTGCTGAGACAATTTATCCAATTCCGGATCGAAAGGAATGCTCCTATTGTAGAAATGTGAAAAGTCTTTGATTAAAACAGTTTCTATCAGTTCAGGATCTCTCAAAACCAACACCGGTTTCCTGAACACGAATCTGCCGAAAAAACGTTCTTTTGAAAACTTTTTGTAAGCTTCCATGACAACAAAAGAGCTGTTTTTAGTAGCCATAAACATGTTAAGAGAATTTCCGAAAAACGGGACCGGCTCGGTATATGGAATCCCTCTTTTCTTCCAATAATCGTATGTTTTCGTCGAATAATAATACAAACTCCATATTAAAATAGAGAATAAGACCAACCAGTCGATAGCTTCGCCAAATACGTACGCCATACTCTCGGATCAATCAAACCACAAGTTGTAAAACAATTGCACCATCGGCGGAAGGTGGCAAATAAAAAACGAGTTTATAAACTGAAATAAAATTTTAAAACACTGTTAGATAATTTCACGTTTGAACCTCTTATGTTTGACGATGGAATAAAATTAAATACCAACCAACAAAAGATAAGATAATATCATAGCCGACTCAATTAAAAAAAAATAGCTTCTGCGCAAAACAACCTTTATTGTATAAATAAGTGTAGATAATAATCAGCAATCTATTCTTGTAACAAGTTGATGATAATTATTTGTTTGAAAACTATACGAAAGTTGTAAACTGAGGAATTTTTTATAATTAAAATAGACATAGTGTTGCATTATCGTAATGGAAGATAATTATTTCTATGAAAACAGTTATAAAGTAAACAAAAATATATTTGATAATATTAGGATTTAATAATCATGTACCTGTGGCATTTTATAGCACGAGAGATTAAGGTACGACGGAGATCGAAATGAGTAACATGGTGATATAATTAGTAACACGTCACATCTATGAATGTATAAACATAAAGAAAGAGATAAATGCAGAGAGGGTAATTTTGAATTGGTTATATGAACGTTCATAGCAGCCTATCTAAAACGTTATAAATAAGCAATTTCTTTAAAATATTCTTCCTTCTTATATTTGATGTCGAGCCAAATGCATTAAAACATTGGATTCTGTAATATATTTGTAAATAATAAATAAAACAGGGTCGTCCTTCTTTAAAGCAACCTATAACTTTTAATAAATAATCATATCATTAACATTATTTTTAAAAATTTAAATTGCATCCTAGCTTTTGCTAAATTTTCAAGCTTCTATGACGTCGACAAACTGCTTTTCTGTTTGGACATAATTATGCCTAGTGAATTTCTGAAAAACTAATTTTACATTATTTAAAGAATTGATTACTGTTGCAGGATCCAAAATTTCGGTTCCATGATGCTTCCGTTGTTGAGAGGATTCTTCAGGATTCGTTTGAATTGCTCTCTTTGTTACTTCAAGAATGGAAGAATCTGATCAACTCACAAGAACAAATCAGGATTCAACACAAGGAGCGTAGTAATTACGGAAATCAGCTTGACAGTGAGGATATTGATCAGATCAGAATACCCGGTATTCACGGGGTAATCTGGAATTTTGTAAAAACTACGATTACAAAGTATGAAGCATCATATGAAAAGAGTAATAAAAATTATAAAGATTCGACGTTAATCCAAAGTCCACCCTCTGGAAGGAGAATAGGAATCCTTTGGAATCCACCAGGAAATTTTAGAGGCATTCGAGTTTTCTCGTTGATTGTAAACTTGAATTTCATTATCAAAGAAGCAAGAACAATTTTCATTTCCAATTCGGCAAATTTTCTAGCTAAAACAAACAATTAAATAACTTAACTTGGTACGTAGGCTCCGCGGATGGATTCGTCATAAACAGCTTAGTTTTCCGGTGAAATCCACGTCACGAAGGGGTTGAAGTCCGACGTTTCGCAACCGCTACTGGAAGCATCTTCACAGGGGTGTGGTGCATCGTGGTGTTTACTCGAAGCAACAACAAGACATGCCCCATTGTTTGTGTGGCTATAGATTCGAGCATGCCTGGGGCCCTTCGTGCCACGAATTTCACCGGAAAACCAAGCTGTTTATGACGAATTAAATAACTACTTTAAATAGCACATTAGCATTGAATTGGGTATTTCTTTTGGATAGTTAATTTTACAAATGAAAAACTCACCTATACATATTCTTGGACCATCTCCAAACGGCAAGTACGTTCCTTTAAGAATGTTTTGTTTATTCTCATCAGAAAATCTTTCAGGTAAGAATAAGTCAGGTTCTGAGAAGTATTGCGGATCGTGATGAAGTGAGTATATTGGTATAGATATCATCGTACCTTTAGTTATCATCAGATCAGATCCTGGTACCTTCCAGTCTTTAGTACAGACTCGTGCCAAACTATCAACTGGTGAATACTTTCTCAAAGTTTCTAAAAATATTTAAAAACAACTTAAAAGAGTTAAAAAGTGAAAGTGTCTTTGTTTGTCAGTTTTATGCTTAAATTTATAAGATTAAACCCCCAATTCAGTTAGCAACAATTAAGTTAGCAAACGCCTACCAAATGAACTGGTGTGTTGCTGTAGATTCGAGCATGCCTAGGGTAGTTAGTTTATGATTTACCCCATAGACATTATTTTTGTGTCAGTTTTAAGCTAAATGTATAAGACTAAAACCCCAAATTCTTGAGGATAAATAGTTATCTTGGTAAGCTAACTTACCAAACGCCTACCAACTGGACCGATGTGTGGCTGTAGATTCGAGCATGCTTAGGGTAGCTAGTTTTTGCTTTACCCTATTGACATTATTTTTGTTAGGCAGTTTTATGCTTAAGATTGAAACCCCAAATTCTTGAGAGTAAATTGTTCTTTTGGTGTGCTAACTTAGAAACGCCTAACAAATGAACTGAAGTTTGGCTGTAGCTTCGAGCACGCCTGGGGTACCAACTTTTTGATTTACCCAGTTGACTTTAACTTTAATAAGTGGAAGTGGAACTTATTAAAGGACGTAAGCTATTTCAGTTGACACTAAAAATAAATACTTCGCCAAGTAAAATACATACATGTTTCTGCACTTCTTTAGACTGTTAGTCCCCTTATAAAAACAGAAGTGTGATATTCCTTTATCCCAAATTAAATTGGACTAAACATCCCTTTGTCTTAATAGTTATTTAGTCATTCATTTATATTCTAAAAAAGGGAGTAACAATCTAAAGAAATACCCATGCTTCCATGAGGAATTATACATATAATCTGATTCAAAATTTATACTAATGCTCCTACCAAGAGAATTCGTTAACATACAACCAACAAGAAATTGTCGATTAGCTACTTATAAATGTAGTAAGGTCCTATTACTAGTACTAGACGGGTAGGACGAACCACTTGTTGGAACCTAGCAATTAGGCCATCTTTTAGGCCCATTTTACTTGCCCCGTGGTAGAGAGTTGCAGCCACTTCACACATCATACCTCTGTACATAGTACCACCGAAACGTGTATGATGAAGTCATTAGTGAGCTTTATAAATCAGAGCATCACGGCGAGGGATCGAATCCACGACATCGTACCGCCCATGATTCAGAGATGGCCGAGTAGACGTGGTAAGTTATTTCACACGGCCACACTGGCTCTCCTTATGATGTAAATCGATTAAAACTTTTGTGTGAATACATTAGATATATAATGCATCAAGAAAGATTGATACATAGTCAATACATTTTAAGAACAAAACTCTCCGTTTAGTAACGTGTATTTCTTATCTTAATCTTACACATTCTTTTGATTTGATTTGGCTAAAACCGTATTAATATATATTATATTTTTTCTAATGAAACAGAATTCGGTACTTCTTTAGATTGTTACTCCCCTGTGATTTTTGTAGAATATAAATAACTTTGACTAAATAACTATTAAGACAAAGGGATGTTTAGTCTAATATACTTTGGGACAAAGGAATATCTCACTCCTATTTTTATAAGGGGAGTAACAGTCTAAAGAAGAACATTTGTACAAATTCTTTAGAATGTTACTCCCTCTTAATTTTTATAAGAGGAGTAACTATCTAAAAAGTGTCCAAAATTCTTTACACGATTCAATGCTAAGCTATTCCGTTTAAAGATGGTAGAGTATAATTTATTATCATTTAATTAAATTTAAAGATAATTAAGTAGAGATGTGCTAAAGGTCGAAGGGTAACGTTAAAATAGACCACTACGCTTTACTCTGAATAATTAACTCCCCCGATGATTCACCTCGGCTATTTAATGAGGATATATGTGATTGAGTTCTAACCTATTAAATCATCAGCCACAGAATTAATTCAAATGACCCTATCTAAAACTCGTAGTTTATAACCCTTTTCTGAATCGTTTATATAGTCATGCAACAGCAATTAACCTGCTCCTAATCAATATATAAGTTAGATGAAGTCATTATTACTCATAAAGAAATTTAAATCAATGTAAGAAATATAAATTTTACTATATAATTCTTTTACATTGGCGAAAATTATAAATTTAAGTACATCTTTCTTTTCTTTTATTTATTATTATTGATTAAACAGTGTAAAACACATAAAAGTGTCAATGCCACCGCCACCGGAAATTGTACCGCTATTGCTATTCTTAGCCACCAACATGATTAGCCTTGGAATCTTGAATAATGTTCTAACATTAGAAACAAAACGTCGGGGTTTTGTCAACACTGCAAGAAGATAATAAATAGATCTTTGGTTCGGCCATTGTTGTTTTTGTGTGCACATCAGCTCTTCAATTATTTAGTTAAATGGCAAGTTTAAAGAACTAGAACAATCGAAAACTTTATTGCAAATACATATATACGAAAGAAGTACCAAGTGCGTGTGTTTTTATAGTGCGGGAGTAAAAAGAAACATTTATATATCTAAAAAAGGATAGCGACTTGTACTCACATGGATCTGCCAACAGCCTGAAAGAGGAAATATCAATACTCCTAATTCTATGTAAGTAACCACATACACTTCACAGTCTCAGTAGTCATAGAAAGAAAAGGAGAGAACAAGTTCATTCAATAAATTAGAACGTTCCGAATAAATTTAATTAATTAAAAAAAAAAAAAAAAAAAAAAAAAAAAAAAACGAGAAAAGGGCGGTAGCATGGTATCCATATAAGGTAATAAGTTGCTAAAACCAGATGTGTCAAGTGTTACCAATAGAATTAAAAAAAAAAAAAAAAAAGGGAAAAACGAATCTATCTAAACTGCTTGAAGAACAAAGGTATACTGATCTAGGCAACATTGACCTGCTTGTCACCTTTACAATAAATATTAAGACGAATTAAAGTAAATAAACAAGACTGTAATTATATAATATACCCATCTTATCGCAGAGTATTCAGTACCTATACAAAAACAACTCGTGTTTATCAGTGATATTTTGTTCATTTATATTATTATTTTGTAAACATGGAAAAAAACTCTAAAACAATGGAAGATTATATTATATCTTCCCCAAGGGGAAAACGACTAAGAGGAGCATCTGGTAGCGAGTCGCAAAGAGCGTATAGTGTGCAAGAGTCGGCTATAGTACAAGATACGCAAGTAAAAGTGTCAGAAATTACGCTGCAGCAACTTATGAGTTCAATGCAGAATCTGCTGAAAAGCGAAATTTCAGGCTTAGCCACTAAGGAAGAAGTTAGCGAACTTAAAAAAGAAGTGGAAAAATTAAAAACAGAGAATAACTCATTAATACAAGAATTGCAGGGTATAAAAAAACAAAACATCGAAAACTCAACCATAATAAACGACCTAGATAAAAAATCAAGAAGCAACAATTTATTATTTAGGGGATTAGTTGTAGACGGTAGAGAAGACCTAGAATCAAAAATTAGCGAATTATGTATTCAAATGCTAAATATTAAAGAAGGGGTAAGGATTGTCAGCACAAAATTGATAGGAAAAAATGAAAATACAAACAGACCTATACTAGCCACTTTCCTCCACAGTAACGATGTAAATAAAATTTTAAAAGCAAGTAGCAGTCTCAAAGACACTGGGATTTCTATTACTAGGGACTTTAGTAAAGCAGTTAGAGATAGAAGGCAGTTGTTGTTTGCATTACGAAACGAAATAAACCTAACAGCTAACAGAGATAAGAAAATAAATATCTATATAAATCAAGATCACATGATAACTTGTAATAAACGATTTTTCTTTTCACCAGACATGAATCTACTATGTGGCAAGGAAAACGGCATCAAAGAGCTTAATTCCTTATTTAATTACGATTATACACAATATATCACTGATCTGACCAGTGGAGCTAGAAGTGAGGAGTGCAATAGAAGTGATGTTAAAGGGACAGAATTCAGAAAACTGAATTGGCGGAGAGAAGCAGTTATAGTGCAGGAAGAAATATCGAACAATACAACAGGGGGCTCTGAGGCATGACTAAATAACTTAGAACCCAAAATAAACCTTAAAATAATGTCGAAACCGAATGCGATTAAAGATGATATTGGTCTTAATATAAGAATATTGTCATACAATATTACGGGATTGAAGAATAAAATTAAAAATAAAGATTTTAAAGCTTTTCTCAAACAATTTGAAATAATATTTTTATGCGAGACATTTGCTCTTAAGGAAAATATAGAAAAGTGGGATTCTTGGCTGGAAGGGTATGAAATCCGATGGATACCTGCCACAAAATCAACTGGTAAAGGAAGACCTAGCGGGGGATCATTGTTGGCAGTTTCTTCGTCTATTGCACCCTACCAACCACAGTTTTTGGAGTTTAAAAAATCGAATTATGTATCAATAAAGATAAATAAAATCAAAATATTCATTTTTCCACTTTATTTAAATTTTGGGAAATGGGAAAGAGACTTTGAAGTTTTAAACGAATTTTTGCATTCCACTAGTTACGAACATCTTATATTATGTGGCGATATGAATGCCAGAGTTGGAGAACTACAAACATTTCCTGAAGAGATTATAGGCGATTTGGGATTAGGAAATATTCGTGCGTCTAAAGATAAGTTTTGCGATAAACACGGTATGAAGCTAATAGAGCTATGTGATGACTCCAGACTGGTATTATTAAACGGGCGCACAGCTGGTGATTCCGGGGGAGAAATAACTTTTCTAAATCATAACGGGTCGTCTGTGATAGACCACTGCTTTTCCTCAGTTAGCCTTTTACCCTGGGTCAAAGACTTTAGCGTGTGTGAGGAGTTCAGCTTCGGCTCAAATCACTTTCCTATTTGTTGCACCTTATCAGATCGTAGCGGCAATGTAAAAGAAACAAAGGCCAAATCTCTCGAGCCTAAACTCAAATGGATCAAAGGTAGGGAAGAAACATATAGAAATACGCTTAGTCGTCTCACCGGTAAACTAAATCGGTGTGAGGAGATAGAAATTAACGACGAGCTTTCAAGGATTATAGGTGTAATACATCAGGCTGCAAAACAGAGACAAAATAGCAGGCAAAATAAAGAAATAATCTTCAAGCAACCGTGGTACTCACACAAATGCAAAAAACTCAGGGATAGAGTGTTTGCTTTTGTAAGACTGGTCAGGAAAAGCAATTCACATTTGTTAAAACAGTATCTACTAAACGCGAAGAAGGACTACGAGCTTACGTGTGAAAAGGAGAAACAAGCGTATTATAATAATTTAGCGACAGACCTACAGAATTCCACTACAATGCAGGACTTTTGGAATAAATCTAAACCTCTACGTAAAAAGCCGTTGGAAATAGGGCGTAATATAGATGCGGATCAGTGGATAAAATATTTTAAAACTCTACTAAATCAACCGATAACAGCTAATTCTTTGCACTTTGTTGAACCGTTTATAACAGATCCAATTCTGGACCGAGATATAGAGTTTAACGAAATCACTGAAACTATAAACCGGATGAAAATAAACAAAGCCCCAGGCTATGATAGAATATGTAATGAATTTTATATAAATGCTCCAACTAATTTCATAGAAAAGATCTTAGCGTTGTTTAATAGAATGTATAACAAAGGAGAAATGCCGGATGCTTTTAAGGGAGCTATAATCTTTCCTATCTTTAAAAAAGGAGATGTTAACACGGCTTCTAACTACCGAGGAATATCCTTTATGGATTCTATATCCAAAATTTTTACCGGGATCATGCTGAAGCGACTAACTACTTGGGTCGACCAAAATAATGTATTGTCTGAATTTCAAGCTGGATTTAGACAGAATTACTCTACTTTGGATAATTTATTCATACTGAGATCTATCATTCAAATCAAAATGGAGAAAGAAAAAAAGAGAGTCTATACGTTTTTTGTAGACTTACGAGCAGCGTTTGACTCAGTAGTGAGGTCGGCCTTATTCGTCAAACTTTTGAACCTGGGAGTATCATCTAAATTCGTCAATATGCTTAAAGTTCTATATACGAATACGCGTGCGGGAGTTATGTGCTGTGGAGGCGTGACAGATGAGTTTAAAACTGAAACTGGGCTTAAGCAAGGATGCTTATTGAGTCCATTATTATTTGCTGTTTTTATCAACGATATATTTGAATTTATCGGAGGTGGACTAAGTTTGGGCGACATAGAAATCGGATCCTTAGCGTTTGCCGACGACTTGGTCCTCATAGCCGATAGTAAATTAGCACTTCAAAAAATGATAAATAGATTATTCACCTATTGCGAATCATGGAACCTGGTTGTTAATCTTCAGAAATCTCAAGTGATGATTTTTAGAAAGGGAGGAGGATTGAAGAAGTACGAGAAGTTTTTCTTTGGTGGGGAAAAACTCAAGATAGTGAGTCATTACAAGTACCTCGGAATAATATTTAGTAGCCGATTAAGTATGTCACCGCATTTTACCAATAAAGAAACCACCACAAAGTTGAGCATTAACTCTACTTGGAAGTCTATTTTAGACAATAAATGCGTACCTCTTAGTAAGAAAATAGGAGTCATCAATGCTGCTATAAGAACTTCCTTAGGCTATGGCTCCCAGGTGTGGGGTTATAACAAATATGAAGAGGTGGAAGTGATCCTAAGAAAATACCTAAAACGAATTTTACACCTACCAGATCAGTGTCCGACTTATGCGCTATACTTAGAAACAGGTCAAGAGCCCATGTACCTACAAACTTTACGCCTTCATATCAATTACATCCTCCGATGCCTTGAGCTACCTGATCATCGTCTACCTAATATAATGGCAAAAAAAATTATAGAAAAACAAATTTCCTGGTGTGTAGTATGGAAACAACTCGCCAAGACACACGAGATTAATGTGGACTGGAGCTTACCGGACATTACTATATGGCGGAAGAAACTGTGTGAACTTACAAAATGCTTGTCCGAAAAATGGCTAGAGGAGTGCAGGTCCAAGGCGCGAAGCACTTCAAGTATATGCTACAAGAATTTAAACTACGATGAAGCTAGTAGATCATATTTAAATGATGAAAACAGTGTAGAATTCATGAGCACCATCTTTAGAGCAAGAACAGGACTCCTGGACCTCAACGATAAGCCCTGGAAGCACGGTACCGACAAGCACTGTACTATGTGTCAAAATGGAAATACAGAAAATATATTTCACTTTATAGGCTCGTGTCCAATGCTACGCGCAATTAGATTAAAACACTACGGCGTTGATACCATGGAAACGCAGGAAATAATACTACAACTTAATGGAAAAAACTATAAAACACTATTCGGTTATATTAAAAATGCAATGAGGCATCGACAAGTAATACTTGGAAAAGTTGTAAATAAATAATATAATTATGATATATTTATTGATATAGTATATATGTAATATTTAATATAATTTAATTTAATATGTAATTTTAATATAAAATATATTTTTATATTGAAATTGTTTATAATTATTTATAAAAAATAATAATAATATAGTAATATGTTAATAATGTATTAGTAATGTGTTGTAATGTATTGTTGAATAATGTATGATTAATATAATTGATTAATGACCATTAATGGTATTATAATTAATAATATTATAATAATAATATTATAATTGATTGGTAATTGGCGATTAATTGATAGTTAATTGATTAATATTATATAATTAATAATATATTATAATTGATAATATAATGATATATTATTCTAATATAATTATATATGTATATGTGTATATATGTATGTGTGTATGTGTATGTGTGTGTGTGTGTGTGTATGTATATATATATGTATATATATGTATAGATGTATGTGTATATATATATGTATATATGTATGTATATGTATGTATATGTGTATATGTGTGTATGTATGTATGTATGTATATATATATATATATATATATATTTTTTTTTTTGTTTTTATTTTTTTTTTAATTTTATTATATAAGTGTGAGTATATATATCTAAATGTATATGTATAATAGGTTTATTTGTTGGAATTTATTGGTAAACAAGAAATTCGATGTATTTGTTTTTTGATGAAGTTGTTTAGATGTTAATTTAATTTATTTATATATTGTATTTATGAAGCCGATTAACCCGGCAGACGACCTTAGGTCATTGCCGTAAAAGATTTAAGTTATGTAAACAATTTATTATAAGTATTATTGAATAAATAAAATCTTTAAAAAAAAAAAAAAAAAAAAAAAAAAAATAGATCTTTGATCATACTCTTATCACAAAATATGAAGTATTAAGATAATAATAATAATATCCGTTTATTACTTATTTAAACAAAATATGCAAAAACACCAAGATATTACTTTGAAAAAAAAAAAATAAATAAATAATAATAATAATAAAATACTATTTGCATGATAAAAATAAAATAAAGTTAAAGTAAAGATACGATATCAACGTTTGAAGTGTTATGATATTTAATGTAATAATAACATATAAGCTGTATTCTTATTAATTATATAAATAAAAAAACCTCTTTATTTAAAAAAAAAATCAAGATATAAATTAAGGAAATGTATTCACTCTCAAAGCATAAAAATAAATTTTATTTAGACTAACGCAATGAAATTTTGTTTTAGTGTTTAAGATGTGAGAGCAGATTCTCTGTTATTATCTTCAACATAACTTACAAGCTTTTTAAGCAGTATTATTTATGTGTATATGAAATCGCGGTAAATTAATATATATATATATATATATATATATATATATATATATATATATATATATATATATATATATATATGTATATATATATATATATATATATATATATATATATATATATATATATATATATATATATATATATATATAAGGGTTAGGAGCAATTTAAAACTTGAAAAGTTACAGATCTTTTTTTAGAAAAGCCAATGATTCCAATAAAATAATATCTTAGTAAAGCTAGGCGCATACAGGAGACAAAACAGTCTTCGTTGTGTCTGCCATTGTCACACTTGTGTTGCTGCAGCCTTGCACACTGGAGGCAAAACAGTCTGCAGACTGTTTCCGAACTGTCTTGGTTGTGTCTGCCTTGTCACACTTGTGTTGCTGCAGCCTTGCACACTGGAGGCAAAACAGTCTGCAGACTGTTTCCGAACTGTCTTGGTTGTGTCTGCCATTGTCACACTTGTGTTGCTGCAGCCTTGCACACTGGAGGCAAAACAGTCTGCAGACTGTTTCCGAATTGTCTTGGTTGTGTCTGCCATTGTCACACTTGTGTTGCTACAGCCTTGCACACTGGAGGCAAGGCAGTTGCATATAATGTACCCAGTGAAATGGATCTTGTGGAAATTGCTATGATTTGTGCATAACAGTCTGCGGATGAAAAATGTGTCGGGACATCTCCTAGGCTGGAGGACTCTTTTGTCTTGCACGTCTTTGCCTCCAGTGTGTACACGTACACTCCCATATACTGTATAAGCTCATGAGGTAGTCATAAAACTGTATGCAGGCCAAAAGACTCCTGTGTGTGCCTAGCCATTATTGGCCTTAGCAAAATTTCTTTATAATAGATGTATACATATGTGTGGTAAAATTTTATTAAATTACCTGCGATAACCTGATGCAAGTAGGGAATTTTATTGACCAGTTCATATGGAAGTGTTGCTTGTTGTATTTTCCCTAAGACTTTGGCCACTTCGTGTCTTAGTTTCTCCTGTATATCAGGATTTTTCGCTAGTTCGAAAAGGCAGAAGGCAAGTGTTGTTGCCGTAGTTTCATAGCCGGCTAGGAAGAAAATCATCATGTTTGATGCCAAAACAGAATCATCTATTATCACTGCAAACAGAAAGGAGAATATTACCAATATCATTAACATTATGATGATCATAATTTGTGAAATTACGAAAATTAGTGATGGTGAAAGCAACCCATGCAGATCGTCAACCTTCACAGGTTGATGTACATTTAATACATTGACTAATTTATGGTAGAATACATTGATTGATGAAATAATAATTAAACGCTACTTACATTTGTTATTATCTGCATTTGTATCACATTCTTTTGCTTCTTCTATTATCTTCATATCTTCTTCTTTTAGATTGATTAGAATTTGGAAGAAATCTTGTCTTTTCGTTCCTTCTTGCTTTCTCACTTCTGCAGTTTCTTTGACTAATCCATAAAAGAAATCTTCAATTTGAGAAGACACTGCTTTCCATTTAAGCCATCTCAACAGTTTTGGATAAATCAATCTGATGGTAAAACGAATTCTTCCTTTTAAAGTCGGAAAGAATATGGCTTTGCCAATCTTACGGAATTCCGAATTTGGATTTTTCAAAGTTTTCAAATCCAGACCGAAAGCACAATGACCTATAACTTGCATCGTATAATCAGACATAACTTCTTTAGCTTCAAATGGTTTAGTAGAGGAAACGAATTTATTCAAAATTTCTACAAGCAATCGACTACATTCTATCAAAGTTTGATCCATCAATTTTAATTGTTTCGACGAAAAAGCAGGTGTCAACTTATTCCTTAAACACTTCCATTGTTGATCACGTAAATTAACTAAATGTAATGATAATTTATCCAATTTTGGATCGAAATTAAGACTTCTGTTATAAAAATAATTAAAGTCTTTAATCAAAACACTTTCAACTAAATACGGATCACGTAAAACGAGAATTGGATGTCTGAAAATATATCTACCGAAAAATCTGTCTCCTTTAAACCTTCTGTAAGATTCTATTTGATCGAAATAGGCATGATTTCGTCCGACAACTACATCGAAGATATTACCAAAAAAAGGCACGGGTTTTTCATAAGCAACACCTTTTATCTTCCAATAATCGTAATTGACAGTACAAAATTTATAAATACACCACACTAAACTTCCAAAAACAACAATATAAATACTTAAATCTGTAAAACAATCATACATTTTTGATATACGTAAAACAATTCAGTCTGTTCAATGAAGGTAGTTGTTAACAACGAATCAACAGAGGTTACATAAGAATAAATAGTGTATATGAGACTGATGTTAAAATAGGACTAAGGATTAGAGATAACAGTCAGCTGATAATTTCATTCTGTAAGAATATACAAAATATTATCTAAATAATATACATTTATGTTTTAGAGACCTACCATTGTTGATAAAGAGTAAATTAACAGTAATGAATTTTTATTAAATTAAGCACACAAACCCTACATTTGGAAAACATTTTTGTAAATTAATAGATTTTTAAAGAAAATTTAAAAAAATTGATTTGTCCGAAGAATAGATAAATATTTCATGTATACCCATTTTGGCACTTTTTTACTTTAGCACCCCCCTCGGTTCTAAACAATAGTCTGCCCTACAAAAGTCTCAAAAATTTGTGTGTTTGTCTCCCCAAGACATTGAGACTCCTGGGGCAGTTTTATATTTAATATTCCTTTATCTTAATAGTTGATTATACTAAGGCTAAGGGCTATAGATATAATCACAATTATATACACAAATGTGATATTCCTTTGTCCCAATGTACATTGGAATAAATATCCCTTTGTCTTAATAGTAATTTAGACTAAGGAATAAGAATAAGTGCAACTCTGTATATGTTCCTATGTCTAAATAACTATTAACACAAATGGATATAGGGGGGTGCTAAAGTAAAAAAAGTACCCACATTTTTATTGTAGTACTCTACCCATTCTATACAGAAGTAGAAAGAAATAGTCACGTGAAATAAGTTTATTATTTTCAGAGCAGCTTTCAGTGTCGCAAAAGCGAAGAAAGTTAAATAAAAATATAAAATATGGGAGAACGGTGAGTCAAGATAGTTGAGTCATGTACCAGTTGCTGGTTTAACATGACTCACCGTTCTCCCATATTTTATATTTTTATTTAACTTTTTTCGCTATTGCGGCACTGATGATGGCCCTATAGTGGCTGAAAGCTGCTCTGAAAATAATAAACTTATTTCACGTGGAGTGACTATTTCTTTCTACATTTAATGATGACCTCCACTAACGCTTCATATTTTAATTCATTCTATACAGCTTCTCTATATAGTGATTTTCCCTATTCTCCACCTTTGTGTGCCATTATCTTGGAGACTTGATTTTTCCGGAAATATAGTTTCGTACGTATTGAAATGGAGCAAAGGGTTTTAATATAATGTTAGTTTTAGCCCATTAGAGTCGTGCGGGTTAAGTACTTCGGAAAAAAAAGTGTAAAATGTTTCTAATGAACCTACTGAAGAAGAATATGGAACGAAATTACTACTAATTCTCAATATACATAATGTCTGTTTCGTAAAGTTACGATGTTTATAGAAGCATTGTATAAGCAATTTGACATATGTGCATGTGCATGTGCATTCAACAAGTGCTCAACATGAAATTGAAGTGAGCATTATTAAATGGCACCTATGTCAACAACTTTGAAGTCCGTGAATCAGCAAGAAAAGGGAAAAAAGTTAAGATAAAGTTCAAACGGAGGGAAGAGTATAACGGGTTTATGTGGATGACTGTTGGCTTACAGGAATTCCCAGTTTGCTTTGAGGAACCAGTTTCGGTGTAAATGTGTGTAGAACTTTCCAGTGTTCTTCACGAAGAGAGGATTACAATGTAGAGTCGTGTGTACGAGGTATTAGGGGACCCTTGAGTACGACGTAGATTTGGCGCGCTTTATTCCCTCCTGTTTTTCAAGGCCGAGTTCGGATGCCTTCCGGCTGGAGAGCGCGGGTTTTTTTTTGCGCGCGAAATCTCGGGAGCGTGATGTGATGAAAACAAGGACCGCATTCCAGCGGAGGTTAGAGAAGGCCCCTCCCTTGAATCTTGAATCACTTCTCAAAGGAGCTTAAACACGATCTTACCATGAACCCTTCTTCATCCATTCACTTCTCACCAAAACTGATTACAATCATTTAACAACAGCTTCTCTCCGCAACAGTGTTTCGACAATAAAAGCTCGCATCCACATAAATAATATCAGTATAAAGTACAACAGAGTAATAAAAGAATATGATCAATTTAACGTCCCATTTAGCAGAGATTTATATCTGTAGATTTATTTATCATATATGCAGTAGCGCTATGAAAATTTAACAAAACTACCTACATTGAATTACATACAAGCATATGAATGTGTTGATGACTTTCGATTCTTCATTTTGAAAAATATTATTTGGATTAACTAATTAAACGAAAAGCTACTTAATTTTCTTTTCCTCGATCGTTCATTATGCTTCTGGATAAATTTTAAACAAATTTAAAAGTGGAAAAAAAATCTAAGGTTAAAATTTAGAACACTAAATTCTTTGACTGTGCTTAGCAGTTTTCAGAATACATATACGTTTAATCGCAATAAACAAATTGTACATTAGTTAACATTTACTTTAGTTGATAACTTTTTATCAGTCAAAGAAAATTGTTCGAAAAAGTAGTAGGTTCTACTTCAGAAATCACACCTTATCCATAGCATGGTTTGCTTCAAATCTAAACATTCAGGAGCAAAACTTTATTATTTTTGGATAATTCAACATTTTCCTTACAATAGACTTTAAATCTTACAAGCTTAAAAGATCTTATAATGTCAGGATAAAAGATCAATAGTTCTTCAATGTAAATTTAAAAAATTGAAGCTCCATCATAGTGAGGAGTTAATGGATCAGAATCTATTAATACTTACTTTCGCCAGCTTTACAATACGAGGCCTACCTCGGAGGGTCAAATACTGAGAATTTATGATCAAATCCTGAGAATTTTATCCCCAAATCCTGAGAATTGTGACCTTCCTGAATAATTTTATGATCCTTGTATTTATTTTTGTATGTCTGTTGACCCAAAGACCTTCTTTGTCACTAAAAAAATGCTATAGGGAATTCCAATGGTAATTGAGATTTGGCATTTCTTACGATTTCATTCCCCTAAAAGTTAATCTCCAGTGCCGCAATCCTATAGTGAGGTAATTCTAGAATTTCGAAAGAAACATTTCAACAAATTGAGCTTGTGATCAAGATTTGTATCTTGCCTTAAGGTATTACCATGCTGCCATATTGCATATATATTAAGTAATTATGTGTGAAAACACTTAAAAAAAGGGGTAGCATCAGAAATGCAGAAGTTAGGAAAATGTTGGAGATAAAGGATGCTGTTATAGAAGTGGAATGGAAGTGGGCTGACCACTTTCCAAGGCAGGACGATGGAGAACAAAAGCAATATCACAGTGGTACCCTAGAGGAAGAAAAAGGAGGCGAGGACGACCCGCGAAAACATGGTCAGACGATATAATGCAGGACGCAGTGTAAAATTGAATGCAGCCAAGGATAGGAATTTATGGAAATGGAGGCCTATGTCAATATACAATATCTATTTTGTTATTCTATTTTATTCTCTTTCCACATACGGTTTTACTGTTTAGAGAATAAGGAATTATTCAATTGAAAATTTAGTGTTTATTCAATAACTCAGTAATAGTAAATGCAGTTTAATGTAGTTTTTATTATAGGCTCATGCGTTCACTTTCAACGTTTGAGCGAATGATTGTGGAAAGTTAGAAGAAAGGAATTATTTTTAATTAGATATAAATCATACAAAACCTTTTTATCCAATAGGGAACTTTTACATCAAGGGAGTCTGAACTCAGCTGTGTCTGCAAAAGTCTTTGACAGAACTAAAACTATACAGAGACAGTTACAAAAACGATGGACAGAAAGCTAGAAGGCTTTAGTCTTGTGCCAATGTCTGGCTTTGCATGAATCGCACCGTCCCTGTGAGCTCTTTTGTTTCATTCACGTTTTCATCTTTGTCTGCACTGATTTTTGCCTTAAAGAGGCCAGAAGCTCTCAGCTGCTTTGAACAACATACTCATCATTTTTACGTGGAAAGGCTTTTCTTTCTACCTAGAAAAGCTGTACATTAAAATTTGATACATTGAAAATTTCAGACTGGAGGATTAGCTACGAACTCAAAATTTGCCTTTAAATTCGATTTTAAAGATAAAAGCTTAATAAAACATATTATTAACAAATATTAGGGGTATTTTTTAGGTATATGAAAGATGTCAATAAGTATAAGTATTCTATTTAATAATTACAAGGTATATTTATATCCAACCAAAGATAAAAATATATAAAAATTGTTGCTTATTACAAGTACTTAAGCATTAAATATATATATATATATATATATATATATATATATATATATATATATATATATATATATATATATATATATATATATATTACACAGAAGTAAATACTATTACCTATTATTTTTTAAATTTACTTCATTTGTGCTAGAATTATAACATTAATGATTTCATCATTTTTTTTTATTCTTGATTATTTGTCTGAACAAACAAATTTAGTTTTAAAATCTAACAAAAGATCTTCGAATCAGCTTCAGTTGTTTCCCATTCTTATAAATAATATTCCATCCAAAATATTTTATAATCCAAATTTATTCGTAGATTCATATTTTTTTGAAAAATTAAATATTCTGATTCATTTTTGAGAAATAATCGTTGGTTTTAAAACGATATTTGAACTCATCCTGTCTAATTTTCTGATCCCTGTAATTTCTGTACGTTGACCCAGAGACCACCTTTAGTAACGAGAAAAAGGCTAGCGTAGAATTTCAAAGGTAACTGAGTTTTGGAATTTGGAGTAAATTTGAATCTATTTATCAGAGTAGATAAAGCCACTTTCATCTCTAACTCTGCAAATCTTTTACCTGCACAGACAAAGAATAAATAAATTAAATAACGAAATAAAACTTCGAAAGAAATTTTGGGGTAGCCTAAGTTGTGAATATGCATAGGTACTTATACGCAGATTTTTCTCTTTACATTGCTTTTAGTGTAGGTGTAGGTATTTCATGGGAAGGATAATAACTGCCACCCCTATTCCTGCTAATAGCTGCCACATGTTGATTACTAAATTTTATCCCAGATTTTGGAAAATCAAGGTTCTCACTTGTAGTCCAGGCAACGAAAGAAAAATAGGGGAAAAAAAGTCCTATACAGAAGCGAAATTTGGTATAGATGTAGGGAAAGGTATCTTGAACAACATACTAAAAGTTCTGATAGGTGGAGGGCTTGGTAAGGTGAGGGGAGTACTCCACCATGTTTTGGCTGGGGGCTTTAATTTTTGAGTTATTCACAAAAAACTAAAAAATGGGACCTTTAAGGCCCCCCCTTACCAAGCCCCCCACCCATCAGAACTTTTAGTTGTTGTTCAAGATACCTCTCCCTACATCTATACCAAATTTCGCTTCTGTAGGACTTTTTTCCCCTATTCGGTGATTTTTGGTCTTCATTGCCTGGACTATTATTAATGATTTTAAGATTCCCTATCTATTTGGTCAAAATTTAACTTTGGCTAAAGAGATTAAATACCTAGGTATTATCTTTGACCCAAAACTAACATGGAAACCTCAAATGAATAAGGTAGTAGAAAAGGACACGATGATATGAACTTGGGGCAAGTTAAGACCCGCAGTAGGGCAATCTTGGGGATTATCCCCAACAGTCCTAAAATGGCTATAGCATGATAAGTTTGATGGCCCAGAATGGGGTTAATAAGGTTCTGAGGTTGGCTAGCATGAGCATCTCAGGAGAATGAGGACGACACTGGCCTAGAGGCCCTAGTAGGAGTCATCCCAGTCCGTTGTAGTGTAGACGAATGAATTTTCTGTACTGCCATCTGCGGCTTTGCCAGACAGCTTTGGCCTTACCAACTGGCATATTGCAGCATAGTGTGCATGGTTTAACAACTACTACTACTAGTTTACCCCATCAGAGGTATCAACAAATTAATAACGGCTAGAGATCGTCTGTTGTTGAGTTCTGCGTCGAATGAAAGCAGAAGAGGCATCCCCAGATTTAAAGTTGGTCTTAAGGCCCCAATACTCTGTAAGTGTCTTGAAAGGCATCAAATACCAACTATTTTTTACAGGTCCAATCTACTTTTTACTTTAAATCTACCTTTATTATTACATTTATAAACTAGTAATACAGAAATTACCTACAAAGGTTTTAATGCGAGAGCATATAATAAAGTTCTTTAGAGATAAACTACAATTAAGAATGTAATAATTAATAAATGAAAGAATATTACCAATACAGATCCTTGGACCATCACCAAAAGGTAAGAATGTGCATTTGGTTAGATTATGTTTATTTTCTTCTGAGAATCTCTCAGGAAGAAACCTCTCAGGCTCTGGATAATACTTCGGGTCGTGATGTAGTGAGTATGTTGGTGCAGCAATGATCGAACCCTTCGGCAGCTTGATGTCGGTACCGGGTATCACCCAATCTTGAGAACATTCTCTTCTAACCTCACCAACCGGAGGATACTTGCGCAGTGTTTCTGTAACAGTCTCAGATAACATTAATATACATCGACGAAATACGCATTTTTTATAACACACTACCAAATAACTGCCTTTAAACAAGACGTTATTGTCAGGTCCATACTAGAACATGATAATAACAAGTACCTATTGAAAGCTTAAAGAATAATTAGTATTTCATGATGCTGCTTCTTAAATTGATGCTCGTTCTAGCAGAATGTATTTTAGTGGAAAAAAATAGTTAGTATTTTGATCCCAAAGACAAAAGCATTTTTATACAGTAAGTATAAAAAATTATCCAGAATAAATGTCCAGAATGAGCAAAATAACTTCAAGAGTCAAAGGAGTGGAATTCCACAAGCCTCTTAGTTTGTAGGCTTGTTGTCAAATCCTTCGTCGACAATTATACTAGAAAAGGTCTGCTAGGTATTCAGAAGGAAAACTTTGAAATACGTTCGGCTGTAACATTCCGTGCTAATAATTTGATTTTTGACTTCATGAAATGCTTTTAGCCTCCATTGATCACGATTTTGGTTTTTGTATGATAAGTTGCACGATTTAATATCCCTTTTACAATGGAAAGGGGGGGGGGGTGGAAAGTTGAAAAATAAATGCCACATTTGGCAAAAATAAGTGCCATATTGCCACACTTTTTAGTGCCACATTTCATAAAAATAAATGCTACATTTTGAAGGTCTCTGATGATATCCTACTACATTTTCTACATTATTAATTTTCCAATGCCATCTCTAAAAAACTTTATGAAATTCTTTAATGTCAAAGGTAACATTTTGCCTACTTCATCGATAATCTTAATATCTTAAAAGATATTTTTAGCAATATGATTCCTGGTAGATTTCCCCTTAATAGTAGAGGTATGAACGCTGAAGTGGCGGGGAAGGATGGTATTGTGGACTGTTACTAAAAATTATCTTCAATTTGAAATATTTTATCATAGGCTTAAGGATGGTAAAAGATGCTTCAGTGGGGATACGACTAAATATATTTAAAAACATGAAACTTCTTAATAGCAAGTAAAAACTAAGGCAGGATAACCTCGTTGTGGGTAAACTACAAAGTATTAATAAACAAGTGATCTGTGGCTCACACATATGTAGACACACTGGCCGATCTAGCTAGGGAAGCTCATCCCCTTTAGACTGGAGACTAGATCTACCTAGTTCAAATACTAGCCACAAGGATGCGGTAGAATACAGAAATTAGGGTGTAAAGTCCTAGAATGTCTTTCCTTCAAGGCTCTGCCTTAGATTATAAATGTATTAAAAATCCATCAATTCCTCTATGCTAATAAGTAATAAGCTAAAACATCTGTTAGTCACTGAAGAGCTACTCTTAACTTGTGGCTTATAACATTACCACCGTAATCTGTGTTAAACGGAATTCTCAGCAATACTCACTTCAAACTCTTAATCAAAGCTATGCTGGATAGTTTGTCAAGTATTTCATGTTGAAGTTGAACTTTCAACACAGCCGTAGTATGGTTTCAAATTAAGTTTGCAATTATATAGAAGACAGAAAAGGAGAAAACGAATGCAACTAGAGATATTATTTACTACTTTACCTGCGATGACATTATCCAGATAAGACATTTGCTTGACTGCTTCAAAGGTCGGGACGCCATTAAACTGAGCAAGGACGCTCTTCACTTCACTTCTTAATTTCTCCTGAATGTCAGGGTTTTGAGCCAGTTCGAACAGGCAAAAACCCAAAGTAGATGCCGTTGTTTCGAATCCGGCCAGGAAGAACACCAAAGCGTTAGATGTCATCACATCATCGTCCATTAAAACTAAATAATGAAAAGAAAAATCAAAGAATCAAAGAAGGCACAAACTTGAAGTTTAATGAACATTAATTTTAGGTTTAGTTGCCTTCTTAATTCCACCTCAAAATATTGAAAAATTAAGCCTCCTAATGCTTCTGATTCTTCTACAAAAAAAAACACTAATTTAATTTCACCCCTAAATTTACCTACTTAAAAAGAGCAATATAAAGATCTTGAAGTTACGAACAAAGAGGTTACCAAGACAAAGGTCAAGAGTGAATTATGGTGGTCATCTTCAGAATCGATTACGAGTAACAATTATTGATCTACCTGATCCAATGACAAATTGTGTTCCCAGCTCTTAAGCTTCACTTGTCTAACTAATTAAACATTCGTGTGTATATATTTTATAAGAACTGTTAAAAATAAAAAAAGTTTTTCATCATAAAGTAATTTTAGGATTGAATGACAAACAAACCTAGAATGATTAGACCAAGCAGGTTTACTCAGGCTAAATCTTAGTCTGCGCCTAAAACATGATATGCAGCGAAAGTGGGCCACACATTTCATAGAATAATGTGCTTTAATATGAACCTTATAGTTAAATATAAGTATTAAGAACATATAAAATAAGAAATATACATTAGTCCCTCTATTGCCAGCACAGAACTATTGCCAGTTACATTTTTTATGGAATAGAGTTTAATTGATACCACCTAATCAGCTGTTCTATTGCAACTAAATGTTTTTATACATAGGAAAATGATTAATTAGTCAAATATTAATATTGGCTTGTAAAGGAGAAGTCCAACTAGCTAATAAACCCAGAATATGAAAATTTGCACATTCATAGTTTTGACTTTGGCATAAGAGGGACGAATATGTACTTCAAATATTAATATTGGCTTATAAAGGATAATTTAACTAGCTGATATACCCAGAAAATGGAAAATTTGCACATTCATAGTTTTGGCATAAGGGTGACAAATGTGTACTTACGTTCAGCATCGGGATCATAATAGTTAGCTTCTTCACGTTCACTGATCTTCTTCTGATCTTCCTTTCTGAGATTAATAAGAAGTTGCATGAAGTCGTTCACCTCAATGTTGTGAACTGCCCTTGCTTCCATTGTTTCCTTAATAACTCCTTTGAAAAATGCTGCTTGCTTATCATTAACACTTCGCCATCTAAGCAAACTTATTGCCTTTGGTAAAGCTAATCTTAGAACGAAACGAAGTCCGTTCTTCCATGAAGGTTTTAGTACCTCTTTACCCATTTTTCTGAATTCAGAATCAGGGTTTTGCAATGTATTCATCTTGAGGCCGAAAGCGCAATGGCCAATAACCTCAGTTGTGAAGTTACCCATAACATCCTTCGCTTCAAAATATTCTGCTTTAGACGAATAGCTGTCCAAAACATCGGCAAGAGATTCGCTGCAGTTGATGAGAGTTTGGTGCATTGATTTCAGCTTCCCAGATGTGAACACCGGTGTCAATTTGTTCCTAAGACCTTTCCACTGTTTATCACGAAGATTTACAAGGTGCTGAGACAATTTATCCAATTCCGGATTGAGAGGTAAATTCCTGTTATAGAAATGGGAAAAGTCTTTGATTAAGACAGTTTCTATCAGTTCTGGGTCTCTCAAAACCAACACCGGTTTCCTGAACACGAATCTGCCGAAAAAACGTTCTTTAGAAAACTTCTTGTAAGCTTCCATGACAACAAACGAGCTGTTTTCAGTAGCCATAAACATGTTAAGAGAATTTCCGAAAAACGGGACCGGCTTGGAATAAGAGATCCCTCTTTTCTTCCAATGATCGTACGTTTTCGTCGAATAATAATACAAACTCCATATTAAAATGGAGAATAAGACCAACAAGTCGATAGCTTCACCAAATAGGTACGCCATACTCACTGATCAATCGAACTACAAATTTTAAGATAGAAAAACAATTGCACCAACTGAAATAAAATGTACAACACTATTGAATAATTTCACGTTTGAACTTCTTATGTCTGTCCCCGAAGTAAAATTAAATACCCGCCAACAATAGATAAGATAACTTAAAATAGCTTTTTGCATGTCATTCCCTCTTTTCACAATCCCTCTTTAGACTTTTTAATTAAACAGACATTATGTTGCACTATCTTAAAGGAAGATAATTATTTCTTAAAAAACGCTTAATATAAAGTAAACAAAAAGTGTTTATGGCCCGTTTTGATAATTTTAGGATGAATCATGTACCTGAGTCATTTTATTGCGCCAGGGTTAAAGTACGCCGGAAAACGAAAAGAGTAGTAGTTGATATGATTAGTAACGCGTCTCATATATATATAGAGAGAGAGAAAGAGAGAAAGAGAGAGAGAGAGAGAGAGAGAGAGAGAGAGAGAGAGAGAGAGAGAGAGAGAGAGAGAGTGAGAGGGAGGTAATTGCGTAGAGGGAAAATTTTTGTTTATAGGTAGAGTTTAATATACAACAAATCCAAAAAAATTAGTTCTTGGCCCCTCTCAAGGCTAATAAAAAAACCGCTTATTCAAAATATTTATAAAAATATATAACTAGCGCTATCTGGTAGAGAACATCAAAACTGAAGTATTATTTTATTCTCATTAATAGAATTTTAAATTGGAATAAGAGTGGTCGAGCTTTATTGAGCATTAAGCTCAAGAAAATTGTATATATACACTCAAGATACTCTTATCGCTCGTCCGCACACGTACACTGATGATTGTTTAGTTCAATTTGAACACCCACTGCGTTTTATAGTACTTTTTTAAAACAATGATTATTATTCCCTATTACAATTTATTTCCTATTATGTCCAGTGGCGTTGCTAGGGCATTGGGGGCCCCCGGAAAGAAATTTTTGGGGGCCCCTCACCAAAGGAAATTGAGGAGCTAAAAAAAAAAATATTGTGTTCAGAACTGAGCCCTCATCGACTATGCTACATAGATAGTAATTTCATGTTAATTATTATTTATATTTTTGTTTGTTTTGGATTTGGTATAAATCTGAAATGGTCCAAATTGGTACACAGGGGTACGGGGTACGGGGTACAAAAGTTAAAAT
Source organism: Gerris lacustris (assembly GCA_951217055.1). Taxonomy (NCBI): domain Eukaryota; kingdom Metazoa; phylum Arthropoda; class Insecta; order Hemiptera; family Gerridae; genus Gerris; species Gerris lacustris. The sequence goes on along the minus strand of OX578279.1, from coordinate 17,336,124 downwards.
AGTATATGCCTTTCATGATGCATGTTGTTAGAAAGCTCTTTAAGAGTACAGTTATTGTTGTTATGTTCACTTTTGCCATGTTTTCATTTAAGAGGGGGGTAAAATAGAAAAAAAAGGAAAATAATGCTTTTAATTAAAATTTAGAAATATTACTATTTTTGATCCTATTTTAGCTGTTTATAAATAAAAATGTTTATTGCTTAAAATTAAAATGCACGCTGGGCTCAATATTGCAAGCAGTATTAACACTACATTGCACACCTAGCATAACATCTTTATATTATTATCATAGAGTTGATATTTTAATTGCAACCAAGTAAAAAGTATAATTAAAATGCTTTCGTTCTAGCTTGTCTAAATCTGGAACTAGTTTTGCTTGGAAATTAGAACGAAAACGATCGTTTTAGTTCCTAGATAAACGAGTTTTCTACGATCTCTTCGAGTTACTTAGTTTCGATGATGTTTTCACGTTCCAGTTTACTCTTTCATCAGTTACGTTACGTATTATTTTTCTCCATAATTACTTAGAAGATGTATATATATTATTATTATTATTATTTATTTATTTTATTTTTTTTAAATGTATTTGTATCATATATTGTATTGAAACAAATAAAAAGTTATTATATAAATAAAAAGGGAGTGTTTTGACAGCTCTTGACAAGTTCAACACGTAAGTTTTTTAAAAATCTTTTTACTTTTATTATACTTAAATTAAAGTGTTAAAGTGCATGGAGAGGGTTCGGGCCCGGCCTCCAGATCCTGGAGGATGGGACGAAGATGAAAATTTTCAAGTTCCAATAGATAATGACACGATTCCCTCAACGGTTACCAAGTCGTATATGTCAACAAATAAAAACAAACAAAATAATTTCGGCGAGACCTCGGATACCTCTAAAACAAAGCGACCCCGAGTAAGCTCTCCTCCAATATATAATCCTCCAGTCTTTAAACCGAAGTATAACTTCTTAATTCTCAAACGGGCAAATGGTGAAACAATGGCAAACGTTTCACCGTTCCTGATCGATAAGGTTTTATCCCAAATAGCGGGCAATGTCAAAGGTGCGAGAAAACTGAGGGACGGGTCCCTTCTTGTAGAAACCTTTACTCATGAGCAAGCGGACAAACTGTTAAAGTTATTACCGGAAAATAGACATCTGTCGGTCATAGTTGAGCCACACAAAACCTTAAACAAAATCAAAGGTGTCATAACTTGTTACGACTTAGACCTGGTAGCCATCGATGATATAAAAGAAAACCTACAATCTCAGGGAGTTGAAGATGTTATAAGAATAAACAGGAGGGTGAATGGAAACCTTCAACCAACTCAAAGCTATATCATCGTATTCGGGTTAACAACTCTTCCTCAAAAACTTAAAATTGGCTATATGAGTGTGCCCGTCAGGCCATATATCCCTCTTCCGCTAAAATGTCATAACTGTCACCGGTTTCAACATGTCAAAGCCAACTGTAAGAGCCCAGCCGTATGTCCTGGATGCGGAGAACTCGCACATGAAGGTACTTGTAATTATATAAAGTGTATTAATTGTAACGGCCAACACTCGGCAACAGACAGGAATTGCCCGAGGTGGCAACTAGAAAAGAAGGTAGTGGAAATTAAGACCCTGGAGAGAATATCCTTTGCGGAAGCTAGAAACAAAGTCCGAAGCACACAACCAATCCTCTTTGAAACCACCTACTCTAAAGTTTTAGGCAAAACTAACAGCGGCCCACTAGAACCTTCCCCATCTTCGAACTGTACTACTTGTAAAAATAAAATTAAACAAAGAAAAACCAAGGACCAAGGAACTCAGTTTACACCTTCAGACATAAGTGACAAGCCCGAAGACAAAAAATCTGAATCTCAAAAAGACGTCAACAACATGAAACCTTTAAACATCACTAGTAAACAGCCAGATAGAAGTTTTAGGTTAGACTCTCAAGCGGAAAAAGAGATGATGTGGATTAACGACTGGGATCCAGACTCAGAAGACTCCACATCCAGCAGTAACAGTAACAAGATCAGCGAAGGACCGGGAGGTGATAAACATCGAAACGAGCCAACTAAAAAAGGATCTAAGAAGGGGAAGAAAAACAAAGGAAAGAAATAAATTATTATGACCCATCAAAATATTAAAATAGGTAGTTGGAATTGTAAAGGATACAGAACGCGTAGTGAAGATATTCGATTACTTCTACACAGGGAAAAGTTACATGTTCTAATGCTTCAAGAAACCCACTTGCCATCTGTAAACTTAATCAACATCCCTGGTTTCAAAATCTACCGTCAGGACCCCCCCGCAGGAAGTTGGCGAGGAGGCTTGGCAACGCTAGTGTCGGTAAGCATACCTAGTAGAGAAACTGTTATAAACACCAACCTCCATGTTTTAACAACTGTTGTGGGAGGAACATATCCAATCACAATTTGTAACGTCTACTTGGAATGCGGAGAAGAAGTTACGCGGCGGGAGTTAAACAACATCGTACATCAACTTAAAGCCCCTTTCATGGTAGCAGGGGACTTCAACGCCCATAGTAGAGTGTGGGGTTCATCTTCTGACGATGCAAGAGGACGCATTATAGAAGCATTCATAGAAGATCAAGGACTGTTCCTTCACAACAACGGACAGCCCACTTACATGGATGCGAGGACAGGCAATCAGGATGCTATCGACCTAGTAATATCATCACCAGCTGTGAGTCGCTTATCCGATTTTTCAATATCACCCTATTTGTATGGTAGTGATCATTACCCGATATATATTTCCATTTTCCCTAATAACCCTAGTCCATCACCTTCCACCCGGTGGTCATTTAAAAATGCAGATTGGGCTTGCTTTAGAAGGCACCTGTGTGAAGCGTCTCCTCCTTTAGTGAACGAGATTAGAGCAGAACTACTCCTTACCTTTATCACAACATCAATTTTAAATGCCGCCAACCTAGCAATACCAAGATCAACCCATGGCAGAGGCCGCCCGTTAGTCCCCTGGTGGAATAAAGATTGCAAAATCGCTCTCAAAGAGAGACGTAAAACTCTGAGGCAGTTCAAAGCTAATGCTACTCAAGAAAACCTTGCAAGATATAGGAAAGCGAGAGCTAAAAGCAAATATGTGTTCAAACAGGCCAAATTAGCATCATGGAGGAGTTACGTATCTTCTCTAAATCAATTCACTCCATCCTCTGAAGTGTGGAAGAAAGTTAAAGCGTTATCTGGGAAGAAAAGTGTCCTTGCCTTACCAGTCCTAAATATCAATAATGACCTAGTCTCTAATCCGCAACAAGTAGCTGAAACAATGGCATCCCATTTCGCTAAAGTCAGCTCAAACAGAGCTTACACTCAGGATTTTCAGAACATAAAAATCCAATCTGAGGTAAACGAAATTGTATTTGATGATAACACCTCTAATTCCCAATTCTATAACAAAGAATTCAGTCTTTGGGAACTGGAAACTGCTCTCAACACATTGAAACTAACTGCACCAGGACCAGATCAAATCCATAATATTATGCTAAAAAACCTACCTACATCATTTCGACTCTACGTCCTGAAACTCTACAACATCCTGTGGACTTCCCAAACCTATCCTGATAGCTGGCGGGAAGCAATATTAATACCTATTGCAAAACCTGGAAAGAACACCACATTCCCAGAATCATACAGGCCAATAGCAATGACCAACACACTTAGCAAATTGCTCGAAAAAATGGTTAATGCAAGACTTATGTGGGAGCTGGAATCAAAGAACCTGCTGTCAAGATACCAGAGTGGTTTCAGGAAAAGAAGATCGACCATAGACAACCTCGTGAGATTAGAAAACTACATCAGGGACGGGTTTACTCAAGGCAAAGAAACTGTAGGTGTATTCTTTGATTGCGAGAAAGCCTATGATAAGACGTGGCGATACCTTATCCTTAAGCAGTTACAGAAAACAGGCTTTGAAGGTCACCTGCCAACTTTTATTAAGAACTTTTTGGCTGAGCGGAGGTTCAGAGTGAAGATAGGAGATACGTTATCAACTTCCTACATTCAAGAAAACGGTGTCCCTCAAGGGGCAGTTTTAAGTGTGACCCTATTTATACTGGCGATCAATGATCTCGAGTCAGTAATTCCACCAAGCGTTGAAACCTTTTTCTTCGTGGACGATGTAACAGTACTTTTTAGATCTAAAACTAGTACCATGGCCACTCCAGTTTTGCAGCAGTGTATCAATAGAATGAGAAACTGGGCCTCATGTAATGGCTTCACCTTTTCACCTACAAAATCATGTTGTGTGACATTTTCAAGAAAAAGGAGACACCAACCAATAACTCTTAGACTCTCAGGCCAAATCATACCAACAGTTGAGGAGGTTAAATACCTTGGCCTCATTGTAGATAGAAAACTAACGTTTAAGTCCCATATTGAAAACTTAAGATCAAAGTGCTTACGAGGTCTTAACTTTCTACGTATGATCCAGTCACACAGTTGGGGAGCAGATCGGTATACACTATTGAGACTTTACAATCAACTCATTAGAAGTAAGATGGACTACGGCTGTGAGATATACGGCTCAGCAAAAGAAATTCATCTTAAAAGGTTGGACCCTGTTCATAACTCAGCTCTACGCATAGTGACTGGCTCTTTCAGAACCAGCCCTGTTGACAGCATTTTGGTAGAATGTAATGAGCCAACACTATCCTTTAGAAGAAATCTCACGCTGCTACGCTTAGGTTTTAGGCTCCTGCAAACTCCAGAAAATCCTTCAGCCCAATTATTTCTAAATCAAAATTCCATTCCTTTGTATAACCGTAACACCCACCTTCCCAAACCAGCTGGCCCCCGTTTCAAACAGCTAATCTCTTTATTAGGACTATCAGACCTACCAAAACCAACACCTTTGAACCTCTATGAAAAGCCACCCTGGATTATGACCCAACCTAGAATAAATTACTTGGGACATTCTCAACGAAAGATTGAAACACTTGACGTTCAATATGTGCAGGAACACCGCAAGCATATGATCAAGAATGCCGATGCAGCCCTTTTTTACACAGACGCCTCGAAAAACAACGAAGGAAGTGGTTGTGCCTTCATTCAGAATGAGGTATCTAAGCAATACGCTTGTAGTAAGTGGAGCTCTATAAACACAGTCGAGCTTGAAGCGATCAGAAAAGCTGTTAAGCACGCGACTGAAAACAACATGAAGAAAATAGTTATCTACACCGACTCACAATGTGCTCTCCAAGCTCTGTGTAAACTATACTCAGAAAGTTCCGTCGTCGCAGCGATACGAGATGATGAGTATACAAACCAAATCAAAGTAAAATACTGCTGGGTTCCCAGCCATAGAAATATAGAAGGAAACGAGAAGGTGGACAAAATGGCGAAGGAGGCAATAAACAAGGGAGAAGAACTTGAAACCGTGATCACTGCTAAGGACCTAAATAAAACTCTATGGAGTACCTTACTTAGACAATGGCAAGAAGACTGGACAAACGGTTCAAACACAAAATTAAAATATATTAAACCTCTCATCACAGACTGGAAAACATGCTGTAGACAAAACAGACGGGAAGAAATAATTTTGGCACGACTCCGGATTGGACACACACGACTGACGCACGGCTACCTCATCACACGACAAGACCCACCAACCTGTAGGTTATGTGGAGAAACATTGACTGTTCACCATATCCTCTGCGACTGCGACAGACTTGACGAGGAAAGAAAACAGTTTGAACTTCCAACAACAATTTCTGAAATTCTACGAGACGACGAAACCACTGTTCAAAAGCTATTTAAATATTTGGAACATTTAGATTTAGTGAAAGATGTATAGACTCAAATTAATAAAAAATGTGTAAATAACTACTGTATCGGGTGTGCATGACCAAGTTGTCGAACACCCATATGAAAACAATAAATAAATAAATATAAATAAAAATAATATGTTGACAGAAAAAACAACATAAAAAAAAAATGAAATCGTTCCATGAAATCTTGGAACGATTGGAACCGTTTCAGCACAGGAACTAGTTATTTTGATAGTTACGTTCCGGTTCGTCCATCCGGTTCCTACTACAGAGTAATAAAAGAATATAATCAATGTAACGACCATTTAGTAGAGATTTATATTTTTTACATTTTTTTTTCAAATGCAGTTAAAGCGCTAAGAAAAACGAAACTACTACCTATGTTGAATTGCATGCATATATTTGAATGACTTAATGACCTTTAGATTTTACATTTTGTAATATTATTTGAATTAAAACGCAAAACTAGTTTATTTTCTTTTACATGATTGTTCATTACACTTCCAGCTAAAATTTAAACAATTTGAAAAGCGGAAAATAATTTAAGGTTATTATTTAGAACACAAAACATTATTTCATAATTCTCAGAAGTTTTTAGAGTACATATAAGATTAATCGTAATGCAATATTTGTACTTCAGTTAATATTTTCTTTTGACTGATAACTTTTTATCAGTCAAAGAAAATTATTAGATAAAAATAATTACATTGTAATATTTAATAAAGAAATCACACCTTCTTCATAGCATGGTTTGCTTCAAATCTAAACATTTACCAACACTTTAGACTTTTAGACGTAATATACCAACAAAATCTAATATTTATTCTTAATTTGATGAACATTTTTCCCTCAATAAAATATAATAATTTAAATATTTGTTGAAAAACACAATTTATTACTTACTTTTCACTAAACTGCACAGAGTATAAGAGTTATTTGTGAAAGCTTTTTCACAACACTTTATCATCCCGAAGTTTAAAATTTGGTCGAATTAAAAACTATAATTTCATTTTCTTTCTGTATGCTTTTAAGAGAAAGAATATTAATTTTAGTAAATCCTTGATTAAAATTCCTTTAATTGCCCCCCCCCCCCCCCCTCTGTCTGTCGTTTATTTATTATTTTTTTATTAATTTATCAAAAAGAAGTGTATTCACCCCTTTTTTATTTTTGCAAATATCAATAATAAAAGTGAAATAAATTTCCTCCTGTCTATTGAGTTTTAATTATTGGTCTTCTTAAAATAATGATATATATATATATATATATATATATATATATATATATATATATATATATATATATATATATATAAATATATATATATATAGTACTATATATATATGTAGGTATCTTGCTTAATAAGAAACTTAAAACCTCCCCCCCCCCCCTGCTTTTATTTGAACCATGATGTTCTAGTAATCTACTTGGTCAGACCATGATGTTCTAGTAATTTACTAGGTTGTAGTATAGCTATCAACAATTTAAATAGCTTTGTTTTGTAGTAAAGAAAGCCTTCACGTAAAACGAGTAGTAATAATTTTTTTGGGGTTGTTATTTAAGGGCTAAATGTAGGGCTTTATAGAAGGGTTGGATATTTTGGTGATTCTAGGTTGGTAACACGAAAACCTCCTCCTGCCTGCACTCTAATCAATAAAGAGCGGAGGGAGAAGCTCCCCCCACCTCTACCCCCTCCATCTTGATTTTATATAGGTCAACCCCTCCAACTGTACTACAATCCTACCAACTTTATATATAACGTAAAAAAAGAATAAGAAACAAATCTATTTTAAGATTTACAACAGATATGATTGAAAAAAAAATAATCAAGATATAACCATTGAATAAAATAATACAAACAAATATTTTTCTTTATTTATTTATACTCTCTATAACTAATTCATAAAATTAAATTACTTACTTTGTCACTTAATTTCTCATTGTTATAATTGGTCACGCACAATAATTCGAGATTCGTTTTTCGGAAAGGTTTTTATTCCCGTAGTTCCCTTTTTTCTTTTGTTTAAATGACAATTAGTAGAAAGTATCTAGTTAGTATAAGTTTATTAGTATGACTTTATATACTTATAGTTCAGAAAATAGCGTGCAAAAATCGTGACTGACTAACATTATGCTAGAATTTTGCGTATAAGTAAATCTCTTGGTGCCCTTTGAGAATATGTGGTAGGCTAAGTTCGTCTGCGGGACATAGCAAGCCCATAGGCTTTTTAAAAAAAAAATAGACCGGTAGAGAGCGGCCATGTCCCACCCATTTTGGCAGACAATGTGATTTTCATGATCCACCTGAGAACAAAATTAGTTATTCAATCAAAAATCAAGTTGATTTTAGTTTGTAACTTGATAGGTTAGTTATACAAATATTTTTCAATTTTTTAAGTTTTTGGTAGTTTTCATACTACGGAAAGTTAAATTTTAATTTAAATCAAATTATAATTATTATTAACTACGGGAAACAGACATATAGAGACCCGTGGTTCAAATCCCGGCACAGGAGTGTATTTTTCACTGTCTGTTTCCCGTAGTTAATAATAATTATAATTTGATTTAAATTAAAATTTAACTTTCCGTAGTATGAAAACTACCAAAAACTTAAAAAATTGAATTTCGAATTGATTGTACAAGGTACAGGTACTAATTGAGTACTTTATAATTATAAGCGTTAATTCTGGTTTAGTTCTAATGTCATAAATATTGACTGTCTAAATGTATATGAATATTGAAAGCTTGGATTCGGGACTAGTTATCGATTACGGTAGTGAAAAATCATTCTCCTGCGTAGCTTAGATGGAAGAGCGCTATACTGGAAATATAGAGGCCCGTGGTTCAAATCCCGGCACAGGAGTGTATTTTTCACTGTCTGTTTCCCGTAGTTAATAATAATTATAATTTGATTTAAAAAAAACAAATATTTTTTTTAAATCAAAGTTGTCACATAGCAAATGACAAAATAACATCATCTTGATTTTTTATCTACTAACTACTTTATTACTCAGGATTATGAAAATCACATTGTCAGCCAAAATGTATGGGACATGGTCGCTTTCTACCGATCAACTTTTTTTAACAGCCTATGGCCGAGCTATGTCCTGCAGACGAACTAAGCCAACCACATATTCTTAAAGGGCGCCAAAAGATTAACTTATACACAAAATTCTAGCTCGATGAAAGTCAATCACTTTTGTGTACGTTTTATCTCCTTGGACTATTATGTATATAAAAAAAATATTGAATTATATTTATGTAAAAAACTATACAAATAATTTTAAAAAAGCCTATATACCAAATAAGAAAATATAAAATGTTTAATTATAATACATTTTTATTATTAAGTTCAGTTATATGATCTTGGTGATAAATTTATCATTTATTTTCACGGGAAAATGTTTCAATTTATTTCATTAATAGTTTTGACAGACTTATGAGCTCATGTGTGAATTAGTAAATAGTTAATGTTATACTTTGTTCATGGAATTATACCAGATTATAAGATGAAAGTATTGACACTTGATGGTGAGGCTACTTGCTCAGTATTGATTGGTCTGTCACCTGCCTGATTCGCGAAGCAAAAAACGATAGAGTAAATCCAGGTTGCCATTACTGAATAAAAACCAAAAATACACTAAGTTGCTAATAGTGATTTTTTTTTTTAAAACACCATTGATTGGGGGTATATAATAAAATAAAAACAAACAAAATTCTAAATTTAAGTTATTAAGTCACGCTCATGTACAACAGCTTTTGGCCTATAGTTGGATTCATTAATAAAATCAATATTAAAATTATGAATATACTTGCATAGACTTCTGAGTCTGCTTTGGTCTTGGAGATAATAGAGTATGTCAACATTTTCTGGATCCCGTCGTTTCAAACTCCATGACTCCATTGCTGGGCTCATTTGAAAGTTTCCTATGATAAGAGTTACACAAACAGTTTTTTTTAATTACAGAGTCATCAACAAGGAAATCGATAATCAACATTATGGTTATAAATAGATCGTGATATGATGAGAACATAATTAAGAACTGATTGTTTAACTCCCACCATGAGCAACACCTTTGAAAATTCCTGCAATGAGCTGCAGGAAACATCAAACATCATACTACTATACTTAGTCATTAGAGACTAAGTAAAATAATTGAAGCCTTTATCAAACAAATTATCTGATTTAGAAATGATTATGGTGAATATTAATTCCTTGTAACATCTCTCTGCTGCAAGAAGCTTTAAGGTAGCAGTCAGTCTCTAGTAAGGAGATAGAGCTTGTTAAAGCACTGTCTTCTTTCTTTATCAAAGGGGTTATCATATCCAGTAATTGTTTAAATGTCTATTTGCAAATAATTTTCCAGTCCTGCGGTTCGCTCGGAAAGCTTACTTCGCTTTAAACCACAGAATTTTGGTTTACGTTTACGAGACACACGCTTTTCCCTAAAAGTGCATACTGATCAAATGAATAGCAGAAGTAACTCCACCATGGCCGGTAAAGAACCAAATAAATCGAATAGGAAGATAAATCGTACGAGAAATTGGATGGGTAAGCACACCCTAAGATCTTATGATTAATTGTACAATCCATTTGACCAACCAGATTGCTCGATAAATTGGTATGTGCAAATCCCACTTTACCCAAGAAAAACTCATTAAAATAAAACTATAACAAAAATGTTTATTAACATTAATTTTGGTTTTCAGTTTTTTTTTTAAACTCCGCGTCGACAGCCTATGTCATCGGCGGGAATACTAAATTATCTTTAAATTTTATTGTAGATATTTTTTTTTTTTTTTCTAAAACTCTTTAATTTTTGGTTTTCTAGTCGTACTTTTGAATTCTTCAATGTCTTCTTGAATACCACATTCTCTTTTTTTTGCTATACTGTTCACATTCTATTAAGTGGTGTATAGTTATTCTTTTTGCACATCTGTTGCATCTAAGGTAATGATTACCAACCAGTGTGCCTCGGCGTATTGTTATACCGTGAGGCCTCCATAGGTATATGCCTTGAAATTTCATTGAAAGCCTTGTCAACAATTATTATCGAAAGTTGAAACTGAATTGATATGTATTTCTATATCAATCAATATAATATTTGTATAACATTAAAATATGATTTTACATGAGTTTTCCTAACCTAAATAAACACATTAGTCAGTCAATTAGTGTATCAAGTGTGCCACAGCTAAATATAGGTTGGGAATAATGTGCCATAAGATCAAAAGGGTTGGGAAATACTGATTTATAAGTGGCTTGTACCTTCTAGTAGACAGATATGAGTTAAGTGAGTATGAACGCAGGCTGTTTAAGGATTTTGATCTTATCCCTTTTGGTGAACCCTCAGGCCAATCGTGATTAGGTCCGGAAAACTCCTTCTGTAGAGTGTAAAGGGTGGCCTGCTTTTTCCAGTTTCTCCAAAGTGTCATTAATTGTCAAGTTGATCAAGTAGTTGTATTCGTATTGATTCTGTGACTACCTCAGTAGATAGAGCTGCTTCTTCAGCTGGTATGTAGGCAGTTTCATTCTGATGAGGCCGTAGTGAACCTCCTCCACTAACGTCTATCCCCCAGTCAGTTTTCGCGCCCCTTTCAAACTACTCCCGATATAGCTTTCGACAATTGAAGAGTTGAAATTCATAAGGCTCTAAGTGCCAAATCGGTTTCTGAAAAAAAGTTATGTATGTGGCTCTTAAACCCAAAAGAAGCAACACTGGGGAGATGCTGCTATCTTGTGAGCTTTTTAACAAATATACGTTTCTACCATTTGGCACTTAGACCTTTTTGATTATTACAAGGTTGGGCCTTAAATCGTTTTGAAGCCATCAACTCAAAAATATATTTTTTGGCACTTAGAGCCTTATGAATTTCAACTCTTCAATTAGACAATTAGTATATAAGAGTTGACTATGATATTTAAATTTAAAATGAAATCAACAATTTTTTGATGCTAAATAAAGACTTTTTTACATCCCGATCCCTTGCATTTAAAAGAAAATTAAATCATTGTTACTTAAAGAGATTTTAAGTGCTTTTATTTTTTAATTGTAATTAGTGTGCTTTTAGAGTTATGTTTTAAGGCCTTATTACCTTGTGCCTAATTAGTAACTAGCTCATTTTTTTATTTCTTTTTAAATTAATTTTGGTAGAATGGCTTTTTAAGAAAAGAATATTCTTTTAGCGTAGTCAGAGTGTTTTGTTGGAACTTCACATTTTTCTTTAGCATATAAGGTTTTTAGGTATTTTATGAGTTGAGAATTGTGCAGAGTTTTCGTGCGGGAGTATTTTCGGGTTGGTTTGGGCTTTAAAGGAGGTTAGTGGGTCGGTATCGAGCGGGAAGCACGTGCTGAGGCATGCGCACAAAGCACCGTAGTGTACAGCTTAGTTGTATCCGCCCCTCCCCTTTTCTAAAGGCTCGCTGAGCAAGGGTGGTTGTCCTAAAAATAACATCCCCCTACCTTCTCCTCCCTTACTAATAATATCTGCATCATCACCCACGCATCTAAAACCAACCACTAGCCAATACAATTGTCGACTCAAAGTCGTATTTCCCCTCTTTCAAATATAGTAATTCAACATTGATTTGACAGAAATCAACGTAACATGAGTAATATATTTTTTCCCCACATGTATTTGAGAAAAGAAAATAAAGAGAGCATTTATTAAAATCAACTTTCTAATTAAAAATAGATTAACATATAAAATACTAGTAGTTCTGTGAACAGTTGGCCTCGCTCGTTAAAATAACAAATCGGGGTTTGAGCTTAGGTTAAAAAATTATCAGAAAAATATGTTATTTCAACAAAATAGACCTGAAATGTGAAAAAGTAGAAAATGTTTTTACACAATTTTAGAGTAATTTTAAAGGGCTTCACAACGATACCAAACACGGCCGGTCAGCTACTATTTTTACCATTTCTAAAACAAAGGTACAAACATATGTACTCCTCATTGACAGGGTTCAGTAATAAATTTAAAGTTCTTTTTTCGCGCACACTTTACTACTATAAAGTAGTAAGTACTATATGAGTTTCAGCCTGATCCTATGAAAAGCAAAAACGGTACAGTAAAACAAATAAATAGTAGGGAATGTTTGTGTATTTCAACAAACCGGTACCAAAAGTACCCTTTTATGTACATAATTTTTTTTTCAGTACAACCGCAGTATAAGGCCTACTTAAATGCCTACATAAAGACACCTTTACAAAACACATTAAAATAAAAATTTAGCCTGCACAGTACCCAAACTTTATGTACCTTTTGTACCAAAAGTACTAAAGGTGCTTAAATTAAATGTCCATCTTGGGATGTACAATATTATACTGTATTATGTACTAAAAGGTCAATCTTGTCACACAATTATCTTAGTAGCAAAGTGGTCAACAGTGGACTCACCTCGCACCTTTTTAGAGCACGAAAAACTATTTATCGTTCAAAAGGTTCGGCACCCTGACTTTTTTAGATATACATTTGTACCTTTTTAAAGTAAGTTTTAAGGGCTTTCCAGCGATATCAAACACGGCCGGCCAGCTACTATTTTTATTTTTTCTTAAATAGAGGTACACAACTTTGTAACCCTCATATACCCGGCATGTTACTAAATTTAAGGTTTTCATTTCATGTAAACTTTACTACTATAAAGTACTAAATACCATATGACCCCACATCACAGCTCGGTCGGCCTGCGGCCTCCCTCGCAAAGACAGTCGATTTACAAAAATTAAGAGAGAGACAGACACACAGACGAAATGCCAAACGGTCGAGTTAAAACAGAGACCTCGCTTCGCTCGGTCAAAAAATAATAAAGTAACAACAGTCCCACATATTCAGTTTCAAACAAAACAAGGTGTGGCATTAAATCCCATGATTTGCTTTCAAGCCTATCGAAGGGAACGGAAGCCTCGTAATCATTCTAAATAACGATTTATTTTTGTCTCCAAAATCAAAAATTTTGACACAAAAATCCCTTTCAATATCAAGAATTTTGGTATCTTTTCTGTCTGCCATTAGACATTTTTACGAACGAATATATCATAAAATATTGATGATATTTATTTGTAGGATGTGCCATAATTAGTTCAGAGATGGTGTCATAATATAATTTTCAACCTGATGTGCACGTTGGGTTTATTTGCCGCATGCGCAAAAACTTCTTTCCTATTAACTCCTATATGTTTATAAATATTCATCCGATATTGAAGAAATTTGGACTGTTTGTCCAAACTAACCCATTAATTGTCCTGTAATCAATTTAACTCATTGGGAATAGAAACAGATCCAAATATCATGTTATAATTCATCCAATAATAGGACGTGAGAAAGATTCAACACAAATTGGCAATAGTTTCATAATAAATTATCATTACAAATAAAATTAGCTAGGGGGAAAATAAAAATAAAAAAAATTATATTTGCATATTTTTTCCATTTACTTAAAATTGAATTAATCAAAATACAAAAGATAGTTAGTTGGTATATTTAAAGAAAGCCATTTTGAAACAATATAAAATAACAAAAAAATGGCTTCATCCAAAATCCAAACTATCAGTTTTATAAAATAACAGACAAAATAAAATAAGAAGGCAGATGTAAATCGCCATTTTTTAATAAAACTGAAATAAAAAGAAGAGAGAAAAAAATATATATGTATCGAAAAAAGGGATATATACGACATGGTTTGCAATAAATTGAAATTAGCTTTTCGTATGATATACTTTACAGCTGATATTAAGAAGAAAATATGTAGCAAGAGAAAGCTGCTTACATGATTTCCTTCAGAATCAGACGGTACTTGTCTTGCGAAGTCTGAGAGTTAAATCCATAAATATAACTAATATCTCCTGACTTAGGCACGGTCGGATCTTGTATATATAAATTTTCCAAATCCAAGAAGAAATAGAGCATGCTGTCATATCTAGTTTGTGTTACTAAGGATTTATTATAAAATAGCTACTCGAGGTTGGTAATAAAATACCGAAAAATATTTTCCTTTAAAATAGAAGATGCTTCTATATAAAATAAAAACAAAAAATTCCTTGATCACAATTCTAAAGATGTTGCGTCCGAAAACAGGAAATATTTAAGAGTTTTCATACTTCTTTTATTATATAATTTAGATTTGTTTAAATAAAATTATAATTATCAATAACTACGGGAGACATACAGAGAAAAATAGACCCCCGAACCGGGACTCGAACCACGGGTCCTCCTATTAATCCGATACAGGTGCTCTAACCAACTGAGCTATATGGGAGAATGAATTTTCTCTGTCGTTACCGATACAAATTCCCCCGAATCCAAGCTTTCAATCTCATTCTACAAATCTAGAGAGCCAAAGATTCTCCCGTATAGCTCAGTTGGTAAGAGCACCTGTATCGGATTAATAGGAGGACCTAGTTCGAGTCCCGGTGCGGGGGTCTATTTTTCTCTGTATGTCTCCCGAAGTTATTGATAATTATAATTTGAGTAAAATTTAATCTTTCCGTACTATGAAAACTACCAAAAAACTTAAAAAATTGAATTTAGATTTGTTTTGCATCATTTTCTTATAAAAGTGATTTTTTCGAGTCTATAAGTATATATGTTTTGTCAAAGACCCTTTCTACTTTATCCTGTATGCATTAGATAGAGAGAGAACGTATTAAGATGGCGTAAAAATTCGATGGCACTTCTTTGGATTGTTACTCCCCTTATAAAAAAAACAGAGGGAGTAACAATGTAAAGAAGGTATAAGGAATGGTCTTCTTTTGACTGTTACTCCCCTTATAAAAATAGAAGTGTGATATCCCTTTGTCTCAAAGTACATTGACCTCAACATCCCTTTGTCTTAATAGTTATTTAGTCAGTCATTTATATTTAAAAAAAACAGGGGATTAACAATCTAAAGAAGTACCAATTCAATTTTAAAATATTGATGGATTTACACGATTCCAAAAACGTGCTTTTTAAAGAAAAAAATATGTTCAAAGGCGAACTTGATAAATGAATTTTAGCCCTAAATTTGGGGCACTACCACCCAAGAAACTCTGAAAAAGATAGTTCTAGAAAACGGTTCCGCCTATCATGATTAAAAAATTGTAAAAAGATAACCCATTTAAATAAGAATTTAACCATACTAGTAGTAAGCTTTACCGGAAAAAATCTAGTTTCCGGGATATTGATGAAAAATAAATTTAATCTATAGGTGATAATCGTAAACGCAATGAAAACTATTACCTGTTTGAACACCCTTTTAGTTATATTTAATTATAAATGATTTAAATTATATTCTCAGAGATAGCGTAAAAAAAATGTCTGATTAACATGAAGAAAATAATATAGAATTTTGTGTTGAGAGAAAAGTTCGTCTGCAGGTCATAGCTTGACTATAAGCTTAAAAAAAATAAAGAATAAACAGATCGGTGAAGAGCGGTCGTGTCCCACCGTGATTTTCATAATCCTAAAATCAGAAGAAACAAAATACTTCTTGCATACGAGTCCGCAAGACAGTGAGACATTTTCATGTTTTCGCTCTGCGTAAACTACCGACATAAAATTAAATAAAATCGGTAATTTATTCAAGTAATTGAAAAAAGTAGATGGAAGATAATTTTTATTCTTATCTCCACACCGGTACTGCCGCGGCTTGATTGCAAACGACTGAATTCAAAGGCGCCGGCCCGCCTTCTACGAATTGTTAATATGCCTTCATACTAGGTAGGCCGAGAGGGCTGAGAGTTGATGGCAACCTCCTGTACTTTCCTAACTCCCTATCACACGTATAAATCTTTTTTTCTTCGGCCCTATGACGTGCGGTGGAGGGAGACAGGAGACAGACTGTGCACACCTCTATACACTTCTACACTCCTTGATACACCGGGTAACGTTTTTTAGTAACGCTTTTCGAGTTATGTAGCGCAGCCTAAACATAAAATGTCAAAAATCAAGTTGACGTTAGGGTGTCACTTTTGATAGATTATAGTTATTCAAATATTTCTCCAAAACAAAGTGGTCACAAAGAAAATGACTAGCTAAATCAAATTCATTTTTTGGTCTACTAACTAATTTTGTACTCAGGGCTCAGGATCATAAAAATCATATTGTCCGCCAAAATGTGGGGGACATGTCCGCTCTAAAGTTCCAAAACGGATATTTCTGTTAAAATCTCGGTTTCGGATTATTTGGGCGAAAACCATACTTCCTCCTTTTAAGGTAAGGAAAAATAGAAAAAACTAAGCCAAAAAACCCCTTTACCTTTTGAAAATAAAGTTAAACTAAATATTTTAAAGAAATATCTTGAATATAGCGTCTGTAAAATCTATAAAACATTTTGAACATCTTCTATTCCCAACATCCCAACTAAATCAAATTGATAAAGAAGTCGAATTATGTTTTACTCGTTTGGTTCCGACACCGACAGGGGAAAATCCTGAAGAAAGGACCACACCCATTACTTCTCTACCTCTACACTAAGCCTAAAATTTGAGCTCCGCGACCGAACTTTATTGAATTTAATTTTTGTTTTATCCATATCAAAGACAAGATCTAAATTCAGAAAATAAAAGAATATCCTTAAAGCTGTTTTCAAAACATGATTAAGAACGTTTAAGTATTAAAACACATCCTTTGAAACAGGAAAACCCAGGATGTTATGTCTCCAGACAATTTATGAGTCGAAGAATAAAACGGATGTGAAACAAATAGAAGAAGTATAAAAATTGCAATATTGGACAGGTTCCAAAGCAGTTAAGATTTTAAAGGTATAAATTCAGCGAAAAGCTTGGAAAGCCAAGCACCACCGCCACCTATATTGACTTGACCTACTTCTAAACCACCAATAAATCCTATATTTTTTTCCTCACTTCAACAATTTATCTTCATTTCTTTTCAGGAAAAAGTTTTCCAGAAAAGAACAAGGTGCAAGTCTCGTTATATATTTTCATACTTAAAATAATAACAAATTCATAACTTTTATATTATTCCGTAATAATCTTATATATGAATATATAAATCTAAAATAAAAATTAATTTAAAAATGACAATTTTGTTAAATATTAAGGTTTAATTACTACTAAAAAATTGTACAATTATGAATGGTTGGTCTATTAATATAAAAACACTACAAATACAAGCTTTAGGGCAATGGTAATGTTTTTTTGCGATTATCTCGAAAACGAAGCTGTTCCAGGTCCATGTGTTATATGTTCCACCAGTTTATAGGAACTTTTTTTGTTCAGCGTCAAATTTCCTATAAGAAACACTAAGTGTTGTGGTTTCGTTCGGGGAAACCTTTTTTGCTTTTGTACTATAATTGGTTGTGATCCTGACCAAAAAATTTCACGTCTGGTAACATTCAATTAACCATAATTCAAAAACTAGTCCGTTGATCTTAAAACTTTAATTATACCATTTGAAAACTTATGAAAATCAGAAGTTTTTCTTGAAAACACCACACTTCTAAGTTAGAAGTGTAGCGTTCTAACATCCATCATTTAAGAGTAATAAGCTCAGGAATTCCGTGGTGAATTTTAAAAAAATAAAATTTTCAAATGTAAAAGGACTTAAAAGATGCTTAGCAGCTGATAATTTGGTAATAAATGAATGATTCTGAAAGGTTTTTTTATGCTCTTTAAAATTGGTCCTTAGCCCAATTCCTCTATCTCATTTAGTTTTTGAGATATTAGACATTTTTTGAAAATTTTATTATTGAAAAAGAAATAAATCGATATCTCGAGAAATATTGAGATGTGGGCATATGCTTACTCGTAATTTTTTGTAGCATTTGACCCATAGAATCCGCCAGTTTCTTTATGACATTTTATCGTGGTTCACCCTGTATATGTATCTAAATAAAAGAAGAGATTTGAAGTTTTAAGGCACTTTTGTGGAATGAGTACTTAATTAAAAAAAAAAAAAAATCGGTCCGAGACAACTCAGACAAACTTTCTCAAATACGAGTTCATAATTATTTAGCCCAGTGTTTTCCATTTATTAGATTTCGTATGTAAATTTAATTATTATTGAGCATTTCATTAAAATGTATCATAAAAAAAACTTCTCCCGGGCGGGGAATCGAACCCGGGCTCTCTCGGTCCGCGTTTTAAGATTATTTCTCAGGAACTAGATTTTACCCGGGAAAACGGCTTATATCGTTGGATTCGTATTTAAATGGACTATATTTTAGAATTTTTTAATCAAAATCATCGGAACCGTTTTCGAGAAATAATTTTTTTTCACGAGTTTATGGGGGGTAGTGCCCCTAAATTTGGAGCTAAAATTCAGTTCTTGATTTCGCCTCGGGGTATGATTTTTCTGAACATGTATGCCAAATTTCGTCAAAATCGGCCCAGTAGTTTAGGCTCCAGGCGTCTGCACAGACGACATATAGACATTTTTTAAAAACCACTTTTTTGGACTCAGGGGACCTCAAAACGTGTAAATCCATCAAAATCTCAAAATCGAATTTTCGCGCCATCACAATACTTTCTCTTTATATGAGAAAGTAAAAAAATACGTTTGGTGTCGCGGGAACCCAGTAGGAACGAAGTTCCTTAAGCTTTTTATTAAATATAAATTATAAAAATCATGCAGCTAAGTATACGTTGCTAACAACTTATACATAGAGGAGTTAGAAAAGAGACAAAGTTAAAAGTAACTAATTATTTGTACTTAGCGGAGTTAAAGCAAATTAAAAAAAGAAGCATGTTTTATCATTGAAGCGAGAAAATATAGATATTGAATTTGAGAAAATAGTTAATAATGATGAGTTAATAGTTAAAGAGGATGATTGAGTAAAGAGCCGAGTAGTGAGGGAACAGGAATCAGGACTATTCCCTAACCCTCATGCCTCGGCTACTCCAATCATCGGAAACGTTTTCACGAAATGGAATTTTTTTACTGTGTAAAACACCCCATTTAAGCTAGAACCCTATTGAGGATTTTTTTTTTTTTTTTTTCATCTTAGAAGGTTTTCAGCTAAAACTAAGAAAATCAAACAAGTTTAACAAATATTAATAAAAACAAAATCATTTTGAAAAAAAAAATATATAAATATGGAAATGACTACTACAAATATTTGTATTTGATTTTGTAATCTTCTCCGTTTGTTGTTATTTTTTTCCAGGAAAAAGGTATTCCAATGAAGTGTAAACATAGTATACAAGAAAAATACTACGGGAGGGGGGGAGGGTAGGAGAGAAAATGTATATTTGGATGAAAAGTGAAAATTCTGGTGGGTACTATGGTGGTATAAGGTAGGGATATTGTATTGACAAGGGATCGTCAGGAGGGGGTGGGGCCCTGAAGTGAGTCAGAGTATAGACTCACTCTTTCTCCCTTGGGAAGGGCTGGAGTACGCCCTACGCCCTTCCCTGAGGCTTGGGCGTACTCTGCCAGGGCCCTATTGACCCAGCTATTCCTGGAAAACTCTTGACTTCACCATAACGAGAGGGCTGGGGGAGTTGTACATTGTACAGTGTTGTAAAAAAAAAAACCCTCACCACTTTACTACACCAAACCATCGAGCTTCATTAGACTTCATCTTTTTTAACATCGACTCCAAACAACGTTTTTTACTTTTTAAAAAAAAAAAAACTTTTCAGTAAAGAAAAAAAAAAAAATATGTAAAAGAAAACAACGAAATTGATTAAAAAAGCAAGGGAAAAAATATTGTAAGAAAAACCCTAATGAGGTATTCTTTTGTTTATAATACATAATAAATTTTTTGAGTAAAAAAAACCCCAACTTCAATGAAAATATTGCTTTTGTATAAAATTTAATTTTAAAGAACTTCTAACTTGTAATAGAAAAATATTCATTAAAAAAGAATAATGTTTTTTTTAATATTGTTTATGTCAAAAAAATGTAACGAAAACTGTTCCTATTAATGGTTTTATCAAAAAAATCTAAAATGTATTCCATTTAAATACAAATCTAACCATATAAATATTATTACAAGGAAAAATCTAGTTCCTGAGTAAATAGCTATAAACACAAAGAGTAAGAGGTTGAGTTCGATTCCCCACAAGGGAGGAGATATTTTTATGGTAAATTTTGATCTAATGTTCAAAAATAATTAATTAAATGTGACCCCGAAAACTCTTATCAACTAATAAATAGAAAACACTGGACCTAGTAATTATGTTCTTGTATATATATGAGAAAATTTAGTAGTAGTTGCATCAGAATGATTTTTTGAACTTTTGTGTGTCATTATATTTTTTTCTGGTAAAAGCAACACTTGTATAAGAAAATTTAGTAGTAGTTGCATTAGAATGATTTTTTAAACTTTTGTGGGTCATTCTATTTTTTCTGGTAAGCAACTCTTGTAATTATTTATACAATACATTGTACAACTGTCATAAAATTCTTTTGAAAAAAGAGTCATCACTTTTAAACTGAGGAATGAACTTGGTGTAAAATACTAAATTTAGCTAATAAAACTCAAAAGGATAAAAAAATTGAAAAAAAAAAAAAAAAAAAAAAAAAAAATTGTTTAAAGAAATAAATAATTTTTTTTAATAATTCTTACAATACATTTTTTTTTCATAGCTGACCAGAATAGTACATTACCATAAACATACGATTCTTAAAGAAACAAAAAAATCATAAAATCTAAATATTATTAACAAACAAAAATAAAAAATTGATTAACAAAAAATACTAAATACTCGCAGAAAATATATAATTATATATAGAATAATTAAGATTAGTTTTTTTTATAAATTTGTTCTAATCTGTACAAATATAATAACTTAATTAATAATAAATTAGTTTAATTGAGAGAAAAATAATATAAATAGAGTAGAGCCTCCGATTATCTGACTTCCGATTCGCTGTAATTCTCGCTTAAGTCAGTCTAAACCTGTTGTACACACTGTAATTTCTCAGTGCGCTCCCCCAATACTCCCAACCTACCCGGCGAGTGAACATGTAGGCACTAACTGTCAATTATTACGCTCAAAAAAGTGCCTTGATGAGCCAAGATATTTCTAACTTTTGGTTTGACCAAGTTTTTGTGTCCCTAGTCAAAAATAAATAAAAAATGTCACCGTAAAATTTTCCACTTTCTTGCTTAACCATCTTTTCAATTATCCGACAAAACTTTGGACGGTTAACGGAGATTCTACTTTAAATGGAAAGTTAAAAGAAGTAATGCAATACATAATAATACACAATAACCGATGAACAACCTATTCATCTGATGATAAGCATTTTACAGCCACAATCATCAGAGTCAAGTACAAAAATCAATAGATGTCTTCCAAAGACTAAAGTATGATAACGACAAAGTCTATAGAAACTCAGATATCAGAAACAATTTAAATTATTTTAAAATTTAAATTGTCTGTCAGTAATTGAAATATATTTTTATTAATTTGTGCCAGAGGAACTTATCACAGTAATCATTAATTTAATATCACTGGATACTTTTCTTTGTAATATAAAATTTAAATAAAAAAACACTAGCTTTTTTAATTAACATTTCTGGCACATTAAAAACTTTTTCTTGACACAAAATTAAACAACTTGGTACTTCTTTATATTGTTACTCCCCAATTTTTTTTAGAATATAAATGAATTTTACTAAATAACTATTAAGACAAAGGTATGTTTAGTCCAATGTACTTTGGGACAAAGGAATATCACACTTCTATTTTTATAAGGAGAGTAACAGTCTAAAGAAGAACATTCTGTACACCTTCTTTAGATTGTTACTCCTCTCTGTTTTTTTTTATAAGGGGAGTAACAATCCAAAAAAGTGCCTACAACTTTACCTTTATATTTGATAAACATAATACAACTCATATAAATAAATTAGCAATAAAATAACATACAATTAATATTTTTAAGACCAGGTACACTAAGAATAAGAGGTGAAGACCAAACCAAATAATGTAAAATAAATTATAAAAATAAAATTATTGAAATAATAAAAAAATAATAATAATAATAATTAATTGATCATAATTATGTTATATTATAAGAAAAGGCAATAAAGTAGAATCTCAATTTAACAGACTACTAATGGCTAAATGTTTGTTTATTTTAATGAAAGTTGGGTTAATAACAAATAATTCTTACAAAACGGCGTAACATCTATGAAAATGTAGTAGTTGGCTATAAAAAATAGGCTGGAAATTAGTGTGGCACATAGCTTCCTCGCATCTTATCACAAACTTTATTGATTTTATGTTTTTAGTAGCCATTATTATCTATTACATAGTCTTCATCACATAGCTTCCATTACCTTCGGTAAGCTCAGAAGCAAAAATGCTTTTATTATACAGTAGAACCTCGATAATTCGGACCTCTAAAATCCGGAGCCTCGAAAATCCGGACTGACTACTGAAAAATTTAATAACTAGAAATTCTATAAAAAAAAAATTCCGAAAGGTGAAAGTGGGACATCTCTTGCAAAAACGTATGGTGTGGGGTCATCTAAAACGAAAACGAGATAGCATACTGCGATACACGTCAAAGCTAGATTCTGAAGAGGGGTCAAAAAGCCGGAAAACGTTACGAACGGCAAATGATACCCTTTAGAAGATGCTATGTACATATGGTTTACCCAAAGAAGAAGCTCAGGAGCACCTTGTCAGGTCCTCTCGTCTGCGAAATAGTTGTTTTACAGCATATTCGAAAATTCGGACAAATCGGTAATTCGGACAGTGTCTGGTCCCAATTAGCCCGAATTATCGAGGTTCCACTGTACATAAAATGAATAAAACAAAGGTTTAATTGAAAAAGATGTGTACATATACACTGCATTATTATTTAGAACACGAAGGTTTAAGTTGATTGCTTACATTCACTGACGTGAAAACTTGTACATTACGCGTCTAATGTAAGTAACATTTTGCATGTGAGTGTGGAGTTTACACCCAAGCGATAGCGAGGGTAGTAAAATCACACATACAAAGCAAAATACAGTTTTCGCACGAGTTGTGTACCGTACTTTATCTACGATTGTTGGATTTTAATAATAAATACAAAAAAATTCAAAATCATTAAATATACATTGTTTATTTTTGATGAACAACAAATTGTTTCCAATCAATAAACTTACTGTATGTAAGTTCGTATTTCTCTTTTGATAAAGATGGCATTAATTCATTAGTTGTATTTTGTGCTGAATTAATTATGTCGGAAGGAGTATTATTCTCCTCATTTTCGTCATAATCACTTAAATCCCTCATTGTTTTTCACTAAAAACTTGATAAAAACAGTTACTTTAATTAAACAAACAGCAAATTAGTTTTGTTAAATGTAAACAAACACGCTAATTGTACGATAAGGTGAAGAATTCTTCTTTATTTCCGCACTAGTGCAGAAGTAAAAAAGAATTATGAAATGTGCATGCGCAATGAATACAACTACCAAAAGAATTACTTTCTACGCTTCTAAACAGTGATAAAATGTTTATATTTCGTAGGTATGAATCGTAGATAAAAAATTATTTTCAGCTGGGTTTGTTAACTTCTTATTTCTTCAGGTACTGAGGTGGGTAACATAAGTGTTCATAACATAGCCAAATAAAAAATAAACAAACTTTATTTTAATGTGAATAAAAAATCTTTTTTTTACCTACTTTTTAAAAAAGGATCTGTTGTTATAATGAGGTTCTACAAAAAAATTCAAGCGAATGCACGCATGAATTATGCCTGCATGTATTAAACGTAACAACTTCACTGTTTGAATGCCATTATTAAACATAATTTTATTAAAGAATGATTTTAATTAAACTTTATGTTTATTTTTGTAGTTTAAATGTCATGTGTAGAGTTCACCTGATTGTAGTGATATGATAAATAACCACTATATGAATGGATTCTCTTTTAACAACATGTATAATAAATTTTATCGAACCATTAATTTTTTTAATGTTGCTTGATAAAATTTGCAATAAGTTGTACTTTAACTTTATTAAGCCAGTATGTATTGATAGGAATATGCAATTAGACTACCTAAATGATAATTAAAAAATAAGTTTGTAAATAATAATAATACAAATCATTTAATTAATAATATAATTAATTATAAACAGCTTGCAATCACAAAAGAAAGTTGTTTTTTTAAACATATTGTAAAAAAGTTAAGTAAATAAAGTTTATAAAGATGGAGAGTATGTATGTGGAAGAAAAAGCAATGTACTCAGAAAGTTGACATTTATGTAGAACCAACAGTAGACTAATAACGATATATCCTCTAAATTTTATCAAAATTGGATGAGTAGGTTATATGGACAAACATGAAATCAATAAACACCCTGAAAATGAAGAAAAACAAAAACAAATAACGTTCTTCATAATGATATCAATGCTTCTGTTACTTTCAGTAAGATTAAAGAGCTTTGTAAGCTTAGAGAGCTCAGTAAGATTAAAGAGCTTTGTAAGCTTAGAGAGCTCAGTAAGATTAAAGAGCTTTGTAAGCTTAGAGAGCTCAGTAAGATTAAAGAGCTTTGTAAGCTTAGAGAGCTCAGTAAAATTAAAGAGCTTTGTAAACTTAGAGAGCTCAGTAAGATTAAAGAGCCATGTAAGCTTAGAGAGCTCAGTAAGATTAAAGAAGAGCTTAGTAAGCTTAGAGAGCTCAGTAAGATTAAAGAAGAGCTTTGTAAGCTTATAGAGCTCAGAAAGATTAAAGAGCTCTGTAAGCTTAGAGAGCTCAGTAAGATTAAAGAGCTTTGTAAGCTTAGAGAGCTCAGTAAGATTAAAGAGCATTGTAAGCTTAGTGAGCTCAGTAAGATTAAAGAGCTTTGTAAGCTTAGAGAGCTCAGTAAGATTAAAGAGCATTGTAAGCTTAGTGAGCTCAGTAAGATTAAAGAGCTTCGTAAGCTTAGAGAGCTCAGTAAGATTAAAGAGCTTTGTAATCTGCTGTTGCACACCTTTTTTTGCAAGGGTTTTTATTTTGCTACTCACCTTTCTTATTATAAAATTGATATGAATTTGGAATATATCAAAATTGAAAGATGAAAAAATGAGATACCTCTTTGTCTCGAAGTACAATAGACTAAATGTCCCTTTGTCCTAATAGTTATTTGCTTTGTTACCAACTTTGCTCGTTTGGCTGAGCCACTTCCCTACTTTTAAGTTTGTGACAAATGTATTTTAGTTAGTAAACTTTCTCGAAGTGAATAAAAAAATGTTGAAATTTACCAGCTACAAGACACAGTATTTATTTACTGAATAACATAAAGAGCTAAAAAGTCTATAAACATTTTATCATTTCTGATTGAAACTAAACTGAACTGCATTGAACATAATTCTATGTTCTTTTTAGGGTTTCGTTGGTAAAAACAAAAAAAAGAAACCCTTATAGTTTCGTTCCTGTGTCCGTCTGTCACTCTGTACGGTTCCAATAACTTTTGAACCAAAAAAGATAAAAACGTGAAACTTTCTAGTATAAAAGATCGTTTTGACGCGCACACAGGAAAAATATAGCGAACTCAATATTATTTTAAGAGACTGCAAGCAAATTTATCACCCATACTTATAAAAAGAAAGAAACATAATTTTTAAAATACTACTAATAAATACAAATAAATTACACAATTGATGCTAAATATGACAAGATTTTATTTATTTTTATTATAATCTATATAAATTTGGCATTAGGAATTGATTATATAAAATTTAATAAAAAATATATATAAATTATTTCTTGAAACCAGTTTTTTTTTTTTTCAGTTTCAAATATATTTAATTGTTTTTAAAAATCAGACTAATTTATTCATAGTTAATTATATTTTAATATTTACTTTTATTAACATAACTTTTTTTGTTTACATAAATAATTTTTAAATTTCATCTACATCTGTTTATAAGGGATAACTTTATGAAATTAATTGCTTTAATAAAGATTTTATTAGAACTATTACCAATCTTCTAGAATAGGCAGACTAATATCTGACTAATTTGTATGCCCATGTGTCATACATAGACCTATTTGTTTGACCATTGTCATTCATAGGCCTATTTGTATGACCAATGTGTCATACATAGACCTATTTGGTTGACCATTATGTCATTCATAGGCCTATTTCCTATTTGTAAGGCCAATGTGTTATACAAATAGATCTTCACAAGCCTATTTACATGACAGCCTTACTCTAGAAGAATTATTAAAATTATTTATGCTCTAATAAATCCAGGAATAAGAATTATTACTGAATTCTATAATCTATAAGAATCTACACTGGATTTACAAAATTAGTATTCTAACAAACAAATTAATAATTCCAAATTCCAAAACCAAATCTAAAATATATATTTAATTTAAAAATGATCTATACTATATTTTAATTATATTTCTTTTTTCTTTTTCACAACTTACCTAGATTGTATTTAATTGAAATAAATCATTTTTAAAAAAATTCATAATATATCTGTAATTTATAATCTTGTTTAAAATAATTTAATAAATAATTTAAAAATATTTAATAAATAATAGTAATAGAATAAAATAAAACTGAAAATAGATCAAATCACTAGAAATTTTTAATAATATCAAAATTAAATTGCCAATTTTAAAAGATTAAAAACATACATGATAATATTTAAAATTTTATAAGGATTAACATTTGAAGAATCCTCATATGGACTGCCTGAACAAAACATTCTTTGCTCAAAACTTGATAAGGATTAACATTTGAAGAATCCTTATACGGACTGCCTGAACAAAATATTCTTTGCTCAAAACTTGATGAGGATTGACATTTGAAGAATCCTTATACGGACTGCCTGAAGAAAATATTCTTTCCTCAAAACTTTATAACGATTAACATTTGAAGAATCCTTATACGGACTGCCTGAACAAAATATTATTTCCTCAAAACTTGATAAGGATTGACATTTGAAGAATCCTTATACGGACTGCCTGAACAAAATATTCTTTGCTCAAAACTTTATAACGATTAACATTTGAAGAATCCTTATACGAACTGCCTGAACAAAATATTCTTTGCTCAAAACTTTATAACGATTAACATTTGAAGAATCCTTATACGAACTGCCTGAACAAAATATTCTTTCCTCAAAATTTTAAGTAGATAAAAAAATAAAATTATTTACTATTCCTTATTCTGTTAATCTCCTTCTTCTCTTTTACTGATTTTTTATGAAAAGTTAGTTTTTCTTTACATTATAACCATAACATATAGCTAATACTGGATGGAGGAATCAGCTACTTTACAAATTTACATAATGTGATGTTCAGTGTAACAATAACTCACATGCATGGGATTTGAACCAATTAGTGTGGCACATAGCTTCCTCAAATCCTATCATGTACTTTATTGTTGTATTAACATTATTGTTATAGATATATTAATATCAACATTATTGAGGGTATGTAAAATAAATATAACGAAAGGAAAGAGAAGTGGCAATATTCAAAGTGTTCAAATTCGTAAAGCAAAAGTCGATAGGAGTGAGAGTAGGTTTATAGTTTGAGTACAGTTCGATAACATGTGCACAGAAGATAATACAACAGTGTACAGATAGCGAATAAAGCCTGGTCGCCTGGTCTCGAGGTCCCTAGGCTCGCTGTGCTATTGAAGAGATAGGTCAAAGAGAGAGGTGGGGGAACCAAACCACCTCCTATTCCCCTGGTCCATCTCCCTCCCAGCATTCTAATAAAAACTATAAATAGTTTTAGCGGTCTTTAACACTTCATAGCGGTGTCGCTGTTGGTTTTACTAAAAAAATTGTATTTGAAAAAATTGTTTGTTTTATTGAATAGATGAAGTTAGATTCTTTTCCCGACCTAAAAATTTCAATTTTAAATTTGAAGTTCACGTTTATGTGAGCGTTGCACGCAAACGCTTTGACGGATAAGGTCGTCCAACGAACTCGTCCTGGGCATTGGTACAATGAACATGTCAACTAAATTTCATAAAAATTGGTCTACTTTTACTCACGTTATTGTCACACGTTTCAGACACACAGAAGGGTTCGTGGACACACAGACTGACAGACATGAGACCAAAAATGTTCCCTGATGTCTCAAACCAATTTCTGTCTTGGAATTTTTAAAATCGGAGACATAAAAATTTTTTTGTCCTCAAAAGTGAACGCAATGCTTCCGTAACCTTCGGTAAGCTCGGAAGCAAAATTAAATACTTTTGATAAAAATCAGGAAGTGTTTGGCAAAACTCTGCCTGCTTAAACTCATTAAAATGATCAAATTCCAAAAAATAGAACAAATTAATTCTCTAAACTCAATCCTTACACTGACAATTTTTGTATCTTAAGCCCAAAATTTGTATTTTGATTATATTTACTAATGTCCCCTAATTTTAAATTTTATATGACAAGAGAACTAGTAGATAATTAAATAAGTGGATTACTATGTTTATAAAAGTAATCTGAACCATAAAGGCAGCTGTCAAGTTATGACAACTGTGCAGTTATATCATAACTTGATAGCACACACTGGTTTACCTCTCAGGTACAAAACGTCAACGTGCACAAAAAAAATTGAAATATAATTCAATATAATTGAAACCGGTTTTTTTGAAGTGATTTTTAAGTTTGTATTAATTTCTTAAGTATTTAATTGTTTTAAGTTCGTATTAATCTTTCAATACACTTTTATTTATTTTATTTTTTTAAATGAATAAAACACTTTATTGTCAAAAGACAGTTTTTAACAATGTCGCACTGAAGTTAGATTTATTCTTTAGAAGTTTGTTCTACATTGCTTCAGTAGAAATAACTAATTATGATAATTTGGTAATCTAGCTTAATAATTGTGCCAAATTTAAAATCTAAAGTTGTTTTACTCTCCTGCTCTTTGATAAAAGAAGAACTTTATTTCTAGAAGTTATAGATTATAGATTTTTTTGGTGGGAAGAGGGGGGGGGGGTAGTAATTTTTAATTTTTACAAGTTATTGGTAGTATTCATACTACGGAACGTTTAAATTTTAATTTAAATCAAATTATAATTACTATTTATAAAGGGAGACAGACAGAGAAAAATAGACTTCAGTGCCGGGACTCGAACCACGGACCTCCCCCTCATATCCAGTGTGCGGGAGCTCTAACCAATTAAGCTACACTAAAGAATATTTTCCTCTGACGATATCGATACCTAATCCTGAATTAAGCTTTCAAAAGTTTCTACAAGTCAACAAGCCAACAACCGACAATAGAACTAGACTGAGAAATACGCTTGTACAGTAGAACCTCGATAATTCGGACCTCTAAAATCCGGAGCCTCGAAAATCCGGACTGCCTACTGAAAAATTTAATAATTAGAAATTCTATAAAAAAAATTCGGACAGGCGAAAGTGGGACATCTCTTACAAAAAAGTATGGTGTGGGGACATCTAAAACGAAAACGAGATAGCATACTGCAATACGCGACAAAACTAGATTCTGAAAGGGGTCAAAAAACCAGAAAACATAACAAACGGCGAATGAACGGCTTTAGAAGATGCGATGCACATATGGTTTACTCAAAGAAGAAGCTTAGGGGCCCCTTTATCAGGTCCTCTCGTCTGCGAAGAAGTTGTTTTACAGACAAATCGGTAATTCAGACAGTGTCAGGTCCCAATTAGTCCGAATTATCGAGGTTCCACTGTAATTATAAATTACTCAATTAGTACCTGTACTTAGTACAATCAATTAGAAATTCAATTTTTACAAGTTATTGGTAGTATTCATAGCTTAATTGGTTAGAGCTCCTGCACACTGGATATGAGGGGGAGGTCCGTGGTTCGAGTCCCGGCACTCAAGTCTATTTTTCTCTGTCTGTCTCCCTTTATAATTTATAATAATTACTAAATAGTAATTATAATTTGATTTAAATTAATTTTTAAATTTAGCCTCATTATATCAAAATCAGCCAAGTGGCTTCATCCATCTGTACAGGCGTTTCAAAAACTACTTATTTAGACACAGGGGACCTCTAAACGTGTAAATCCATCAAATTTTCGCACCATTTAAAGTTTTATACATAAGAAAATTTAAAAAAATGATTTTCTCATTGTTATTATGTAGTACAGAAAATTCCCAGTAAGCTTTTTACACACTAACATTATCATATTAAGCAAATTTGAACCATAAAATAAATAATTTTTATATTTTTGGTAACTAAAATACAAATATTGGGCATTTATAGTTATGATTCTTTTCTCTTGTGGCCTTTTTTGGTATTGAGTATGTATCACCTATCGTAAATAATTTCACTTCTTTATCATTATGTAATCTTGTTTTCAAGAAGAAAAAAAAAAGTGTTGGGTATGTTTTAAATAAATTACATATCAGATCTAATAAATATCACATATATTATCACCGGGAACATCTTTTCTGTTTATAAACAATACAATTAAGGATTTGTATTAGTTCTTTTTGCAAAAAAAAAAAATCATAAACAAAATGAATTTATAGAAAATTAAATAATTCATATAATTAAATCAAATGAGAGAGAGAAAAAACTCACTAAGTGCAATTTGAGGTTTATAGCACTTCTATGCTAAACATTTCTGAGTTATGTTCGAAGAAATTAGCATACAATTTTATTGTTTGTGCTTATTCTAAGGTCGTTTAAAGGAATTGGAGGGGAAAATAAGGAATAGATAATGGGTAAGAAGCTCAAAGGGATCTTCTCTGAATAAACATCAACAAAGTGACTTAAAAGGTTGATTATTTTTTATAAAAAGTGAGATACACCCCACATAAAAGTGAGATATGATGTTCTGATGTGAGACAATTTCTACACTGAGGTGTAAAATGTGTCACTCAGAGGTGAAACATTTTCCGCATTTAAGTACGATGTAGTGATAAATAAATCCACATCTATTCACTGTATTGACTGTGATAGCAACTATAGGAAAAAATAATTAATGAGTTAATCCAAGCAAGAAAAAAATATAAAATCTTTATTGAACAAAATTTAATAAATTTTCACTTGGTAAGTTTTTTCTTCTAATATGAAAACAATAATTATTTAAATACTCTCAAAATACATTCTCTACCAAAATCCACACAATATTTATTCGATTTTAAAATTGGCAAATTAAAAAAAAAAATACATATATCGTAGGTTTTTTCACAAATGTTCAAAAATTAACAAATTTATATAATTGGTGAAAAAAAAAAAAAAACAAATTTCATAACTTATTAAAAGCTTTTTGAATGAAAGCATACCATACTATTTTTTTTAATAATCAAAATTTGTATAGAATAAGTCCAAATTATAATGTTAACATTTGCAGAAAAATCAAAAATAACAAAACTACTAA
The DNA here is from genome assembly GCA_951217055.1 of Gerris lacustris. Lineage (NCBI taxonomy): Eukaryota > Metazoa > Arthropoda > Insecta > Hemiptera > Gerridae > Gerris > Gerris lacustris. The sequence continues at coordinate 17,304,105 of OX578279.1, read as the reverse complement.
AATAAAAATAAACTTTCAAACACATCGATTAGATCACAATTTATTAAGGATAATGAATGATTTTTTTTTTTTAACAATCAAAATTTCAACAATAATTACAAAAATATATATAATACATATTGAAAAAAAATATAATAATAAAAAAAATAAATAAATAAAATTATAAAAAAATAATAATAAAAATGTGGTAAATGAGACAGATTCATTTGAAAGATAAGTCTGGCTTTTTATAAAAAACAATCTTCAGTTTTGCTGATTAAAACTCAAAGAGATAAGTTAATCCGTTTACTGTCCAAACACAATAAAAAAATATTTAATATATATAAATCATTTACTATTATCATTGGACTGAATTGAAACAACAAAATCCTATATTAAACTTAATGTTGAACAAGTAAGGCCCGCTTCACTTAAGTATGTGAGGCGATAATCACCGGTTTCTGTACGATTACGTTAAAATTATTAAGTGTAACATTTTAATAGTTGCATACTCTTTTTCTACACTTCAAGGCCTTTAAATTGATGTATATCATGTCATGGTGACTAAAACCTTTTTTTTTTAGTTGCCCGCCATCTTGGAAATATTAAGTGTGAAAACTCCATAAAGTGAACAGTTATCACAAATGCTGATATGCACATGTGCAGAATTTCATGTTCCAAGCTAAAGTAGTTTATGAATTGTAACATGCCAACAGACAGACAGACAGAGCCGTTGTATAAGGTTTCTTTCAATACTTTGTACAGAAACCTAAAAGCAATGTTAGAACGTAGATACTACTATAATATTTAACACTTCAACTCAGCTAAAATGTGGTTTATTCAAACTTAATCAGTATACTCTTTTTGCATAATCTGAGCAAGATTTTGAACGCTTATATTTTTTTAATACAGTAGAACCTCGATAAGAATTGTCTCAAGGGGATTAGGGAACAGTCTTGTTATCGAGGTGCTCTTTTTGTTGAGGGTCATGTTATCAAGGTTATTTTGGCTATCAATCGTGTTATCGAGGTTAATGGTCGGGGTTCTCATGTCTAGACTTGTTCAAGGTCGACCCATTCCTGTATAGAGTTGCGTTATAGAGGTTGACTTCTCAAAACGACTTGTTATAGAGGTTCTGAGTTACGTTGTGAATTGGAAAAAAATCCGCGTTATAGAGGTTGTTTGGATAATAATAGTCGTGTTATAGAGGTTAATTTAACATTATGTGTTATGGCAATCTCAAGGGGATTTGAAAACTGCACTTGTAATTGAGGTTGTCGTGTTATTAAGGGTCGTGTAAGCGAGGTTCTACTGTATCTAACATTAAAATTCAATTGGTACGTTCTTTTAACCCAATCAAAATGTAGCCATTAATTATTAATGGTCATTAATATTAATTATTAATAGTTAACATTCAAACTTAATCTTTAATTTGTTATTAATTTTAATATTAAACATTTAAGCTAATTCAGTATGGACCTTTAACTGAATCAATAAAACATTTTATTTACAGCTAATACTCGGCATATGGTTTCTTACTGTCAATACTTAACATTAAAAATCAATTAGTAAATTAATGTTACATTAAAGATGAAAACTCAATACCTTTATATATTAAATAATAGATATATATATAAAAATCAACTAGTTTGTGATTTTTAAGTAAACTATAAACTGAAATCAAATGCTTTTACCTGTACAGAGGTAATGGGCAAACAATAGTTTTATTTGAACAAACATAAATTTTAAAATACTTGATCAAAACTGATTTTTCAATTAATAATATATCACCATTGTTCCCTAATCATGATCTAAATTTGACTTGTTTCAATAGACCTGTTTTTATCATCTGTAATTGTGGTTGAACAATAATAAAATTAAGTTTATTCATTGAATTATATTCAGCTAATAAGTTGAGAAAGTACCTAAAAAATCTCACTTAATCAGCTCTCTGAGTTGGTAAAACAAATACCTCTTAAAAGTGAGGTAATATAATACCTTCTTCCCAATATTTTGTTTTTAATAAAAAAAAAAATAAAAAGCCAGACTTTAACTCTCTAAGTGGTTTTATTTAAATTATAAAATAAATTAATAAAAAACGATATATAAAATAAATTATAACTTTAAAAAATTATTAAAATTAATAAAATTATGTAACAACATTTAAAAAAAAAAAATAAAAGAAAGGAAAAAAAATTGAAACAAATATTTAAAAAGAAAATAAACTCTATAAAAACTTCAAAAACAAATCTTAAAAGGAGAGGGGAAATATTTACTAGATAATTAAATTTTAGTTTTAGTAGTAATACATGAAATATACCTATCAATTATATTTATATATATTTAATAATTTCAGGTCATATTTCCTTGATTTTTTCTTATCATTTTAACGAGTTATATACAAGAATAAGTAAGTCTTGGATAAAAAGTTATACAATTATTTTTTGTATTAAATAAATATATCATAGTTATTTATATTATCGATATACATATATATAAAGTATTCTATTTTAATACTTTTGTATATATAGTATCCGCATGTAAAATTCTGCGGAAACATTTTTAATGTCAGTAATTGATTTATGTAAGGTAACCTTTTAAGGTTTTTCTTTCAATTTTTAAGTCGAGAAAAGTTTTCTTTCTTAAGTTGTTTTTTTTTGTTTTGTTTTATGGAAAATTTAAATATGTTTATGTCTAGTTGAAAAGAACGGAGTTAGGATCTTCGTCGTCCATTTGTTTGATGTAGCGGAGAACATCTTTCTTCGTTATAACTCCAAGCAAACGCCTATAACAAAATATATTTATAAGTATTATAGTACATGTTTAATTCATCACAGCGTACGGAAATTATGGATGAATCCACATATGAGTACATTAAATAATAGTCTAATGTATTAAATTGATAAAAAGGCAAAAATATAACATTTAAAAAAATGCCTAGACATAATTAAAACTACTTATGATCAGAATTTGGGAGGATCAATATGATCTTCGTAAATATATATAAAAAAGTCAACTAGTTCGTGATTTTCACCAATAAACTATAATCTGAATTCAAATGTGTTTCCTGTACAGAGGTAATGGCTAACAATAGTTTTAATCGAACAAACATAAATTTTAAAATACTTGATCAAAACTGATTTTTCAATTACAATAATAAATCAACATGGTGAACATTACCATGTTCACGGTGGACAAACAAAATAAAAGCTAGGAGAGAGCAGAAAGAATGAATAGAATTGTACAGATGCACTACAGAACTAACAGGTTAATAAAATAGAAAGATAAAATAGAAAGATAGGTTGTTGGGAGAGCACGTTCCTGGAAAGTGGCCAGCCCAATTGAACTGACCAGCACCATATTACCGATTTTTTTTATGATCAAGAGTGCATTTGGAATCACTAACAACAGGGCAATTGGCAGTTTTTTGTGGTTAGTTGACATGGTGGCATCAATTATTCTTACTGCCGAAAGAGTCCAGTTGAAGGAAGTGGTCAACCAGGTAACATTTTTGGACGTCAGGGGACATTTTTGGTTCCTCGTTTTTTACTTAACATTTTCATTTATGTTTATTTACAGACTATTTATTGATTTCCTTATTATGAGGGGCTGAGAGTAGTTTTGGAAAATTAATTGTGTACTTTACAGGGAGAGGAAATTACTTTAGTCAATTAACTAGGCATAGAGTGGTTTTAACATTGAAACCAGCATACTGTAATAAATATTGAATATTAAGGTAATAGAATTAAAGATTATGAATATCATATGGTTGTGTGCAGAATAAAAAGATAGTGGATTGGGAGGGGTTGATGCCTACTTTCTATTTCAACCACAATTCACTGTATAGAACAAGTTATGAAGGGAAATAGGAAATGGTGTATAAAGAGTTAATAATTAAAAGCCATCACAATTTTAAATACACCATCCAAGAATGTACAGTCAATTTTATGTTAGGTCACCAAAACAAGATATCGCATGGCAATGAAGCGAGTGTAATGCAAAAAATATTGAATATTAAGAAAATAATTTGAAAAGTTAAGTTGATAGTTAAAGAAGACGTTTGGAGTAGAGATCTTGATTTAAGTTTATCATTAATAATTTCAAAGGGAACAAAGGAAAGAAGGGGCTACAAAGGAAATCCAGGAGGAAGAAGGTTAAGAGGGCACCTGAGACTTTGGTGGAACGACCAAGTTGAGGACGACCTCAGACACCTGGGAGTAAGAAGGTGGACTGTGGCCCAGGATAGAGACCTCTGGAAGCAAACATTGTGCAGGTCCAGGATCTTTGAGAGCTCAGGGATGAAATGAAAATGAAAATTAATAATTACAGAAATAATGATGTAAAAAGATTGATAATAGTTTAAAAATGTAACTTACCCATGATGCGTAATAAGCGTTTGCCTAAGACCAAGTTTTCTAAACATATCGACCACCGTTTCCATGGGTGTCTGATCGGTGATGGTGATCGGTGCCATATCAAGTATCTTCTTAAGGTTAAGTGGAGGAGGTCCGAGCACTGCGGGCTCAGAAGGAGCAGCCTGTCCAAACAGAACAAGACTGTCCCTTTGGATGCCTTCCAACGTCCGCCGTGCATTCTCCAATGCAAGATTCAAATCTCTTCTCAAAACAAAACCTACGAGGTACTGTGATTCACGTGACACAACCACTGGGAAACCATTGTGTTCAGTCTCCTTTAGCAAGTTATCCACCTAAAAACAAAAATAAACTAATATAATCACTAGCTATAACATAATAAATTAATATTTTATTGCAAAAAAAAAAAAGATGTATATACCTATATATTTTTTTGTGAAATTGGGAAATTAATAAGTTACAAATATATAATTACGTTATATATAAATTTATTAATGCAATGTTTGATAATATTTATTTATTAATATTTACTTATAAATAATTATTTATTAATATCATATTCAACTTTAGCTAGTATCTGCTGGGTCCATCATACATTTCAGATGAACTAATTTTCCTTAGAAATAGCTTGTCATTTTTGATTTTGTCTTGGAATTCTGAGCATGTGATAATAGAATTTTCTTTAATACTAAGGAAGCTCTTTTACAGCTGGCAGAGATAATCTTTCTCTTTCAGGCGTCCAAATAGACCCCATCATTGAAAAAATACGTTCAGTGGGAGCCTAGAAGTACCGGGCAGACACATGGCGAATTCTACTATTTTAAATATATTCAAAAAGAGACGTTTCTTCTAGAAAATGCTTCAAATATTTATTTCCATTTCTCATGAGTTTTTGGGGTTTCCTCTTTCAGTAGGGAAGCCCATTTAGCTTTCTGATTTTTACTAAAATCCGGACATTTCTCAAATCCGGACGCAAAACCGGACTGATGTTTTAAATCTGGACAGTCCGGACGAAATCCTGACGTATGGTATTGATAAATAACATGTTTGCTAAGATCGGAAACATCTCCAACTCATTAAGTATGGGACAAGTTTTTCATTTTACCCAGACATTCTGGAAAATGGCCCATTTTTCCAAAAAACCAGGACACTTTCGGAAACCGACGGGACGCCTTCAAAAGCTTAAAATAACGGGACTGTCCCGTTCAAAACAGGACATACGATCCCCCTAGTTAATGAGGGCAGATTGCTCCTGTCACCACCTCTTAAATCCATTAGAGCACAAAGAATAAGTGCGCAAGTGGTGTTGATGTCAATAGAATAATAAACAAACAAAAAGCCTATCCACAAATTGAATTATTCATTATGTGGAGAGGCTAGAGAGCATCTCACTATCTTGCCAAAACCTTCAAAGATATTAAAAGAAAAAAAACAATAATTATAAAAAAAAATCCATATTGAAGTTAAAAATTGAATTACCTCCTCTACAGTCATACTGCCTTGTGTAAGTACACTAAGAGGGTCAGATCGTTTAGGCTGCATGACATCTGCAGCGAGAGATGTGTGCTGGAACTCTTCCTTAGAGTCTAGGAATGGATAACCATTCAGATTGATATGAGCATCGTACATGCCCTGCCGTCCTAAAGCATCTCCCACCCATTTAGAAGCCATAGCTGCTGCCATCAGCGGTACTATATATCTGACACCACCCGTCAGCTCAAACATTATCACCACCAGACTCACTGTTAAAAAATTAAATATGCATAAATTAAAATAAGTCAAGTATATGATTTTTTAGAATAATCCACCAGTTTCTAAATCTCACAATTTATAATCACAAGGAATTCCATCAATTTTGCCAAATACTAATACATCTTAATGCCATTGAGATAAATTAGCTTCTATTAGCTCTGTGCTAATAATACTTCCTGAAGTAAAATTAAGACTGAATTTTTAAAAACATTGAAAATTTACACCTTTTTAAATTGATTGATTCTTAAAATTTAAGTTGATGGATGAATAAGGTGTGGTAGTAATATAAAAACACTTAATTCTTCATTAACGAGACGTTTCGACCCTATTTTAAGGTCATTATCAATCTTTAATTAATAATAATAATGTCTATATGAAGTCAATTTTAGTGTAAATGCTATCTCTATACGAGAGGGTCATATTAAGTTAAACTATACCTATAAACTAATCTCACATATACAAAAATTCTTTAATGTGAACATTAAACAAAAATTTGTTTGATTTAAAAAGTAACAAATATAAATTGATCAAACTTGAGATGTGGAATTCCACATCTCAAGTTTGATCAATTTAACCCTTTAACTACAGGTAATTTAAATTACTTCCATTTTCAATTGACAGTGAAAGTAATTTTATTATATATTAATAATTTTATTGGTTCTATTTACATAGTGTTTCCTTTTCTTTACACAATTAAAATTAAATGTTTACTTATCTTATGCGCTTTTTGCTTGTCTAAAAACTAAGTTTTCCCCTCATACCAAGTGTTCATTATTTTTTGCTAATCCATAAAACTATTTTGTTAATTTTTTTATCCCAAATATCTCTCCTCCAGTAGAACAACTGTCGATATCCTGTTTTATTCTGGACCCCTGAATCACCATAACTGAATTCCTGTTTTATTAATATATTTTAAATTAATTTCATTTATGCTGTCAAGTTACCTGTCATTCTGGTAACTCCTCCAAGTACCGCTGCAGCTCCCACCATGGCATATAGTCCAGGTGTTATGCAATCTGGACCTGCTACGCACTCACCCTGGAACACCCAAAGTCTTGGATAGGCACTAGCAAACATCTGCATAAGAATACCTGCTATACGCCCGACTATACCTCCTAGGCACAAGGATGGAATGAACAAACCACAAGGCACCTTCATACCTGACAACATAACAATAACAATGTGTTAGTTAAAGTGACATTCATAGGTAACAATAAATAATTGAAGCATTGTTTTTTAGCCTCAATTACACAGTTTCTTTAAACTACACCAAAGAATAATCTTGTTTTGCAGTCTGGAAATCTCCCATCACACATACTGTGGGAAGGTTAAAAAAAAGACCAGACATGCACCATGACTTAATGAGCGAATTTTCAAAGAAATCTGAGTATTATTGGCTTATGATAATATAGGAAAATTTTGGTTTAGAATTTGGATGGGTGAACAAAAAATTGGCACGGGGTACAAAAGTCAAAATAGTATATACTCTTCAAGATGCATGTCATTGGAAAGCTCTTTAAGAGTACAGTAATTGTTGTTATGTGTACTTTTGTCATATTTTCATATAAGAGGGGGGTGAAATGGTAAAAACACATTTTTATGCTATTTTTGACCCTGAATGGACTCCAAAAATTCTGGCCAACAATCTCATCCTTTCTTTTGACATTATTGACATTTTAAAATTTGTTTGGATTTTTTAAGTGCATCCTAGGGTGAGATATCGTCTGGAGTGACACATATATACATACATACATAAAAAAAGTATTAAATTTTAGGAATCGATTAAGAATAGTCTAAAACGAATTTCCATGGAGAAAATTTTCAAAAAGCCATTGCAATAGCTTAATTTACTTCAAAAAATTTGCTAATAATACGAACTAATAAGAAATCCTTACTTGATTATGCTAACAAGCATAATGATGAGGCTGAAAATTTAAGTAGACAAACTATTCATAGAGATAAAAAAAAAAAATAGTATATGAAATTCTATATTTGAGAAGGAAATTAAAATTGTATCTTGACAAAACATTCTAGTTATTAATTTTACAATAGCAAATTATTATTATGCTCAAAACAAAGGAAATAATCAGCAATAACATGTAATTTTATATTACCAGCCTAAGAATAGCATATAGAAATTAAACATAGTTTTCCTCTCGGGTTCAGAATTATATTCAGAAAAATTCTGTCTATCATATTATAAGTGTGAACACATAAAGGGAATACTTGCTGAAAAGAACAAAAAAAAAATACTTTATCTGTTAATTTTTTTGTTTTGTTATTTTGTAAAAAAAAAAAAGTTCATAGAGAATGGCCAATCAGGCCCTTGCATAAATTATACATCATTTGTTATTGGATTTTATACAAGACAAACAGATCATATTTACTCTTTGAGCAGCACTCAGCAATTTTACCACAATTTAAGAGTAACAACACCCTGATTAAGTTATACATCAAATGAGGAGTCTAGTATCAAAGACGGACATTCGACATTTTTTCCGAATTTCAGTTATCGATTGTTTCTTATAGATTTTTGGCTGCTGCATCAGATTCTGCTATCCATTTGCATCAAAAACGACCAGAAAAGGGGTAAAAATATTTGTAGTTTTGTTTCAAATATGGACAAGTCAACAAACGTTTTGCTTCAAAAGTGGACATAACCGAAACAGCCAATCAGGAGGCTGCATTTTACTAACTCGTTCCTATGATGCACTGCAGGCTTTAGCATCTGAATACCTACTCCTACCATTTAGTCATACATGTTTAGAAAAATGATACCCCGAGGGGAAATCGAGAAATCAATTTCAGCTCTAAATTTGGGGACACTACTCCCTAAGAACTCTGAAAAAGTGAAAAAAAAAATTTCTCCAATATTATTATTCTAACCATTATTTTCAACGTCATTTTGCTTCAAAAACGGACAAAACCTTGTTTATGTTAAATATTTTTTTATATAATATATTTCTTTAAATTATTAAATAATTTAAAAGGAAATATTTTTAAACTATACACCCTTGTAATTCAATCAAAGCGGTTTAAGATGGCTAGAAGGTGTAATGACGAATAAAACTCAAATTTTCATAGGAGACGTTTCGACCCTGTTAAGGTCATCCTCAGTCCTTTAATTACTGTAACATATAATTCATTTTCACAATTTGATCTTACTTATTCCACTTTATCTACAAATCTAAACTAACTTTACATAATTTTAAACATTTAGTTAAGATAAAATTTCTCAACCTCTCTCTATATAATAATAAATTCTAATAATATTACTTACAAATTCCATTTGTCATGTCGAATTTTCCGTTAAAATTTTTTTCAATTTTATCTCCATAAGAGAAAGTCAGATGTCATTTAATTTTGTTTAGTGATTAATTTAATTAGCTCGTAAAATGATTTTTTTTTTTTTTTAAATCATTTTACGAGCTAATTAAATTAATCACTAAACAAAATCATTAAATTAAGTAAATTAATTAAATAAATTAATAATAAAAACTAATAAATATGTATAAAACAAAATGTGTAGTTGTTAAAACACTAATGTTCTCATAATTTTTTCCAACATTCCATTGTTAGTTCAGCAACCCTCTCCCAGGAGCGCTGTTGTAGTAAATACTCTTTTTTAACAATCATTCCATCACTCTTTCAGTCAAATTAGGAATCAAATTTGTACTTACGTTCATGGCTGATGATCTTAATCACAGGACACTAATCTAAAAATAGTTTTTTCAGCAGTGAATTCCCAAATAGGGAGCATAATTATTAAATTAAATTAAGTTGCAATAATCCAAACATCTCGGTGATAGTTTCTATACAAAATTTATAGTAGTGCTGGTTATTTCAATTCTCCTTGCTGTGATAGTCAATTTTTAAGTATTTATTTTATTTTTATTTTGTTAGTAAAAATGTTTTTATTAGTTTCTTATTGTTGCGTTTTGTATTTTATGTATGTAATTAATTATTAATTATTAAATTTAATTAAATGACATCTGACTTTCTCTTATGGAGATAAAATTGAAAAAATTTTTAACGGAAAATTCGACATGACAAATGGAATTTGTAAGTAATATTATTAGAATTTATTATTATATAGAGAGAGGTTGAGAAATTTTATCTTAACTAAATGTTTAAAATTATGTAAAGTTAGTTTAGATTTGTAGATAAAGTGGAATAAGTAAGATCAAATTGTGAAAATGAATTATATGTTACAGTAATTAAAGGACTGAGGATGACCTTAACAGGGTCGAAACGTCTCCTATGAAAATTTGAGTTTTATTCGTCATTACACCTTCTAGCCATCTTAAACCGCTTTGCTTGTTTATGTTTCAAAAGTGGACAACTCCACTTTTTAACTCCATTTAGCAGCTAAAATATCAAATAAATTCACATTTTCAGTACTTCTAACTAGTTTTGAGTCTATTAAGAATCTACAGAAAAAAAAAAAATCATTGCTCTAGCACCTTTAGAATTTGAGCTACTGTTTTTCGGCTTTCCTGTAAAATTTTGAAATGTGCTCTTGCCCGTCTTTGATACTAAGCTCCTCAAATATAAATTTAGCCCAATATTAAAATTAGCTTACCGAAAGTGAAGATAACAGTGATTAGTTTGAAGATAAGAGCGAGCACTAGAAGCCAGACTGCAGTGTTGACTCCTGGGCCTGGTTCCATTACTAGACTTGTAGAATTACCTTTCACTACACTCACATAATCACTGAAAACAATAAACACAAAGTAATTATTTCATTGCAACTCAAATTCAATACATTAGGTTATTACTCACCATACATTATGTCAAGACAGAGGGACAAACTATTATATACATCTTCTTTATGTGATTATCAATGTAAAATATGAATCAACTCTCTAGACTCTAGAGTTCTAACCAGATATGTACGTGTGTGGACCTTAGGGCAACTCAAATACATTAGGTCATTATACATCACACATTATGTCAAGATGGAGGGATGGGCCATGTTATACATCAACTAGATGTGATTATCAATGTAAAACATGAATCAACTCTCTAGAGTTTGAAGATACGTCAGTATTTGGACCTAAAATTCAGGAAAAGAACAAATATATTAACTATCCTCCCGACAGCTTAATTAATTATAAAAGTAGGTAAGTTTGTTTGACTAAAAAGATTTTTTAGCATGAACAGTAATATTCTAGTCAGGTAGATATAAAAAGCAATTTAATTATGTAATATGGTTTTTTTTATACCGGGGGGCTTTTTACACCCGAAGATGCAGGCCACTTAGGTGGGCCCATTCATCAAACCCGGGTTAGGGACCGAAATATTCACACTGTCGTGTGATATGGTCGTCAACCATGACTCCCCTCCTAGTTGTATTGCAACCAGGAGTGTCATCGTCATGGTTTCCAGGCCGAAACCTGGTGGCGCTACTCTTTCGAGGAGCTTCCCATTTGTTTAAACAATGCTGGGTGGACATTGAGAGGGGGGCCTGGTCCGGGAATCGAACCCAGAGCTGCGGTCACCTTCTGACCCGGCTCGATGCTGCTTAACTTGCCTTATCGCAAGGCGAGCGCTCTAGCCTCCGAGCCACCCAGCCCCCCATTTAATATGTTACAAAATAGAACAAATTTACTGAAGTTATTGACACAATAAATGTGTTTTAAGATTGAAGATGACCCAAAGAGGGGATGAAATATTGCAAAAGTGAGCTTTTAATTTTTTTCCCTTTAGACCCTATAATCAATAAAAATGTACATACAAGGAAACAAGCATCACTACTTACTATAAAAGTAGTACTTTATTTTTTTTCTTTTTGTTCCAAACTTTGTAAACGGAATAACTTTGGAGGAAAACTTTAAATAACATTATTGCTTAAGCTTAGTCCACACTGGGACTCAACTGAAACAAAGATGAAGGTTGCGGGTCTCAAGCCCTGCAACATCCCAGTGTCGACTGCACACCGGGACTCAATGTTGCACCTCTTCGTTGCGGGGATGAATCGGTGCTGTTGCAGTGTTTGCAACACCAATGAGTCCTAGAGGGGATTAAGCTTTAGGGTACTGCTTTAGATTGATACTTCCCTATGTTATTTTAAAATATAAATGACTTTAACTAATTAACTATTAAGACAAAGAAATTTTTAGTCCAATGTTCTTTGGGATAAAGGAATATCAAACTTTTGTTTTTATAAGGGGAGTAGCAGTCTAAAGAAGAACATTTTGTGCACCTTCTATAGATTGTTACTCCCCTCTGTTTTTTTTATAAGGGGAGTAACAATCTAAAGAAGTGCCAGCTTTAATTTCTGCATGAGTATATAGATTGACATAATTTTTGTCCTTGGTGTTTTTTAAAAAATTCACGGTTAAAGAACTAGCCACTTGTTTCTGTGGAAAATGGGGCCATCTTCGACTCTCTGAAATCGAATCCTGATTATTGGTGGTGATCGAATTTTGATTACAGAATTTTTAAAACAGCTTCTTAAAGAAGCTTAAAGAAAGAAGTAAGTTAAGCAGGAGTAATAAGTATTCAGCTCAAATAAGAACATGCTTGAGGCTTGAGGTAACCCTACTTAGGATGGGTAAACGCGTAACACATCCTAGAGATGAGAAGAGAATGAGTTAAAGAGTAGACCAAAAAAAATGAAATCTGCTTCCTGCAAATTAATTATCAAGCAACTGAATTGTTAAAAAGACAACTTACCACAATCCATGAGTGTTAGGGACTCCACAGGGATTAAACAGAAGGTAGATAAGCTGTGAAGTAGAGATTCTTGTGAAAGGGTTAGGGTAAGCTATTACTGCTGTGACTGCGGTCACCACGAGAACTTCACTAACTGGATATTGTCCAAGCTTGGATGTCTTACGATACCGACACCACCAGATGTTAGCTTTAATGAATACTGTAGCTATTACACCCTGTAACAAAAAATAAACTAAATGTTAATAAGTAAAAATAAATGTTTTATAAGAAAATAAATTGTTATTACAGTGTATTGCAAGAGTATATAGCAAAATTAATATTTTTTCACAAAAATATTTGAATATCTTTGTGGATTTGAGGTTGATTTGTACAACTCTAGCCAAAGTATTGTTTAATTCTTCAAGTAATAAAAATTATGTCAATAAAACTACTGTAAAATACAGAAGTCCTGCACAGTTTTTCCACTTAGAATTAATAATAAAAATTGTTGATCAAATGTTAAATTATCATTTTTTCAAACATGATCAATGATCATTTTCATTGGTGGCTTACACAGCTTTCACATATGTGTGGTAGAACAGGGGAAAGGTATTTAGGTACTACATATATTGTATTTGGAGATTTTAAGGGGGCCGTGGTTACCAAAAGGTTAAGAACCACTGTGGTAGAAGATACACATTACTTATTTGATCTATCTACCACAGAAGTGCTATCTATCATGACAATGTTCAAAAACTTAAGTTTTGTTTACAAGCTTACAAGTTCTAAAAAAGAAAAAAGTTCTAAGTGTGAAAATTTCATTATTATAACAAACAAAACGTCATCTTACCCCAATTATTCCGAGGCCTACAAAAGGTACAAGTTCAAAAAATATCCAAGGTTTGTTGTACTCCACATAGAAAAGAACTGAATGTTCATTTCCAAATGGATTGATGGAACGGAGAACAAAAGCAGCTACTAGAGCACAGAAAAATGAGCGCCATAGTGTCTTCAGTGGGAAGTAGTAACTCACCTATAACATAATCAAACGTAATAATAAAACTTGCTTTTGGTATAAAACAGTTAATTGTTTTCATTCATAGCAAATAAAACTAAAAAAGAGTAGTCATGCACCATGACTTAATGAGCAAATTTTCAAAGAAGCTGCGTAATATTGGCTTACAATAATATAGGAAAATTTTGGTATAGAATTTGAATGGGTGAAAAAAAAAAATGTATACGGGGTACGGGGTACAAAAGTCAAAGTAGTATTTACCAAAGTATTATTAAAGCTTTTTAAGAGTACAGTAATTGTTTTTATGTACACTTTTGTCATATTTTCATATAAGAGGGGGGTAAAATGGAAAAAAACACATTTTTGACCCTAAATTGTCAAAGTTTGACCCTTAAATGAACTCCAACAATTCTGGCCAACGAACTCATCCTTTCTTTTGATATAATTGACATTTTAAAATTTGTTTTAAATTTTTAAGTGCATCCTAAGGGGAGATATAATCTGGAGTGACACATACATACATAAAAAAAGTGGTACATTTTAGGAATTGATTCAGAATGGTCTAAAACGGATTTCCATGGAGAAAATTTTCAAAAATTTCGAAGCCATTGCAATAGCTTAATTTTCTTTAAAAAAAAACCCTAAAAGGGTTTAAAAAATTATCCTCTCTGCTCAGATTCAAAATACCACAAATGACAATACAGTAGTTTAATAAAGAATTTTCATTTGAGGTTTTACAATTAACTGATTTTAATCTTTAAATCTAATGCAACCTGAAAAAGATTTAGAACTTAAACTATTATTAAATTGCCTCATTAATTAAAATTATCTGCCAATTAGTGTGGCATATAGCTTCCTGGCATCCTATTTTTAATAATTTTATGCTTTTACAACCTATTTTTGTCAAATTTATTTAATTTTCCCCCATTTAAAAAATCTCAAAATTTTTTGATTTTTTACAACAATTAAAGTATCAATTTAGCAAAATTTAATTAGTACAGACTGCTGAAATTAATCTGGGGCTTTCTGCGGGTTACTTTTGATAAACTATAAAAGTTTCATAAAAATCAGATAAGTACTTTTGAAACTTTAGACGTAAGTTTGTGCGCATGTGGAAGAGAAACAAATGGGCGCAGAAGGTTAATACTTATATGGAACCAACAATGGGCTAATTATGACCTACCATCCAAATTTCATTAAAATCGGAAGTTTAGTTTCTAAGATATGTTGGTTCACAAGAATTGAGCGACAGACCGAAAGACAGACACGGAAGCAAAGATGTTCCCTGATGTCTGAAACGTTGAAATTTTCGAAATTGGACCCAACATTTTTTCATTCTTTGGAACAATCACATAGCTTCCGTTACCTTCGGTAAGCTCGGGAGCAAAAATGAGTTTGTCTTAAGAGTTGTACTGGTATCATACGTATAATGCATTTTGTATGATACCTGAGCTATGGGATAAATAGCTGATGACAGAGATGTCATGATAGTTCACTTATAGTCTGAAAGCTATTTTGTACTATTGGGCACTCCTAACCAAAAAACTACGTCTCCAGAAACTGCTAACATAATGCATTTGTGTGCATTGAACTCTAGCATAAAGAAATGATAAGCTTTCTTGTGATTTACTTGCCTCTTCTAAACTGAAAAGAACACCACCAATAGGTGCTCCAAAAGCCACTGATACTCCTGCTGCTGCAGCTGCGCTAAGTATCTCCCTCTTCTTAGCTTCATTCCTTCCATACTTAGGAAATAAGTACGATAAAATATTACCTGTAGACAAAACAAATGAATGAGTTAATAACAAATCAAGTAAATAAAAATACTAACTCATAAAAACAAAGTTTTTTTTATTATAAATCCTTTATATCTATGCATTTTGGGAGTGTAAGTCATCGATAAGTTAATTTGTTAATTAATTACATTATATTGGAATTAATTTTAATTAATTAGATGGAATGATATTGTATTGGTGAAGAGTGTATGCGGCAAGTTAGAGCTTGATAAGAATGATTGGAAGTAGGTTAATTATCCTTCCTAAAATTTTGACAGCCGACACAAGCAAACAAACAAAATTGAAGTTAATACAAAGTATTTAATAAAAAGAGAAAAAAATAGCATAAGATGGAATCACACATTAAAATGCCAACTAAGGAAACCGATGATTTTAAACAGGTTTGGTGAGTTACATAAAACATTTGTTAAAGACCCCAACTATGACATAAGGATTCAAATGAACACAATCTAGAGATGAGTACTTTAACCCATCTTTCAACAGCCTCTCAAGAGATACTAGCTAATAATAATTTTACTTAAGCTAGACCTTAATACACTAAACAAGGGAATCATTTCCATGTCAGCTAATGATCACTAACAGCTTGTAAAAATTGCTACTTTGGTTTCTCCTTTTCCCACAGGATGTTAATACCCCCATAAACAACATATAAACAGTTAGATAAACTTAATAATTTTCTTACCTATACAACAAGCTATGTGTACCATTGGACCCTCCTTGCCGAGACTGAGTCCAGCAGATACTGCCAACATAATACCAACAGACTTAATAATCAAAGTCCATTTGCCCAGGTAACCTCTGATGATGAAACCACTTAGAATGGTTTTGATCTGAAAACAAATTGTACAAATATTATGTATTTATAATATTAAAATATAAATATCTGATAGCGATTCAATAACTATATTACAAAAAGATAAGGTTACAAGAAGGTTCTATGGTTAGGTGAGCATCCAAGCTAGAACCAGTATGAGTTCTTGGACACAGATGTATTTCAAGAATGAGTTATCAACAAGTTAGCCTAACAAGAATCTACTGTTAAACATTCTGTCCCAGAATTATAGTTGGTATAGCCCAATGAATGGTGAAGATTACACTCATCTAGAATCGTAGGATTGGGTACTCTTAACAATGACTGAGTCTTCAGAAACTGCTAACAAAATGCATTTGTGCATTGAACTCTAGCTTATGCTAGAGAAGTAATCTCTAGCTTAACAAGAAAGTTATCATTTGTTTATAGAAATGATAACTTTTCTTGTGAAATGATGATAAAAAAAAAAAATTGTGATGATACATTTTTTTCATTCTTTGGAACCATCACATAGCTTCCGTTACCCTCGGTAAGCTCAGAAGCAAAAATGTGTTCATCTTAAAGGCGGAAATACAAATGCCAAATAAAAAAGCATACCAGTGGAGAGTTACTAGCACGTCAGTAGCTGGCATGCTGCAGGCGCTGTGTACATTTGCCAGTAAAACATCATGCTAGTATCATCTGGATGATAGGTCTTGTGCGAGCTACTAGCAAGACAATACACATTCCAGTCGCAGTTCTAGATTTGAAATAGGCACACGTTTCTTGCCTTCTCTTAGCCGGAATAAATTATGAAATAATTGTATTTGATTTAATTCATTTTGATAGTTTTATTAATTGTGTTTCAATGTACATTATGAATGTATCGGTGCGGAATGAAATGAACCAGATTGTTGTTACTTGCAAATAACTGTGTTTTAAAACATTTGAAAAATAATAAAAAGACACGAAAAGTGTGGGTAAGAGATTGGATAACTAGAAGGGAATTAAGTACTAGGAGCGAGTCAGTAGTCATTGCCTACTAAATGAAATGCAGTTCGGGGACGTCAATGGTTTTAGGAATCAATTGCGAATGCAAGATGATGAGTTGTTGTCAGATACCTGCAAAAGGAAGTAACACATCTGAAGACTGAAGGGCTGAAGGGAGACATGTGCTAGCTACTAGCAACCTTGTGCTGGCAGGCCTGTTTACACGTGCCTTATCAGTTCCCCAACCCCTTGCGGGGTGCCACTGGCAAGACAAAAATCAAACCCCGTGCGATTTACTCGCATGCTTTTCACTCGCATGCTATTTGATGTATACACATGCCAGTAGCTCTCCTCTGCAAGCTGCTCGTACGTTTTTGTGCGAGTAACTAGCATGTGTATTTCCGCCTTAAGAGTTTTAGTGAAAGGAGTTGAGGTATCATATATGTATAATGAATTTTGTATGATACCTGAGCTATGGGATAAATAGCTGATGATAGAGATGTCATGATAGTTCACTTGTAATCAGAGGATTTAACTAAGCTATTTGTCTTTCTACTACAATCTATTGTTAAACATTCTGCCCCAGAACTCTTGCAGTATTGAAAGCTCAATTACTGATTTTGGTAGATTGTCTACAGCTGCGAAATTTAGCTGTAGGAGGAGAAAACTCTACCTTACCTAATTAACTCAAAGAGCCTTTCATTGCTTATTGATGTCCATATAGTATGGATTCCTTAATGGGGGGGACAAAGAACTAACATGACCATCATTTTTTAAAAGAGAAGTAAAGAAACTCTTAATAAAGTACCAATATTCTATTAAGAAACTGATTTGTTTAGGGAGTAGAACAGGTAAGAACTTCTTCCACTTCAGTACTTCCTCAAAGGTTTTAACTAAAAAATTTTCTTTATCAAGCAAAATTTAAATAAAGTATAAGTTAATACCTCAGGTATACCAGAGCCGCATGCATAAGGTGCAAACATGCGTACAAGGCCTGCTGCTAGCGATGCAAACATTAGGGCCCATACAATGAAAAACAGGTAAGAGATAATATAAGCTCCTGCTCCTTCTTTAGCTTGCGCCAGTATCTCACTCCACATCATCCACTGAAACCAAACATATAACAAATGTTACTAGCAGTAAAACAAATTAATTAAAAAATAAACAATACATAGGGTAAGAGCTTAGCAGTAGTGTACCTAAACAACAATGAAAAATGTAGCAACTAAAAATTATCCTAATCAGTGTTAGGAGAAAGAGGAGAATCTGAATTAAGTTGCCAGATATCCAACACTATTTCACTCACACAGTAATTTCTTCCTATTTGCACTCATTTTTCAGTACTTCTTTAGATTGTTACTCCCCCATTTTTCTTTTTAGAATATAAATGGATATAATTATTCTATATATTCCTTTGTGTAAATAACTATTAAGGTAAAGGGATGTTTAGTCCAATGTACTTTGGGACATAGGAATATCACACTTGTGTTTTTATAAGGTGGGTAAAATTTAAAGAACATTCCATACATCTTATTTAGATGGTTACTCACTTCTGTTTTTTTATAAGGGGAGTACCAGTCTAAAAAAAAGTGCCCATTTTACTACCCTTAATAACGGGAACAGCTTGTTCATAGAACTCAAATATATTAAGTTTTTAGTGTAAACTATGTTATATAAATCAGTTTTTTTGTTTTTTTTAAGATAAGATTAGCTCTTGTATAATATAAGAACTGTTTACATCTTAAGGTGTATTCATTTTGTTTTAAATCATTAAGTCCTATGTTGAAATAAATGCAACAACATTCAAGTAAATTCGAAACATTCATTTTTGAACGTTTTGCTTAATTTGACTGAGATTTTTTACCGAGATTATATTGCTGTGAGCCTTACTCAATAACATATTATTTTTTATTAAAAGCTTCTTTTAACCACAGTAATTAGCCTGAACCAGAAGACACCAATAAATCTCTGCTAGTCTAGTTCAGGTTATCATTGATGCCTATTAAAAATGGTCAAAACTAGAATGCATTAAATGTTTTTATTTTGAATATAAAATTTTTATCTTAATGATAACTGCAAGTAACTCAAAATTTTAAATATCAAACACTGATAATGACCAAGTAAAGTGGTAAAAATATACAATGATCAATTTTTTTCCACAAAATCTCAGGAGAAGAGACAACTTATCTTGTTTGTATTCTTTGGAAATTCAGTTAAAGTAAACTATTCATGATTAAATACATATAAATTACAAAGTTTTTTCATTAACTGCAAATATTTACTCTTCATATTTACTACAGTATTTATCCAAAATCTTTAATTTTTTTCTCCTCCTCAAGCTTTTAACATTCAAGAGTTTCAACATTCACACAATTTTGATATAAGATTTTACCTGTGAGCAGTTTCCCTTATCCTGGAAGGAAGTTTCATTAAAAGACCAACAACACTGCTCCTGATTAAGCCAGAAAGCATCGGGACAGAGCCCATATTTGAGATCAGACATCCATGACGCCCCTATATCTATGATGGCTGCCACTGCACCCGTCACTAAACCTACAAGTAGTACACACAGCCATCCTGACCAGGCATCATGTGCTCCTCGAACCAGGTCCAACACACTCTTTCCTAAAAACACAATCATAATATACATTAATATACAAAGACATTGATAAAACAAATAATAATAGGATAATAATAGGCAACGGCCGCACTGGAGCTACTTCACTTGGAGCCTAGTGACTTTGTGAGTCACCAGGCTTTAATCCGTGTGAACCAACCTTCTAGAACATTTGAGACCTGCCACACTGTGATCTTGGTTACTAGGCGAGTTACCTAGCGGGTCGCTAGATGAACAGTCCATTCTGTTCTACCTGGCGACTCAACAAGCCACTAGGCTCCAGGCAAGGATTTTTTGCCTGATATTGGCGGTGTTTTCTTGCATTCCTTTATTTTCTTAGAATAATTTTTAAGAGTTTCTTGCTCCAGAGCTCTAAAAATTTTGTGTATTCAACCTCCACAGTTTAAGTGGAATCAGGATCATCTTTGGACAGTATAGAATCTCTTAGACTCAGTTTCGGATTCGCTTCGGAGGTTTGTGAAGCTCTTGGCTTTTTACAGCGTAATTTACTCACCATACAAATTAGAGTTGGGACAACCGACTAGAAAAAACAACCAAATGAATAAGTCGATTCGAGAAAAAACAATCGACTGAATTCAATCGACTGAAAACAGTTTCATAGCAGGAATAGGGTATACGAATAAAGATATAGACCAAGACTGAACCCGCAAGTCGAATGTTTCAATCGGATGTTTCTGTTTTTAATATAGGAGTGGTAGGGGAAGGGAACAAGTGAGGGCCGTGAAGGGCTCAGAGCTGAGAGGGGTTTTCAGTCGAATGAAAACTAGATATTTAAAAATATAGACTGAGACTGAACCCGCAAGTCGAATGTTTCAATTGGATATTTTTTTTTTTTTTAATTTAAGAGTGGTAGGGGAAGGGAACAACGGTGAAGGACTGAGGAGGGGTGAGAAGGCGCGTCCGAATTACAACTCCAAACTATAGACTGCTATCAGTCGAATGAAAACCTGATATCCACAACCGAATGAATGAATATTTTAAAACAACCAATTAGTCGACTGTTTTCAGTCGATTGGTTCCCAACGCTAATACAAATGTCTAAAAAAAAAAATCATCACTTTCAGAAAAAAATAATCTATTCAAAGACGTAGATAAAGGAAGGAAGTACAAAGAATTATCCTCAGAGTTCAGTGTCTACAATTTTGAAAAACCGGGATTCAATATTTTAAGAATACGAAGCAAGAAGAGATTTAAAAACAAAAAACGTTCTAGAGGTTATAAGTATGAAGATTTAGATGAAGCAGTTCTGGAGTGGGTGAAAATGGTACAGGATAAAAATCTTCCTTACAGGACCACTTTTTTTCCTCATAAAACAAAAAATTCTAGACAATAAAATTTCTATAAAGCGAAATTTTTTTTCTGGAAGCATCAATTTCGTTGTATGGAGGTCCGACTTTAGTTTTAATCATCAGATGCATGACATTTCTTAGTTTTATCCTAAGGTTATGTCAATCTTAATAAGGAAACATAGTAAATTAATATTTACAGGGCAAGGAAAAACTCTTTTGTTTGATGGCAACAGTGTTTTCTCTTTTCTTTTGTCAAAATGAAAGTAATGAATTTAATTACTCAAGTTTGGTATAAATTTAACTTTCCTTATCTTAATGATTCTTTGTCTTTCAAATTTACTGGATTATTATTTATTTATTTTATTTTAAGTGGTTTAAGTCCCATTCGACAGCTTAGGTCATTACAGGACGGGGGTTATCCGTCAAAAAAAAATATATATATATTTTAGGTGCTGAACAACATCATGGTTATATGCATCTATGCAACATTTAAATTAAACAGTAGTCAAACAATTTGTATAAATAATAACAAATAAGTAATAATTGAATTCAGATAATCAGTATAATAATTAGGGTCCTGTAAAATGCATCAGTTTAGTTACGGTAGTCAAGTTGTTTGCTAAAATATTTGCATAGTTATCTGATAAGTCGTGTGTAATTGTCAGTTAGTCAATTTGTCGGCAATCAGTCAGTAGATGAGCTACAGTCAAAGTATCGTCACATAGTCTGTATCTTGGTCTTTCCCTGTCTCTAGTAAACAAATAACTGTGACTAAGTCAAGTATGTCTTATTCTCAGTCTGCAAAGTACCGTCTCTTTCCCGGTCCAGTCCCCAAGGAAAGGTTTTAATTATTACAGGTTAATTATAAGCTGTTACGACTAATTTTCCAATTACACATTTGTAAAATAAATGAACAAAAAAAATGTTATATTCCTTAAACTAGTGCATAGAATTTTAGACTATCTAACTTTAGTTCTACAAATAGATAAGTGGTTTCAATTTCAACATTTCAAAAATTACATTAGCATATAAGGTTTTAAGGTACATAGGTTTACCTTTCCTCTTGAGTATGTATCTATGTCGCATACGATCCCTCGCAATATCTCTCTGCCAGTCAATAGTGTGGAAATCATCGTACTGACCGATTCCAGGGATCTCATCTGAATCTGATACAAATAGAACAGAAAAAGAATTAATAGCCTCGACGTAATAATAAATAAATTAATGCATCTTCAAGTAATGAGTTCATATTAGCTGTTGTATTGGTTTAAAAAATAAGGCCGCAGGTTTTTCGACAATATAAATTCGATAAGAGATGTCAACTAGTAAATCTATTTCCCATAAGCTAATCACAGAAATCCAATCTTGTGTAGAACTACTTTTGTTAGCTGAATTCTTCATTTTGGTAGTAGTAGTAGTAGTAGTAGTAAGGGGGCGGGGAGGCCAAGCCTGGCAACTAGACCGCACTCGGGTCCTTTTTGCCAACCCCTGGTTTTTCACGCCCATCAAACCACCTCAGTCTTACCCTCAAGTCTCCTAGTTTGGGTGATAAAGGAGAGGATATCCTGCCACTTAAGTGTGACAAGTTCCTCCTCTCTGATAATCCCTGATCCTAAGGTGTGAAAGCGTAGTCTCCCATGTCCTTCGCAAGCTCCCACCAGGTGGTAGGCTTCATTTTGGTAAGTTTCTTAAAGAGATGAAAAAGGGGCTGGATATTTAACACTTACGTTGTTATGAGGAATTTTGATTTATTTTAGAATCCGAACTGAGTAATTATTAGCTATGTATTTGACTTGCCTACTGAAAGCCATAATTTTGGCATTTAAATTAATTTTGGCTAATAATCTGTGTTACCCTTAGCCCATTACGTGGCAGCACACCTTTGATATATTATCATCCTACACAGTTTATTAACCAGGAGCGCAGAATAATTTGATGCCTCATCACAAAAATTATGAAAAAATGGGACTAGAGAAGTTTAAAAACCTGATGGGACTGCGTCCTTAAAAATATGAGTATGATTGTGAAAGGGCTAAATTTTGGTGATTTTGGTGAACACATTCTCTTACACCTAGTAAAACCCCAGGGGTAATTTGTGGTGAGAGGATTGTTTTTATCTCATAACTAACCTCCTTTGTACTTGCACACCTTCATTATTAAAAGTAATTATAATTATTGACCCTTTGCTATTGATAAGGACCCAAGCGAAGCATATTACTGCACTGTTTTTCTATTATACGTTTCTATTGTAAAGGACACAAAAATAAAAAATCAGGCTGATGAGTGTTAATAACAGCTTGACATTACCCTGCCTCAACACAAATCTTGTTTTAAGATCCCCTCTACCACACCCCTAATGAGTTTGAACCAACATTAAAAGGATTAATTGAGTTAAATATTCATATCTAACACAGAAACAACACAATTCACAGTACAAAAAGTAAAACACAATACACAACAATTAAATAAAACAACTATAATAAATAAATAAATAAATAAAGCATGATGTGCAAAACAAAATTAACAAAATCAAAAATACAAGTATAATAAAAATTAATAAATATAATAATACCAAATTTAAAAAAAAAAAAAAAAAAAAAAAAAAATAGATAATGAAATCTAAAGGCTAGTTTGATTCCTTCTTGGTTTTATCATTGACTTGGCTGATTTAGGGTGCTCAAAGAAGCCTTAACTCAAAATAGTTATGATCAATTGTGTTCAATCTTTATTTAAACTCAAAATAACACAGGATCTATGTCTTTTTCAACATGTTTAAAGTATTTGATTTATGTGAAGATATAAGCAAAAAGTAAATAATCCAGTTTTCAGACTACTGTTACTATATATCATGATATTACTAATATCACTTAACCAATTATTAAAGATCATGTAAGGTTTTAAGGATAATGAACAACACATGGATTCATGATCCCTTGGATTAGCTCAGATTTAGAAAAGATTTAAACTTAAGTCTAAGAGTCTAGAAGCTTGTTAAATAACACAACACAAAAGAAAATTATAGAAAAATTAATAGATATAAAATGAACTACTGATATAAAATTAATTAGTAACACATTACTGATAGACATAAAAATATGAAAATAACTAGAAGAAGGAATAGATTTAAATTAATTTAAAGCAGAAATAATAATTAATAAGGAAGAAAAGTATTAATAACATATTTATGTAAATGTAATATAAAGGTAAATAAGAGTAGAAAAAAGAAAAAAAGAAAGAAAAAAAGAAAGAAGAAAAGAATGAAGAAAAGAAAGAAGAAAAGCAAGAAGAACAGAAGAAGAAAAGGGAGAAGAAAGGAAGAAGAAAAGAAGGAAGAAAAGAAAAACAAAAAGAAAGAATAAAAGAAGGAAGAGAGAACAAGTGAAAAAAAATAAACAAAGAAAAATTAATTTAATAAAAAAAAAAAACTAAAAAAACAAAACTAAACAACTAAATCTAAACGACAGCTTGATTTGAAATATTCAAGCAATTTCAAAACTTACCCTGAAGCCCGGCAAAGGCAACTTGACCTTAAAACAAAGTTGGACAAAACTTAGATATTATACAAATAATAAATTAATATTATTAAAATAGTTTTTTTTGTGAATAAAATACTTTAATCAAAGCAATGTTTGTGACATAGTTTGTATACTTCAATCTTATGTCAAATTTAATTTAAAATGTATTAAACTAACTCAGACAATACATTATAATAAAAGACAACTATCAGAAAATACATAGTAGCAAACTACATAAGTAAAGAAATACATTAGTGGTAGAAAAATGTTAATATATTTTTTTGTTATCAAATTCTGCAATAGAATATTGATTAATTTGAGGCTTTGTACAATTTTTTTAGTTTCTTACTAAATGATGATTTATTAATTTCAAAATACAAGTTTGAGTGTTCTTTTTATTTGCCGTTCCATATCGGATAAAAATTAGCTTGGGTGGCTTCTAAATTAAATTGGGGTTTTAGATAAGAATGCAAACTCAAATAATTGCCTCTTCATTTCTTGAGTTCGTTTAATGTATTCAGAACATGCCTCATTTTTTGTCCATCCATACCAACTAGAAACTATTGCAACCATTCCTTAAGAGCGGAAGGACTGTGTACAGTACTAAACATTAGATCATTTACCACAATTGGACACTAGCAATTAAAATTAACTCGGTTGAACAAGATTAATTTACGTTTCATATGTGACCTTGTTAGGCATTTCCTTTATTTTTCCAAGGAACTATAATAACCAAAAACCTAACTCGAAAATTAGTCCTTAATATTCGCTTTTGGTTTCAATCGACGTAGAATTTAATGCTCTAAACAGTTCATTTAGAATAATTTATGATAAACAGGTTATTTTCGAAGATATTTAAGTAAAACTGACATTGAAATGAATTTTTTTTGTAAATTTGAAACATTGGTCTAACTTTGACCTACTGTAGTTTGGTAGTGGGTGGTCTATAGAATACGCTTTTGGTCTCATTTGACACAGAGTTTAATGCTTCAACCTTTAATTAAAGCATTTTTTTTTTTTTTTTTTTTTTTTTTCAAATTTTGATTATTTTAGAAGATATAAGCAAAAAAAAAACTCGAACACCCCTTTTGGGGGTACATTTTTACCCCTCCCTCCTTTTCCACAGGTCCATCAAAGGGGGAAACCTAGGATAGTCATATTGGGACATAAATGAGGCCATTAAAACCTCAGAGGAAGGAAGGGGTAGAGGGAGCAATGCGTTTTAAAAAGTGGTTCATTATGCTCCCCCATATACTAACGCTTTCTAGCGAGCTCAATCTGAACTAAAGTGATTAAGTGGTCACTGGTCCTTGTCTTATTGGTCTATTCCTTGTCTTTCTGTCCCCACAGACGGTTGTCAACAAATCCTTATCAGTAGCATTTATTTGATACCCCACTCAAAGAAGATTATTATTGGTTATCTAGGATCTGTTACATGTTTATTAACAACGTTACTGCCTTTAGACAATTAATAAGGTTAACAAAAAACATTAAAGTACATATTTATGAAGAAAACTGTATTAAAAAGAAAAATATTAAATGTCGTAAGAAAATATCACTTATTCTAATCAGCTGATATCAGATATATTTCGAGTTTTTATCGAGATATCGATACTGTTTCACCAAACTGCCGCTTGAAAGAGCTAGTATAGGGGGGGAGCATAATGAACCACTTTTTGAGACCCAGTTTCTATAGTATTGTTCCCTCTACCCCTTCCTTGCTCTGAGGTTAAAACAGAAAACCTTTAGTAGAAATTATCTACAAATTGGGTTATTTTGTATCTAATGCTACTGGCCTTATTTAACTACTATAAATATTTTCATGTTTGTAAACAGTTGTTTCTTATAAACATAAATTAATTTATTAGCAGTGATGATTATTTTAGTTCAGATATGTTGATCTTGATCGATATGATATGCTGATTAATATCAGCTTCAGTATTAGCTATTGTGTGGTTTTTGACAGTAAGCAGATCATTGCTTTTGGAGTTTTATTCACTTTAATAGTTCACAATCAGAAGCTGTTCCAATTGATTCAATATTAAAAGACAATAAAGATAAAGCCTTAACTTTGGATAATATTTAGTTCAACCTAGAAACTTAGGTTTAGTCTTTTTTCAAATTCAGCAAAATATGCTATTTAACCCATTCAATGCGGGTGGATCCATGCCGTGTTAAAACGCCTGGCGGGTGGATCCACAGTGTATCCAAGCCCCTCCCTTTCAGCCCTCTGTAGCTCTATTCTCCGTGCCTCGAGTAGAACCATTTGCAAGGCTCCGTCAGGCCTGCTGATTTTAAATCCAAAGGAGATCTTTTTTTTTTTTTAATTAACTTTTAAAGATTCTATTCAGTCACTAAGGTAGGTTCATGAATTAGATTACGCATTCAATGGGTTAAAAACTATTATTTGAACCAATTCTGATAAATAGTGTAGCTAAGATTTGAGGCCTAAATCACACAGGCTTTACTCTGCCCTAGTTGCAGTCACAGACTTGAGAAATAGAAATAATTTGAATGACGACTTAGGCAAGGTGCACACTGAGAAAAGTGAAGAACATTTCACAAAACATGACACTAAAGTTTCAAAGGTTGCAAGAAACTACGTTTTATGAAATCAATAAAAACGGTTGCATGAAACTCTAGTTTTGTGTTACCCATAAAAAAAAAGTCCAACACCATTTTCGCTGATCAACATCATGAAACTGACTGAAATGAGTTTCCTCAAAATGTTTTCAGCATGTTTTTATGTGCAAACTAGTTTGATGCAACCAGTTCCCTCAGGGTGCACAATGCCTTACAATCAACTGAGTCAAATGTACAGCTCTAAAGAGCTATACACTGATTTCTAGTTCTACCTGACTAAAATCTCTTCACTGGTTAAATGCTTGAGGGTGAAAGCCCATTTTACAGTATGAAATCATTTGTGAAGAGCACAATTGTGAATAGTTTCTTAGTGTTATCAAAAACCACCCACTGACAACCATTGCAATAAGCAGATTGAATGTCGCAGACTTTAAAGTCCAGTCAATAAGTAAAAAAAAAAAAATCCTTGCAAAAGGTCGGGTATCTACAATTTTTGGATATGTTGTTGGGACCAATGCCACGAGTAAAAAACCAAATTTGCAGGAAAAAAACCCTGTGCCAGCAGAGTTATTAATATCTCTTCCTATGCATCAAACAGTAAAATATTGTAGAGGACAACATTTTCTACAACTTTTTATTTATAATTTTTTTCTACGGACTACAATTATCGAACTATAGAGAAGAATGAATATATTGTAAGAAAAAGCATGACGATGACTTGAGTAAAAGTTGAAATTTGGTCATACTAAGTTCATTTATCTGTCAAAGCGTTCACAACGAGTTACAACCGTAACTTTAAAATTTGAATTTTAGATTGGGAAAGATTCAATATTTATCTATTCTACGAGACAAACATTTTTTTCTATTGCATTTTTTTATAGTAAAACCAACAGCGGCACAGCTATAAAGTGTTAAAGATCACCAAATCTATTTAATTGAAAAACGTTTTAAAAAGATAAAATAACAAAGAATAAAATTATAAATACTAAAGATGTAGATAATTTTATCCTCTGCAATATTGATGATAACTACTTTTGCTCTCCAATGCATAGGCACAGAGATATTGAGCAAAAACTGAAGAAAAAAAAAAAAAAAAAAAAAGAACGAAACTGTCTACGTTTTTTTCGATATAACTCTGCTAGCACAAGGTTTTTTTTCTGCAAACTTGTAATTTTACTAGTGGCACTGGTCCTAACAACATATCCAAAAATTGTAGATACCCGACCTTTTGCAAGGAAATCTATATTTTTTTGTTCTTATTGAGTGGACTTGTGATTTCACTGTTTTAATTTCAAAAGAAGATCTCCATTGCAATCACGGAAGAAAATATTTGCTCACACATTCTTATCCTGCCAAGTAATACCTTTCTCTTCAAACTAATATGTTTACTTACAATGTGTGGGTGAAGCATCTTCAGAGATGGTTCTCTCCGTCATAGTTCCAGATGTTCTGATATCAATCATATCCTCATCAGAACTAAGCGAAGTTGTTCTTCTTTCCCTGCTCCCACTCCCGTGACCGTTCTGTTGTGATACCTGCAACCAAGACAATCATTACTGTTAACCACAAACAGATTTAGAACTAAAAAAATTATTAGCAGAAATTATTAGCTTTAAAGAATTTCAAATTACTGCTGTAAAGTGCGTTTAGACGGTTCAATTTCATTGCTCCATGAGATTGAAACATGACTGAATCAATGAAATTGAAACATGTAAACACCAATTCAATGAAATGGTTCATTGACATTGCATATGGAAAAAAGTTAAAACTAGTTCAACTTTTTAAGCAATCTGATTGAATGGCTCTATGGAAAGATCAAACTGAACAGTGGAAACAGCTTGTTTTCTTTTTGATGGAATGGTAGAGTAGAGCATAAGTATAGGTAATCATTAACGATTTAAAGAATGCTTCCACATACAATATAAACATATATTTTGGTTGTCAGCGTTCAGCTTCCGCAAGGCAATTACTAGGACCAATTATGGAATAATTAAGAGTAACCCTGATAAAATAATAGGATCTCAGCACATGCTTTTGCTCTTCACACAATCGTTCTGGGTTAAATTCTCTGACACTGTTCCTGTATTCATCAAGCCTCATGAGATTTAGGAATAACAATTCAGTAGAGGTGACATCTATGATATCCATCTGATAAAAAACAACCAGATGACCCCAGATGATGATGATGAACATAGAAGATGATGATAGGGATTAAACAGATGACCCTCATCAGAGTTGGTGTCAAAGAGATAAACTTGTGGCATTCATAACTACAATATAAGTAAATATCCCCATCTTGTACCTCTAGCAAAATCTTTCTTTTTTGGACTAAAGAATAACAGAAAAATAAATGTGAGATATATTTGAAGATTAACAGAAGTCATGTGGATTATACTGGGAGGGGGAAGGGGGTGGTCATGTTTACCTACAGAAAAGAGTTTGCCTGAAAATTTAAAATAATAGTTTAACTATTCATCCTCCTTTACACAACTACTTCCCACGGATTTCCACACACACTAAAACTTACATAGATTTTTAGCTATCAGTTAACATTTTTACTTCCTATGTGTTTTTCTTATGGCACCTCATGTTCCAAACACAGCAGAAAAAAGAAAAAATACTTATGCGAGTCAATCAAATATAAAACCTTTTACGATCATTTATTTCAAATTTTTAAAAGTGCGAGGTAGTATTCTTACAACGGAAAGATTAAATTTTAATTTAAATCAAATTATAATTATAATTAACCACGGGAGACATACAGAGAAAAATAGACCCCAGCACCCAATTAGTACCTATTGTAAACCTACAACCATTATTGTTAACCATATTGTAACCATATTGTTGTACCTAATTTCCTTAGTAAGAATACTACCTCAAACTTAAAAATTTGAATTTCTAATTGATTGTACTAGGTACAGGTACTAATTGAGTACTTTATAATTATAAGCGTTAATTCTCAGTCTAGTTCTATTGCCGTGAATATTGGCTTGCTAGATTTGTAGAAAAGATTGAAAGCTTGGATTCGGGACTTGGTATCAGTAACGACAGAGAAAATCATTCTCCAGTATAGCTCAGTTGGTAAGAGCGCCTGTAACGGATATATAGGAGGCCCGTGGTTCAAGTCCCGGTGCTGGGGTCTATTTCTTTCTCTATGTCTCCCGTAGTTAATGATAATTATAATTTGATTTAAATATAAAAAAAAAAAAAAATTTAAATCAAATTATAATTATTATTTACTACGGGAAACAGACAGTGAAAAATACACTCCAGCGCCGGGATTTGAACCACGGGTCTCCTGTATTTCCAGTACAGATGCTCTTGCCAACTAAGCTACGCAGGAGAATGGAGTTGGCAAGAGCATCTGTACTGGAAATACAGGAGACCCGTGGTTCAAATCCCGGCGCTGGAGTGTATTTTTCACTGTCTGTTTCCCGTAGTAAATAATAATTATAATTTGATTTAAATTAAAATCTAAACTTTCCGTAGTAAGAAAACTACCAAAAACTTAAAAAAAAAAATCATTTATTTTAAAAAATTTAAGAGTAATGACATTTCTTTATTTTTCTGCATAGTCCTCACTCTTTAAGAATGCATTTTTCTTAACGTTTAGTACATTTTTTTTTTTTTTTTTTTTTTTTTATCGTATAATGAACGAGAGAGGGTATGAAGCCAGTTGATGAATCAAGTGAGATTGGTGATCACGTTTCTCACCTTTAAAAAAGGTCAAACCGACCAGAATTCTTCACAGACTTCACTGTCAGTTCTTGAAAGATACGCTCTCATGGAAAAGGATAAAACTTTGGTTCAATGAGTTTCGACAAGGCTGTATAAACACGCTGAAAATCAAAATCATTCCCATCACCCACACACTAGACTCATTAAATTCTTGAGCAACTAACTTCATACCCTCTCTTGTTCATTCTACAATAACGGGATGAATAAATTAACTAAACATTGGAGAAATGCAATCAGAAAGAGGGAACCATGCGAAAAAATGAAAAAATGTTGACATTACTCTTGTATTTTTTAAATAATAAATTATCAACAAAGGCCCAGTTATATTTGATCGACCTATTTAATTAGTTTAAAGAACAAATCTGTTTCTCTTAAACCTATGTAATTAGTTTAAATCTCTTTCTCTTACTCCATAATAATTATATTACATTTGAAAATATAAAACTTTTTTTAACTTAAAAATTTAAGAGTTAACATTTATAGCAACAGTTTTTATTTTTTTAAAGGAAATATAAACAAAACGTTATCCCACACACAAATAATAATTTTAATATTCTCATTAAGTAACTCACCATTAATTGAAAAGGGATCCTCATTTTGATATTAATATGCTCCCATGAATTTGACACTTTAAAAATTCACATGAAAGCTTAATGCCAATTTAATTTGAATATTAATAACTTATTTATCCATTTTTAAATAAAAGTAAAAATTAAAGTTCTAATGTCTAACCACATTTTTAAACATAAACCATCATAACTAAAAATTACACAAATAAAACAATGCACTAAATATTAAAAAAAAAATATTACAAACTATTCAGCACCACACATAAAAGCTAACT
The DNA here is from genome assembly GCA_951217055.1 of Gerris lacustris. NCBI lineage: Eukaryota > Metazoa > Arthropoda > Insecta > Hemiptera > Gerridae > Gerris > Gerris lacustris. The sequence goes on along the minus strand of OX578279.1, from coordinate 17,272,146 downwards.
ACAAAACAAACAATTAAAAATATCAACATAACAAGGAAAACATAATCACAAAAAAATGAGCTTATTCTAATCATATATTTGTGATAATACAAAATTAAAAATGATTATTTTCAGGAATAAAACTGTTTACATTTAATTTCCGAAAAGAAGCAGCCTGAACTGATTAAAAAAAAATTGTTATCACGATAAAACAGATTAAAACACATATGCCTGTACTATCAAGGAGAAACAATATATTTTTAATCAGAATTCCATGAGAATTTCTTCTAGGATTTTTTGATAATATAAAATATGATTAATTTTAATTGTCTAAGTAATTTATTATTATGATTTAAGAATTTAATAATTGATTATTTATTATTAAGTCATTTATGTATTTGTATTTTTTATTATTTAGTGGTGTAATAGTTGGTTTTATTAATTTAAATATAATTGGGAATAAATTTAATGGGTTCTTTTATATCTCAACCAAGACAACATTGGGTTATTGTAGGACAGTATTTTATCACCGATGTTATCACCAATGGGAACGAATAACCAATGGGAACAAATCACCAATGGGAACGAATAACCAATGGGAACGAATAACCAATGGGAACAAATAACCAATGGGAACAAATAACCAATGGGAACAAATAACCAATGGGAACAAATAACCAATGGGAACAAATCACCAATGGGGACAAGTGCCACTTCTCAGAGATTCAACATTACCATTGATGATGGATTTTAGGCCAAGGTTTCAAGCCTTCTACTGTAATAGTAAAAATAGAAGTTTCATTTAAGTGCACAGTTTTTGTAAGTATTAAATTGATTTTTTTTTTTTTTTTTTTTTTATTACAATAAAGCCTATGAAGAGGAACTCATTAATGCGATCACTTTAAAAATATAATCACAATAAACAGAATTATTATTTTAAATCACAAAACTAATTAATAAGATAATAAAATAATTTTTTAAAAAACCGTCATTTAATAATAATAATAAGAGTGCTTTATTAATACAAAGTGTACAATTAACAGATTTTTTTAAAACCAACACCATTAATCCATGGCCATTCAGCCGTCAGGATTTATAAACATACAATTTTTATAATATCGTTATGACACATACCTACATAAATAAATATATACATATACATAAATGGTTTATTATTATTAATTCATTTATAACTATAATTATTATTTTAGATAAAGAGATTTAAATAACAGGTTGATAACATAAGGTAACAGTACAATAAAAAAAAATTAAAAAAAATATATATATACATAAACATAAATGGTTTACTATTATTAATTCATTTATAACTATTATTATTATTTTAGATAAAGAGATTTAAATAACAGGTTGATAACATAAGGTAACAGTACAATAAAAAAAATTAAAAAAATACATGTATATACATAAACATAAATGGTTTACTATTATTAATTTATCTGTTAGTATTAATATTATTTTTGATAAAGATTTTAAATAACAGGTTAATAGCTAATAAAATAATGTAACAGTACAATATTATAGCTAATAAAATATAAAATAATGAAAAAAAAAAAAAAACGAATAAAATAATGTAACAGTACAATATTATGTGCTGTAATAATACAGTATGACTATACTAGCAATATGCATTTTCCTTGAGTGAAGAGAGAAGAAGAGAATTTACTAAGCCCTTACAGAGTTCAACTTACGACAATATTGCAAGCTTTGACTGCTTGTAAGTGTATGCATCAGTTAAATAAGAAGTTAATGCAGTCCAATTAGCACCATTTAAATATTCAAGACCTTCTTGGGCTGTTAATATAGTTTTACCTAAATGAACTAAACGGAGATCCCCTAGGATAGGGCATTCAGTTAAAAAATGATATAAATCATCTTCTATAGTGATATTGCATTCAGAGCACTGGCGCTCCATGTCATCATCCTGATGCTTATATTTTTTGTTCATCATATCAGATCTCACTCTAATTATTTGTTTGATTTGATGAAAATTATTTAAAGTGTTAATATAATTATTCTTTTGATTAAAAGACAAAAACCGGTACAGGAGATGATTGCTGCTGTTAGCACATCTGTTAGCAAGGTTTAATAAATGTTGGTCATTTAGGGACTTCAACAATTTATGTGATAGCTGGCTCCACTGCTCACATGGCTTTATATCCACGACTTCATCATTTGATACAATATTGTATTTAACAAGTAAATCTGTCCATTTTTTATACCATGCACAACTATTAGCTATGCCAATACTTGCCACTTTGTGTGGTATTCTGGTATCGTTCATTCCACATAATATTTTTTCGATATACTTTAAGTGTAGTCTATAGGTATAACTATACATGGAACCAAGGCCTGTTTCTAATAATAAAAAGTAATTAGGTGTTGACAATGGTAATCCAAAAATTTTTTTTAGAAAGAAATATTGTAATTTTTCAAGCTCTTCATAGTATTCCCAACCCCAGACTTGGCAACCATAGCACAAAATAGAACGTGATGTAGCATGAAAGATTCTAAGTTTTGTATGAAAGTCAAAGTTTTTCTTAGACCATAAAATATTACTGGCATTGTTAAGCGCTAGTTTGGCTTTGTTAACTTTATCTAGGAAGTGCTTATTTAATTTTAGAGTGGATGTCAGTAAAACACCAAGGTAGGTGTATTCTTTCACTATTTCTATTCTCACCTTATCATAATACCACTTTTCAAATTTAGATATTTTACCACCATTAGGCTTAAAAATTACAATTTTGGACTTATTTAAATTTACTACAAGGCTCCACGTTTTACAATAATTTTCTAAATTTTGTATCATTCTTCTCAAGGTTATGATATTGTCACTTAATAAGACAATATCATCACAGTATGCTAATAGTTTTATTAAAGTACCTTGCAGCCATAGTCCTCCGTCCAATTCATTATAAAGATCATTCAAAAACAAACAAAACAGCACGGGACTGATCAAACATCCTTGTTTGAGCCCAGAAGATAACTCAAACTCGTCTGTAAGCCCTAGTTTGGTCCACACAGCGGCAGTAGTGTTTTTAAAAAGTGCCCGCACTATCTTGGCCATTCTTGTTGACAGACCCTCACAAATCAGTTTAAAAAACAATGCCTCACGACCTATACGGTCGAATGCTGACTGAAAATCTACAAAAAAAGCATAAACTTTTTTGTTCTTTTTGGTTTCCATCCATTTTAATTGTATAATGTTCACAAGAGAAAATATCTGATCACATGTTGAGTATCCCCTGCGAAACCCTGCCTGGAACTCATGCAAAATTTTTTCTTCTTCTATCCATTTTAGTAATCTATTTTGCAAAACTCCCGAGAAAACCTTTGCAATACAATCAATAAAAGAAAGGCCACGGTAATTTTCCAATATGTCAGGGTTTCCTTTTTTATGGAGGGGGAATATTATAGCTTTAGTAAAACTAGGGGGAACCTCTCCAGAGTCAAATAATTTGTTATACAATATGAGAAGTTTATCTAAGAATAAAGATGATGCATTTTTTATAAATTCATATGGGACACGGTCTCTACCTGGTGCTTTATTTGATTTACAGTTTTTTAGTACTGCAGTTAATTCCTCCATTGTTATGGGGCAATCCAATTTATAATTTTCCCGGTAAGGTTCCGCAAAGTGAACACAACATATATTACCTACTAGTGGGTTAAGCAATGATTTAAAGTGAACAACAAGCTCTTCAGTACTGCAGTTAGGAAACGTTAGTTGTTTTTTATATCTAAATGAATCTAGAACAGCCCAGAAGTGTTTAGTGTTAGAAATAGTTTTTAGATTTGCAATCAGGTTGATGTGATACTCCTTGTATCTGTTTTCACAGGTACTTTTATAGAGCCTGTTGTTCCCCAAATACATATTTTTAATATAATTACAATCAGTTTTTTTGTATAGATTTAGCAACTTAAATGACCTACGCCTTAGTGTATTACATTTTTTATCAAACCATGGTTCTCTCTGAGTGGTAATAATATCATTTCTTTTTTTAAATTGTTTACCTCCTATTTCTGAGGCATTTTTTATAGCCCGTATTAGCGCGTCCACAGATTCCTGATGGTCTTCAGCAAAAGCTACTGCCTCAACTTGTTTATCTAATTTAGTTTTATATTCTACTGAATCTTTTTCTGTGAACCGTAACCTGGGCAATAAGCTACTAACCTTCTGCTCTATTCCATGTTTATTGCTCGTTAATGTTAAATTCAACTCAATTGGCATATGATCAGAATGTGTTTCGGCAAGAACTCTAAAGCTGCTAACAAACTTCAGCCAGTCATACGGTACACAGCATAAGTCAATGACAGAACTTCCTCTTGGACCAATATATGTGTACTCTCCTTCACTGTCATCAGGGCTACGGCCATTTAATATGCATAAATCATGTTCTGAGCAAAATTCAATAAATTGGGAACCTTCTTTGTTTACAATTATATCTTTAGATTTTCTGGTTACATCAAATAAATAAGGGAGTACATTATCAGGAATAATAGTTAAATCACTAATCCGAGCATTGCAGTCACCAAGAATAATGCAATTATTGCGCTGATGCTTTACAAACAGATCACACAGGTTGCGAAAGTCCAGTGTCCATTGGGAGCAGTTTATGTAGATAGGCAGAATAAAAATATTTATATTATTTTCCAAACAGAGTTCAATAAAAATGTAATCCTCGTATTCAACTATATTAATAACATTAGATAGCACCTTACTACATCCTATAAGACAGCCACCCTTAGCTCTCCCTGGCTTATTTGCTTCTTTCGTTGCTGGCAACCAATGAAGTGCGTAATCGTTAAAAGTAAAATTGTATGATTTGGTATCAAGCTCCGTAACAAATGTCTCAATCAAGCAAAAAACATCATAACCTTTGATTAAATTTGTAAAATTTTTGTCTTGAATCTTGCTTTTTAATCCCTGCACGTTATAGGATATTATTTTAACCGTTTCATAAGTATCTGAATGAACATTTTTACCGTTGCTTTGCGATGGTGACGACGAGGATAACTGGCCAGTAAGCTGACACCAGGACTGGCCAGATTGTCCGTATCAGGAAGGCTGCGAGGCTGATGGTTTCGAGAACTTTAAAGCTTTAGCAGCTCCTCTCTTCGCAGCTAAAGAGCCATCTACTTCTTTAAAGGCTTTCTTTTTATGTTCTTCGTTGCTCTTAGTATCCGAATCTTCCGATGTTGGAGTCAGCAAGTCACATCCGGTAATTGTTTTTAATAGAGACAGCCCATCTTTTCCCTCAGATTCTAGATTATTTTTTTCCGCCGACCAGGAAAATTTAACTTTTTTCCCGTCCTGTCCAGTAACTACAAGAATATCAGCGTTGAGATTTATTTTTATATCCGGAACTTTATTTTTAATTTCTTTTCTTATGGCCAGAAGTTTGGCCCTCTTGGCTCTTGTTTGAAAAACGTAGTCAGGATGCACTACAATACCGGTTCCCTTGAGTTTACTTAACTTAGAAAATATCGCTAGTACCTCGGCATAACTCCCAAATTCAGCCTTTACAAGTTGATTCTCATTCACTGGTCCTATTGGGTAAGCCTGAACTACAAGGACATCGTTTAATCCCAGAACCGCGGAACAAATGTCTTTAATATCACTTACATAATTATTACTTTTTGGTAACCCTCTAAAAATTAAATTTGTTTTGTTTGCATTGTTTTCCAGTTTAATTAGTTTCTCTTTCAAATCTTTATTTTCTTGCTTGAGCGACGTTATCTCTTCATCCAACCTAGACGTAGTAGCCAGGGCATGATCGATCTTTGTATTAAGAGCGTTGAGATCTTCCTTTGTGGCCATATTATTGTTAATAGATTTAACTACAGCCATAAGCTCGCACGCCCATTCAGGTTGGTTGGATTGAGCCATTTTTTCCTCGAAGGCTGAGCTTGACGTGCTTTCTACACAAGGAGTCTTGAAACTTTTGGGATCTTCTTCCGGCGAGTTAGAGTTTCGACGTCTTTTTGTAGAATAATATTTTTTTAATGTATTTTGACTCTTATTCATTAAAAAAATCGTATTAGATAGTTTTTACGCTTAATGATTGAGAAGCGAGAAAGAGCGAGTGAAAAAGAGTATGTTTGAGATCAACTAAAATATTTAATTATCTTATCCTGACTCATTTAAACAACACGCAATTTATTTTTCTATATAAAAAAATAAATAAAATAAATAACATAAAACAGATAAATTAATCAATATAACAAGTAAACAAAGTTTAAGAAAATAAATAATAACAATAACAACGCTAACAAATGTAAAATAAGTAAATAAAAATCGATATAAATATAAAAATAAATTGTCCTTAGTAGATGTTTGACTATGCAAAGGTAAACAACAACATGTGATTAAAATAATAAAGGATGATAGTATATTTAGCAATGAAAATATTACAAACTATTCAGCACCACACATAAAAGCTAACTACAAAACAAACAATTAAAAATATCAACATAACAAGGAAAACATAATCACAAAAAAATGAGCTTATTCTAATCATATATTTGTGATAATACAAAATTAAAAATGATTATTTTCAGGAATAAAACTGTTTACATTTAATTTCCGAAAAGAAGCAGCCTGAACTGATTAAAAAAAAATTGTTATCACGATAAAACAGATTAAAACACATATGCCTGTACTATCAAGGAGAAACAATATATTTTTAATCAGAATTCCATGAGAATTTCTTCTAGGATTTTTTGATAATATAAAATATGATTAATTTTAATTGTCTAAGTAATTTATTATTATGATTTAAGAATTTAATAATTGATTATTTATTATTAAGTCATTTATGTATTTGTATTTTTTATTATTTAGTGGTGTAATAGTTGGTTTTATTAATTTAAATATAATTGGGAATAAATTTAATGGGTTCTTTTATATCTCAACCAAGACAACATTGGGTTATTGTAGGACAGTATTTTATCACCGATGTTATCACCAATGGGAACGAATAACCAATGGGAACAAATCACCAATGGGAACGAATAACCAATGGGAACGAATAACCAATGGGAACAAATAACCAATGGGAACAAATAACCAATGGGAACAAATAACCAATGGGAACAAATAACCAATGGGAACAAATCACCAATGGGGACAAGTGCCACTTCTCAGAGATTCAACATTACCATTGATGATGGATTTTAGGCCAAGGTTTCAAGCCTTCTACTGTAATAGTAAAAATAGAAGTTTCATTTAAGTGCACAGTTTTTGTAAGTATTAAATTGATTTTTTTTTTTTTTTTTTTTTTATTACAATAAAGCCTATGAAGAGGAACTCATTAATGCGATCACTTTAAAAATATAATCACAATAAACAGAATTATTATTTTAAATCACAAAACTAATTAATAAGATAATAAAATAATTTTTTAAAAAACCGTCATTTAAATATAACACACACAGCACTAACAGAATTCATAAATTTAAAAAAATTAACACACATATCAATTAAATAATTATATACTTTTGTTAAATTATTATTACAATATTATAAATTAATTATGTCATAAAATGTTCATTTCATTTTAAAAATTAATAAGAGCACCGACTGAACTATGAAAAACTACTTTCACTAATGATTTTAGTAAAAAAAATCTTATCAAAAGGAGGGTAAATTTGTTTTTAAAAGAAATTATCAGTAGTCACAAACACTATTTTTATCAGTAAAATATACAGATAATGTTATACCACTGACCAGTTCTATCCCCTCTAAAATGTTTGTGCAATTGATAAACTCAGGATATTTATCTATTTTTTAAAAAATCAATTCAGGTATTTTTTTGTGTTTAGTTATTCATTTTATTTTTTTCATTGTTATGTACTTGTATATCTTATAAATGTTTGTATGAATCAAGTGTCATTAATTCATTATCACTCCTTTTTTATTTTTTTAAATAATTAAATCAAAATGTACTAAGTAGATAAAAAATGTTTTAAAAAAGGTGACATTTGAAAATGTGTAATGTTAAAATAAGAAGCAATTAATGATTACATAAGAAATTACACTTAAAATAACAATTAAAAAAGAAAATAATATACATAATTACTATGTTACAAATTTTAGTTGTAGAATTAGAACAGTTGGAGAAAAGTGCTGCAATAAAGAAAGTGAATTGGTGCGTTTTTAATTTTAATTTTTATGAAACAATGAAAGTGATAATATAGTTAGTAATACTAGAGATAACACAGTGAATGTTAAGCAAAAGAAAATAATGATATTATGTGTTAATAAAATGCAACGATAACAAGAAACAAAAGCTAAAGAACAAAAACGCTAAATGTAAACAGTGTTTTTCGCTACTAAAAACTGTACATCTGGATGGAACATGCTTTAACCAAAAGTAACCATCATAAGAACCTAAGCTAAAAGCAGGTAATTCCTCTCTTTTACTATAACACTCTTTATTATAACTTATATCATTAATCAGTATTTCCTAGTTGGTACCCAAACTCATAGAGAAGCAATTACCACAACTAGGAGTTTTAAAATGCTTTTATCTACGATTGATACAAAATATAAACATTGTATCTCTGTTTAGATGAGTAGAAAGTGATTCTTTACGTACTTGTATTCATTGAGCATGCACGTCTCATGGTTCTGAAGAATTCCTCTTCTTTACCACCCTAGGGCGGTAAAGAAGAGGAATTCTTCAGCTTTACGCAAGATTAGCGAGTTTGTTTACATTAAACAAAAATAATTTGCTGTTCTTTTATTAAAGTAACTGTTTATATGGAGTTTTTAGTGAAAAACATAGAGTGAATCAAGTGACTTTGACGAAAATGTGGAGAATAATACTCCTCCAGAAATAATTTTCGGCAAAAAATACAACTCAAGAATGAATGCCATCTTTATCAAGAGAGAGATACGAACTTACATACAGCTAGTTTATTTTTTCTGTATTTATTATTTAAATCTAACAATTGTAGATAAAGTACGGTACGCACTATTATGCATTGCTTGTGTGGTTTTACTACCCTCGCTGTCGCTCGGGTGCAAACTCCACACTCGCATGCAAAATGCTACTTTCCCACTCGACGCGTAATGTACTATTACAAAGAAGATGCAAGCAGCCTGGACATGCAAGTGGGAGCGTTAAGCAATCAATTGTAAAATTTACTAAACTAAGCTATGCCATGTACTTTAGAATCATACACCCTTCTCTGTTAACATACAAAAAGAATGGCACAAAATGCACGATACTAAACACTGCGGGATCCTAAGATGCATGATGCATCTTCGTCTGAAAACTTCTATTTGATAGCACAGATTGATTTAACAATATGTTTGCCGCTTGCATTTTCAGTGTAAAAGCCGCTATAGAACTCTATTTTATACTTATTATTTTAATTAAGCTTCCCTTTTTTGGTACGGCACCTAAATTCATATTAATCACCCCTGGAAAACTCAAAACTCTAACCGACAAGTATAAGGCCAAGTGGCCACTAGTAGATAAGTGGAGTTAAGCGGACTCCGCTTGTGAAATCGGACCACATTGTTTTAAATGGAAGGATGGCCACCAGTTGCAGAGCAAAGTTGAGCTGAGCCTAGCGGAGCATCTCAACTCCGCTTTCTTTGCCAGTTTTGAAAGCTCACTCAGCTTCCCCCTCCACCCACCACAGTAATAATATTGTGAAGGAGGAAAATATATTAAGTATAAAAAAGTTATCAGTGTTGGCGCATTTAAGAAAGGGTTTTAATTCAGCTGTTACAGCCCTCTCGTAGTTTGTATTACATCCTGACCTGTCATGTCTTTAGAAGTTCATTAAACCGAGGAAGTATCATACGGAAATAGTCCTTAAACTCTTCATGGTTTAGATCATCAGAAAAGATGTGAAATTCTCCGACATCACCCCTTTTTCTCAGATAGAGATTTTCCAACTCTGTAATATATAAGATTGTGAAGCGACACAAGCCGCAAAAGAAAAATCAGTTTCAGAATCATCAATTCTGAACTTAAACATAAATAGTATAACTTTCGTAGGTCCGACTTCTTGAGTGGACTAGCTTAATCTACACAACCACTCTGCTCCACAAAAGTGGAGCAGAGTCAGTTTGACTCCGCTCCGCTTTCGGTTGCCATACCCCCTGAACAAAACTCTGCTCCGCTCTGCTTCTGGTGGCCGTTCGGCCTAATTGTACAACTAACACAACAAGAGCAAATTGTTCACTACGAGGAAAGTATGGACCAAGAGCAGATAGTGGATAAAGAGATAAAAACTTAAGAGTTTAACATCTAAATATAGTCGAGTAGTTGCTCAACCACTACTTTCTAGAATTGTGATTTTGATTAAAAAACATTTGTTTTCCTCATTGAATAATTCCTTCTGCAACTAACAAGAGTTATCAATAGGATAAATTCATTTCTGAAAAACAACTTTCGTTATCAAAACATTAATTAAACTATTTAATATTTTATACATATCATGATGTTTTAGTTTTAGTGTAAAAATTGTTCCACATATTCATATCTAAAATATTTCTTAAACAGTATTATTAAGTATTTATTAAGCCTTATTATAAAAAGTAAGTCAGGACCTAATGATATCTCATTAACTCAGGATTGACTATAAATTGTCTTAGAATCATTTCTTGTTTTGGATCAGTAAGTTCTAGGGTTCATATTAATAACACATATTTTAGTGACTCAAATTAAATTAAAATATCTATCTATATTATTAAAAAAGTGTTATAAACAAACAAATGTGCCAAATTGTGCGATGGTCCAAGGCAGCAGCCGCGCAGGGGCTGCTTTTCGACGAGCGAAGCGAGTAGGGGGCAGAGCCCCCTAGTCTTTATTATAGAAATAATAAAGAATCTATTAGTTTATCTATTGCAAACAATTTATTGAGCCGATTAGCCATAATAAAGATGTGATAGCCACAAGGATCTTATATAAAGCGGATGTAATGTTAAGAAGGGGTTTAAGGCAAAAAAGTGACCCCATGAAGGTAAGAGAAATTGGAGAAAAAATCATACTGCGCATGCTCCACGACCTTTGAACTGGGACAAATTACCTTTTTTAACAGGTTATAACCTGACATTATAAACAAATTCTTGGTATCCTATAACCAAGAGGAAGGTAATTTGTCCCATTGGAGCTAATATTTTACATATCTTCATGGGGTCACTTTTTTGCCTCAACCCTCTATCCCCTTTATATAAGATCCTTGGTTAGCCACTCTGTTATAGTAGGAGTAAGCCATGTTTTAGCAAAATAGTAATTTTAGATAATTATTTTTTTTTTAAGTGCTCTAATTAAAAAAAGACAATACAAGAAAACAGATACTTATCAAACAACTTATAAACAGAATAAACAAAAATAAAAGAATAATTAGTACTAAATACAAAATTAATGTCGTTTTTTCAAGCAAGAACAAATTTGTGAATACTTCACTATCATTCCACTTCACTATCATTCATACTTCACTATCTTCCTATCATTTTTGTTTTAATCCCAATTGTTAATTGATAGTTTTTTAAAATTATTATATATATATATATTAAAAAAATATATATATAATATATGATCTGCTGTCTTCTATTACTACAAGTATCTTTAGCGTTCTCAGCGATCTTCTTTAACTTCTTTAATTTGTATATCTTCTTATTTACGGAGTAACTAGGTAAACAGTGCTAACCATATAAAATTAAATACCCTAGTTGATTTAAATAATATTATATTAACTCTAATGCAAACAAAACTTCCTATACCTATTTTCACATTTACGTTAAATGCACCATTAAAAATTTTGTTCTTCAGAGCGATCACATAGTTTCCTTTCAGTGTTTCCACTTGCCTCAATCAATTTTCCCCTCACTTTTAACCAGATTTCCCCTCTTTCCCCTAACATTATTTTAAATTTCCTCTCATTTTTCCCCCCTCGCCTTTAAAATATTTTTCTACCACTTTACGAGAAGCTATTTTTTTTACAAATTGCAAGCATTGTTTGATAGATAACATTATGTAAGCAATATTAGTCTATAATAATAATACACATTAGTATTATCTTCATAAAGTATAACAGAGAAGGTGAAGATGATGCCCAAAGGCTATAATTTTATTAGTACTAAAAAGGGCAGATAATTCAGACACCAATATTTTTTTTTTTTTTTTATTTAACTAATTTATTTATTTAACTATAATTTTTACATTTACCAAATATTTAAAATATACAGGGTGGTGGTCCCCTATAATATGTGAAATCTACCATTTTTATACTTTTGCCCCCATATAGAGGGCAAAATATTGGAGTAATAAAAAATGTTTGAAGTAAAATAATATTATTTTTTGCCATAGATTAAAATCTATCAAACCACCCTGTATGAGAAAAATAATGTAAACATAATAATCAGAGATCAGAGTGAATAACAACGAGATAACAAAAAAAAAAACATTTAATTATATATACTAATCTCTTAATTATATATACTACTAATTATATATACAAATATACCCAGGTTAATTCACTTACACTAAACCTAACAAGTAAATAACAGCGTGTAACTTTTTTTTTTAAATTTTGTATAACTAGTACACATTACGTCAAACTGATAAAATAACAAAAAAAATGTTTAATTTTATTTTTTTATTAATGAAATAAATAAAAGGTTGTTTCTTATAGATGTCTATTTTCCCCTCATTCTCCCCCTTTGTTATTCTTCCCCTTTTTCCCCCCCTCAAGCTTGTTTTCCCCTCAAAAGGGGAATTTCCCCTCAATGTGGAAGCACTGCTTCCTTTACCTTCGGTAAGCTCGGAAGCAATTGATAGAACCCCAAATAAGAAAATTTTACTTATGGCGAAGAGTGACCTTCCACTTTTTTCCTGCGGAGGCTTTATTTGTAACTGAGATACTAAAAATGAAAATTTGAGATTGCTTCCAAGTAGTTATTATAGTATAAAATAAAATGTTGAAACTAAAACTAATTTAAATAATTTGGTTTTTAGATTTATGTCTTAACACTCTTATAGCAAATATTCTTAAAATTTAATAAGCTTTATGTAGAATTTTGTGACAATATCTAAAATATGAAGACTAAAAACCATACAAACTTTCCTAATCCCTACCAAGCATTTTTAGCAAACCTAATTTAAATAATGATTGATATTGAACCTCCAAAGTATGATTTTTAGTTTATAAAAATATTTATTTTACTACTAATATAAAGTCTATTTGCAAAATACTCAATCATCTTCAATCTATGTTAATTACATGTTATTACTTCTCTATTTAATAAATAAAAGCATAGAATATAGTTCAGGAGATAGCGTGCAAAAAAGTGTCTGACTAATATAAAGCTAAAATTTTGTACATAAGTTAATCTTATGGTGCCCTTTTAAGAATAGTATGTGATAGGCTAAGTTCCTCTGCCGAATATAGCTTGGCAGTAGGCATTTTTAAACCAACTAACTTTGGTAAACAATGTGATTTTCATACAATGACAAAAAAGTGTCAGACTAATATATAAAGCTAAAATTTTGTACATAAGTTAATATTTTGGTGCCCTTTTAAGAATAGTATGTGATAGGCTAAGTTCCTCTGCCGAATATAGCTTGGCAGTAGGCATTTTTAAAACAACTAACTTTGGTGAACAATGTGATTTTCATACAATGACAAACTTGATTTAATGTCTACTGACTAATTTTGTACTCAGGATCATAGAAATTACATTGTCCGCCAAAATGGACAAGAAACAGCCGCTCTCCACCGGTTTATTTTTTTCAAATCCTTATTGCCACGCTACGTCCCGCAGACGAACTTAGTCGATCACATACTACTCTTAAAGGGCACCAAAAGATTAACTTATATACAAAATTCTAGTTTCATGTTAAGACACTTTTTTGCACGCTATCTCCAGGACTATTATCTATGCTAATGCTTTCATTTATTAAATAAAGGGCACTTCTTTAGATTGTTACTCCGCTTATAAAGAAAACAGAGGGGGGGGGTAACAATATAAAGAAGGTGTACACACAATGTTCTTCTTTAGAGTGCTGCTCCCCTTATAAAAACAGAAGAGTGATATCCCTTTGTCCCAAAGTACATTGGGCTAAACATCACTTTGTCTTAATAGTTATTTAGTTAATGTCATTTATATTCTAAAAAAAACATAAGAGAGTAACAATCTAAAGAAGTGCCAAATAGAAGAGTAATAAACAAAAATTTGGAAAACTAATGGGATAAAAATATTACATAATATAACTTTCCAAGGTATCAATAAGAGTACTTATGTACAAATTTAAAAAAAAAATCAAGATAGTAATGTTAAGACAGTAAAATGAACGGAAAGTAATAGCAATTATTAGCATAAGATTTATGTTAAACTATAAAGCATGCATACAGTTTTTTTTTTTTTTAGCTTTGTTAAAAAAACGCAGAAGATAAAATTTAAATGGAAGTATATTACAGGAAAAAAATACAACAATATAAATGTAAAGAAATAGAAAAAAAATTAATGCCAAAAACATTAAAAAAAAAAAGAAAGTTAGAATAAAAAAGACTGATAACAACATGTACAAGGTAAAATTAGGAGGAAAGAGGGGAGGGAGAAAATACAGATAGTTAATACTTCGTGCAGTACCTTATCAGTAACTGCCTGATAAGAGGCGGGCGGTATCATTTGAATGGAGCCATTGCCTTTTAGCGGGTGATTTTCCATTGTCCAAACTCAAAACAAAGCTAAAGAAAAAAAAAGAGACAAAGAAAACAACTGTTAATTCAGTGTGAATCTGGTTTAAATAAGAAACATAAATGATTAGTATGAAATTTCACACAGTTAAATATACTTAAATCAAAGAGTGTTTGTTACATATAATTAATATAAGCAATCTATAATTCATAGGTATTTCAAAAATACAATAGGAAGTAAAAAAAAAATAAAAAACTATTTCTTAAAAATAATCATAATACTTCTGTTATCTTTTGTAAACTCTAAAGCAAAATTTTAAACAATTTAGGCTACTGTTACAGTGGAAGCTGTTCAGACAAAAATTAATTTGTCAGAAGAGCTCAAGGAAGTAGGCTTTGTCTACGGGTTCCATCTTTGCTAGTAGATAGAAGCAAACTGAACGCCTGCACCAAAACCACTATCAGAACTTAGTGGTTTCGGTGCAGGCATGTTCTGAACATCAGTTTACTTCCATCTATCAGCAAAGATGGAACCCATAGACGATGCCTATTTCCTTGAAAATCCTATATTATAGTATTTTTATTAATGAGAAGTGGAAAAACAGAATATGTTAACTCACTGTTCAGTAAGAAAAAACTTAATTTCTGGCAAAAAAATCAACTTCATTCATAACTTGGAAAAGTACAACATAAAAAAAACCTAACTTGTTACAAAATTATTTGAAAAACAAATCGATAATTGTAAATGGTAGCATTTTAGAGATTTTCAAAACTAAAGCACTATTTTACTCTCATTAATAAAATTTTATATTGGAATAAGAGTGATTGATTTTTATTGAGTATTGAGCTTGAAGATTGTAAACATACACTTCTCGCTCCTCTGCACACTTACACCAGATAATGTTTAGTTGCATTTGAACACCCTACACATTATATACTTTGCCACTTTGTCTTTTCGTTTCAAAACCCCTTCTTCTAAACAATGATAATTATTTACTTCCTATTATTTCCTTTCCTTAACTTTTCTATATCTTTGTATACATTATGTACGTATAATGTGATCAAAAATAACAAGAGGCTAAGAAACTAAAATTATTTTAAAAAAGAAGTGAAATCCTAACAAAAACAATTGTGTAAAAAAAATAAGCCAAGTCTTGCATAAAACATGAGATCATAGGTTTAGCCAAATCTTCCCTGTCCAAGTAAGTGATGTTGTTTGTCGTTACCCCTTCACTATTATCTGTCCCTCGCGAACTCAAACTTTTCTTTCCCAAGTCACCCTAAAGGGGCCTACACACATGGCAACTTGGTTCGCACGAACCAAGTTCCCATGTGTGTAGAGGTAAACGAACCAAGTTCCCATGTGTGTAGAGGTAAACGAACCAAGTTCCCATGTGTGTAGAGGTAAACGAACCAAGTTCCCATGTGTGTAGAGGTAAACGAACCAAGTTCCCATGTGTGTAGAGGTAAACGAACCAAGTTCCCATGTGTGTAGAGGTAAACGAACCAAGTTCCCATGTGTGTAGAGGTAAACGAACCAAGTTCGTGACGAACTTGGTCTTCCATCGGGTTGAAAAACATTTGTTCGGTTCGCCTGTGTGTAGAGGACACGAACCAATGTTCGTCATTTTATCAGAAAAAACACTACACCTCCGAATTATTTGTTTCTTTTAACACTGTTTTCTTTAACGCTGTTTTTTTTGTAACGCTGTTTTTTATCGCTGTTTTTTTTTAACACTGTTTTTTCCCCCCTGTGTTTTTCTAAAGCTCTTTCTTTTAACTGTGTTTTTAACGCTTTCTAGTGTTTTTTTACGCAGTTTTTTTTCGGCCTGGGTTTTTCTAAAGCTGTTTCTTTTAACTCCGTTTTAAGCTCAGTTCAGAGGGAAACTGAAAATTAAAAGACGAACCGTTGTTCGTGTCTCTCTCTACTATGTTTAGAGAGTGTACCCCACGAACCAAGTTCCTATGTGTGTAGGCCGCTTAAACGTATAAATTTAATAACACTTTTTGACTTGGAAATTACCACAAGGATACAAAATTGTATACGACACTGCATAACATTTTATTTTAAAACATTTTTTTTAATATAAACCATAGAAAATATAAATTAAATAAAAACAAACTGTTAACCTAGTTGTGCGGTGTAATTGCTAAGTCAGAAAATGTTTTTAAATTTAACCATGTAGAGTGAACTTGTCCTGTATCTATCGGACTGTATTCATCTTATAAGCCATTAGCGATAGTTAACAATTCAAAGAATGAAAGAATTCCCTTGAGATTAATCCTAATATTGGGTCCAAAACTTTCAAGTTTTTATCTTAATCCCATATTATGAGGTTTAATCAAGAACCATTAAACTTTATCAGGATAACAATTATAAATAGAAATATTCGGGTCTGGGACAATTATAAGTAGACCGTTTTGAGTTAAATAAAAGATAAGATAACCTTGAATTTGGATAATAGCAGATAAACCTATTTTGTTTCATAATTAAAATATTATTTATAAATTTTTTTTAAAAAAATTCTATCATATTAAATAAAAATAATTTTAAGTTTTGGATTTACCGACCTTTTAGAAAAAGGTATAATAAAGAGTGATTCATTTAGAGATTCTGTTTTCAAAAATTAAAAAAAAATATATACATAAAAATAGTTTTATCAAATAATCAATATTATGTAACAAAATTTAATGTCTTAAATTTATATTTTGAAGATTATCTAAGTGGTTAATATGGATCCATGGTTTACTCCCACAGTGTTTTTAATAATTAGTCCAAATAATTTTCAGTGCTTTTTATCGGAGGAAGTCTACAATATCAATTTTTCATAACGCATTCCAGCATTTCATGCTGAATTATGTGAGTGATACTGGCTTCCAACTCCTCAATTGTTGCTGGCTTATCCTGGTACACTTTTGAATTTACATAGCCCCAAAGTAAAAAGTCCAAAGGTGTCAAATCCCAGAATTGAGCCGGTCCATTGACAGGTCCAAAGCATGTTATCAGCTCACCAAATGTTTCACGACCTGTGTGACTGGTGGCACAATCTAGCTGGAACCAAACGTCATTGAGATCACGGGCTTCAATTTCAAGAACCAAATAGTCTGGAATTCACCAAATTCCTGTTGAAATGCTGGAACACGTGATGGAAAATTGGGCCCACAGAATGAACCAAGATAGTCAGAATGGATGAAGTTAACCAAATTATACTCTACATAAAAGCACTCTTAAGAAATTAGCATGTGTGTCATTCATAAGCAGAGACCTTCAAAATGTAGCATTTATTTTTATGAAATGTGGCACTAAAAAATGTGGCAATATGGCACTTATTTTGGCCAAATGTGGCATTTATTTTAGCTAATGTGGCATTTATTTTTCAACTTTCCAAATGTATGTATATGCCAATTGGCATATACATACTTCAATATAAAGCAGTCTTTAAAACTTGATACTGCGTCTCTGCCCTGCATTATTTTAACCCTTAAGCGCCCAGGATAACATTAACTATTTCATTCAAATCTGGATTTACATTTAAAGCAGCTTCCAGTATTTTTCGGGCTTGCTCTCCTTTTTTGCCCGGCAACTCCATCGCAGCTTTTTGGAGCTCCAAGACAACTTAAGCAGCTGAAGTCAACGAAGTGCCTTGCACCTCTTCTTCTTTCATCTGTGGCAACTTAAAAAAATGAGCTCGTATAAAATTTAGCTGCGTCAAAGTTTGAACGTTTCCCAGTGCCTGCTTGGCTATTTTAATTGCCATGTTATCCTCTTCGTCGAATTCTTCTAATAGAACTTTCACTTTTTCTCCATGTTCTGCGTAATAAAGGGCCGCTCTTATTTAAGTTTCCCATCTTGTTAGGATAGGCTCTGAAGGAAGAGGGGTCCCTGGTAGCATTTCCTTGAAGATTGGCACTCGGCTTAGAGCTTTAATAAAAATTTGTTTACCCCACTGAAATTAAGTAATTTACAGCTGGTGAAAAACAGCATGGGCCAAGCAGGTTACATGGACCATTTTAGGGAACACACTTTCAAACACACCCCCGCTTTCAGTATGTATGCAGCGCTGTCAGAGCAGGGCAGTTAGGTTACTTCTATTCTTTGGCATGGTCAAAAATTTAATACACAAACAAAGTTTAAAATCACTGGGAAAGTTCGAAGACTATAAGAACACAATAACTGTCAACAACCAGAGAGGTGGAATGATATTGGTCAAGTGTCTGACTCAGGTACACCTGAGACTGGAAGAGGGAAGGCACCGTTAGCAAAAAACCCAAAATATAACACTATGTTTCTAAAGGAGGAGTTAATCCCTAAACCATTCAATATTACTACGAATGTGCCAATGGTTATCCTCTAAGTATGCTACTTATACCTTTTAAGGGTAATTGGTATTGAACACAACACTACCTGCGTCTTTCCCCAGATTATTTGCTACACGCGGCTTTAGACTTGATTTTTTTAACCTTAGAACTTCTACCCGAGACGAAGTGTGTCACTACCCTAAGATAGGAATCCACGTCACTTGGGGAATCCTCAGCACCTTGGAATCCTGCCCTGCAAGGGCGTATCTTACCTGGTTTTATGGGTTGTAGCAGAACCCCTTATTAGAATATTAGAACATTTCTATTTTTTTTCTCAGAACTTAACCCAAATAAGGCAAAATGTGGCACTAAGTGTGGCATTTTACCGAAAATCGGCAAAATGTGGCTTTTTACCGAAAAATAGGCAAAATGTGGCATTTTAGTATGGCGCCATGGCAAAAAGGCATTTGAAGGTCTCTGTTCATAAGTGAATTAGGCATCTAATGTGAATAAGTGTTGTGCATTTATTATATATTTATTTTTCGTTTACATTATTTTTCTTCTTATATTTTTTTGTTATCAATAGTAAAGAAACCCTGTCACAATTTAAGGGGCGAGTGAAATAAAAAGCTTATGATATTTGCTTACATTTTTATGTAATTGCACAGGTTGTGATACTCTTAAGGGGACCGTTATTTCTACCTGTCCCTAGAGGCTGGAATTTAGGCTAGCCGATGGAATTATGAGCCAAGAACTAGATTGAGTCAGACAAAAATGTTCAGGAAGGTCTTTGAACACAAATTATTTGAATAACTAACAAGTGGCTTTTCTATTCAATTCAATCAAAATGGGGTCTATGTTATCAGGTGAATAGACCTTCCTAGGAAAATTGATCAGCTCAATGTCAAAGGACCACAATAGTACAAAATTTAATACAGATTTGTTTTGACTCTTTAATTGATCATCATTGAACTCACTTCAGACATAAAGTGATCAGCATATTTTTAAACAGACAAACTGATTTGGTTGCTGAATTGGACATCACGTTTTGAACATCAAACACCAAAATCATTAAAAGTGCCACGAAATCTCAGTCGAGATTTAATAATTGAAACCATGTAGTTCACTTTACAGGTTGACTTTTTGGATTCAAATAAAAATAGCCCAAATGAAAAAAAAGTGAATAAATAAATATAGAATAAAAGTACAAATAGAGAATAAATAAATAATGTCAAAGTAGATATGCGAAAAAAAAAAAACATAATAATAATAATTTATGAATAAATGTTAGAACAAAACTGTAAAAATTGGACAATTCACAGCTGAACTGGAGAAAATTACAGTTTTGTTGTTGATAATTATTATGTTCTATGAGTAATGTAAAGATATTTATGACATATATTATAAAATATGTAAAAGATAAAAAAAGAAAAAAGTTTGAATAACAGTGAAGGAGAAAAAAAGTTTGGGTATTTTGTTTTTTAAGTGTAAATTTATTTTAAAATAAATGGTACCCACTAAAATGGCTTATTAATATTAAATAGTGAGCACATAACATTGATAATAAACAATGCGTAATTATCATTTTTCAATCGAATAGACCTAGGTCATGGGTCATGGCATGTCAGATTGATATTAACGGTTATATTAAACTGGTAAAGGAAATCCCATTGTATCTACAATGGGATTTTCTGTAAATAACGCAGTCTAGACTGTGATTCATTCATCAGAAGTTTTAATGGACATTTCATCACAATAGAATAAAGAATCGAAATAACAATGAATACTAATGTAAGTAAATAAAATTATAATAGTTACTCTTAAACTCTACAATGTAAAATATATAATGTTTCTTATTTAAAGTAGCTTATATCTCTTGTGTATATTTCATATAAGTTGAAAATTATTGTTTCAATAATAACATTTCTTGACGGATTATGAACTGAGCTGGATTAAATATAATACATTTTCAAAAAAAATAGGGGTTTTAACTTACTCTAGGTGAAAGATAAAACTCAAAAAGCTTAATTTTTTTTCAATTTTTTAAGTTTTTGGTAGTTTTCATACTACGGAAAGTTAAATTTTAATTTAAATCAAATTATAATTATTATTAACTACGGGAAACAGACAGTGAAAAATACACTCCTGTGCCGGGATTTTTTTTTATAAAAACAAAGTACCGAAATCCAGCAATCATTGGAATATTTTTCAAAATATACTGATCAATTTATAGCTTTTTCAGTATATTACTAGGTGTGCAACGCTTGCAATATTGAGCGGAGCATGCATTATAACCATATTTATGAATTTATTTATTTTCTATTTTACCAATAGTAACCCCTCATAAATGAAAATATGACAAAAGTTAACATAACAATAATAACTGTACTCTTAAAGAGCTTTCCAACGACATGCATCTTGAAGGGCATATACTATTTTAACTTTTGTACCCCGTACCCCTGAGTACCAATTTGGACAATTTCAGATTTATACCTTCCTGTGGTTGGTCACTATGACCATGCCAAATTTTGTGAGGATCGGCTAGCCGTTCAGGAGAAAACTTTTGTACCCCGTACCCCTGTGTACCGATTTGGACTATTTCAGATTTATACCTTCCTGTGGTTAGTCACTATGACCTTGCCAAATTTTGTGCGGAGCGGCTCAGCCGTTCAGGAGGAGTATGCATCAGAAAAAATGGAAAGTGTAGTATAAGAGCTTCGCTTCACTCAGCTCAATAATCAAGATTAACTTTATAATAATTCTTAACACACTTGAGATATTTAAAAAATGGATTTTTCATCATACAATAATAATTTTGACCATTAGTACTTCATTGTGATAGTACATATAACCATGTATCTCTGAGGTGTAATGAACTAATAGAGATATTATAATGAATTGAACTAAATAATAGTTTGAATGGCCTAAGTATTGAGATGCATTTAAAAAGAAAAATATAAACAGTAGAACCTCGATAAGAAGTGCCTCAAGGGGATTAGGGAAAAAATCTTGTTATCGAGGTGATCTTTTTGTTAAGGGTTGTGTTATAAAGGTTCTTTTGGCTATCAGTTGAGTTATCGAAGTTCGAGGGCGGGGTTTTCAAGTCTAGACTTGTTCAAGGTCGACCCACCCATTCCTGTATAAGGTCGCGTTATAGAGGTTGATTTCTCAAAACGACATGTTATAGAGGTTCTGAATTGGAAAAAAATCCATCTTATTGAGGTTGTTTGGATAATAATAGTCACGTTATAGAGGTTAATTTAACAATATGTGTTGGGGGCCGGTGTTGCCGAGGGGTTAGAGCACTCGACTCTGAAACCAAGGTCTAAACCCCGGCTGTGAGTTCGAATCCCAGCGGGGTAAGACATGTTTCACACTGATGATCTCATCGATTAGATGAGTAAAGTGGCCGGATAACCCCCGTCCTGTAATAACCCTGGAAGTTGATCGGGACTAAAACCCAAAAAAAAAGAAAAAAAAAATGTGTCACGGCAGTCTCAAGGGAATTTGAAAAATGCACTTGTAATTGAGGTTGTCGTGTTATTGAGGGTCGTGTAAGCGAGGTTCTACTGTACTTTCAAAGTTAAAGTCTAAAAGACATTCAGTAAGATAGTGACATGAAGTAGCCCCCTCTTTATCAGCAAGTGATAAGATAGCTGACACCACAAAAATATAATAATTTTTGTTAAATACATATGATAAATATTTTATGAACACAAGATATTAGAATTTAGTTCAATATAATTAAAACAGTCCTTGTGGCAAACAATATATCTACTCTAAAATATGGATAAATTTGCCACGTTATAAGTGGATACTGAGTGATATCTTTATAAAATCCATTATGTGTTTCAGCAAGTAATACACCTCTTACTTATAACATCTCAAAACATTCCTAATTTTATTTGCAATAACCATACTAACTTCAGATTGACAAACTCTTAGTTCATATTAGAAGTCAATTAATGTTGATCTGCCAATAAGGCATCACTAGTCAAGTAGTTTTGAAAATAACAAACATTGCTGTTTGGTCTACAAATGATCTATAAATTTGAATGCCTGTATTATTTTAACATGGTCCATTGTCGAACTTGTTACTTACTAACATTTCATCAGGAGGTACTTCAGGTTTACCACTTGTTGTGGCACATATCTATTTGTAACACTGACCAACTTAAGTGGAGTATCAAACATTAGCTGTGTTTTATGGTCAATAAACTGATTCATTTTGCTCTTTCAATTTCATTCACCTCGAATAAGCTCCATGAAAATCTCGGTAAGGCTCACATACACGATCAAACATTTTGAAGGTGAATGGCACGGATTGACTGTGTGCACAACTGTTTGAAACAAATCGTTCAAGACCGAAATGTTTTGCTCAAACTCTCAGCAATTGACAATAGATTTGAATGTCAATGGCAGTATTGGATGATATTTGACTGAGTAAGTATATCATCCCATATAGGATGAATAATTTGTTTTTAAATTACGGTGAAAGCCTTCTTAACGGCCACTTAGGATTGAACCTATGGCTAAATTACAAAATGGTTGGTTAAACCAATTTTTTCTTGTAATAAGCCACATAATTTTAAAACATTCATATCATTATTCATTTAATGTCCCCTCAGCAATATGACAACTGTCCATAAACAGTGTTGTAGTTTTTAACTAACTACAACAGAACGGTGTCAAGAAACAACTTTACAAAGCATTGGTAAACAGACAGACCTTTTGTCGTTAAAGCCTTGTTCAGACTGCAAACTGAAACAGAGGAAACGAGGCAAGCATTGGTCTCTAGTCTCTGCACATGCCTATCTAAAGTGTGCCAGCGCATCTCAGACTGGGCATGCACAGAGACCAATGCTCGGCTCGTTTCCTCTGTTCGGTTTGGCAGTCTAGACGAGGCTTTATATACTAGGCCAAAAAGGAAGATGAAATGGGTGTCATAAATGGAGTCACCCCCAGCTAAGCGGGTGGTAATCTCAATGGCCCACATAACCAAAATCTGATAAGAATGCTTCTACTGTAATTCGGCTATTTTGGTGGGAATTAGTTCCTTTTTATCTAGGTCCCCAGATATGCTAATGTCTATTATACCCTACCACTAAGCTGTAAGGGGAAGGTTCTCCCCCATGCTCTTCCAAGTAGGTACTTGACTATCATTCCATTAATTATCTGTCTTATTTGTCTGTGTTTCATTTATTATCCGTGCCGGACCTGTGTCCATTTTATTATAGCTATTACGGCAAAAAAAAAAAAATAATAATAAAATAATAATAATAATAATAAAGAACTCTGGTGTGAGTTTATCAAAGTTTGTCAGATATGAACTTATTTTGAGCTCTGCTACTAAACGGTCACGGCTAAAGTAACTCCTCCTCTTCAAACATTCCTTCTTCGAGATTCTTTTTTGTTTTTTTATTTTCTGTCAAACAAACAAAGACAATTGCGGCACACAACATGAACTGAGGTTTGAACAAAATGTTTGATCATGTATGGAGGCTTGAGGAAACAAATAAATAGTAAAAGATATCTAGCTATGTCAACAAACAAATAAATAAAATAACAATATAGAGTAACACTATACTGTTTTCTTGAACAAAGCCAGCTTTTTTACAATAGACTCTACAAAAAGTAACTTCTATAAAAGATAATGTATCTTTTAACCTGTTCAGCTATATATAATTTAAGAATTAAGATATCAGCCATTTTATTTATAAATGTGTCTGAGAAAAATTGCGTAGCAGATAACCAAGACTGTATTTGAATTTGGTCTTTGTTTACAATATAAGCAAAGCTATTCTTACACACCTTATTCTTTCTTTGATAAGAAGCAATGCATTAGATATTAACCAATTTTAAGATAAGAAAATTTACTCAATAAAATAAATTCACTATTATAATACATCCTATCAAAGGGTACAATATTAGAGATAAGCAATATAGTTACAGATTAATACTGACAGTGTTGCCAAACTTATAAATGAGGCGTTCCGAATACGAAGGGCGAACTCAACATACAACATTTTTTTTTTTTTTTTTTTTTTTCCTTACCATCGTTTAGGGTCTAAGATTTAGCCTGTAAAGTTTTTTGTTGAGTTCGCCTTTAATTCCACTTAAAATTACTGGTTTAAACTTGTAGGAGAGGTTTGAATCGTCTATAAGTAGGCGGATACGAAGGGCGAACTCCACATCTAACTCCCCAAGTCCCCCACTTCTCTTATTCCTAAATCTTATCAGACATGCTTTTTTGTTGAGTTCGCCCAATGCTTTAAAACATTAATTTAAATTTTTCTCAAAATCACCATTTGTTGAGTTCGCCCTTTGTATTCGGAACGCCTCAAATGAAGGATGAGTGTTTTCATAACGTCATAACATTATTTATCATTTAATATTTTTGTCTTAACTTAGTTGGAGCAATGACTTAATTAATATATTTTTTCTCTGAAAACAAAGACAGTTCAATATTTCTTGAATAGTTAGGTCTAAAAGTAATTAATAGGTTCACTTTTGTAATACATTTACTTCTTCTTGAGCCATTCTGAAGCTGACTAGAAGGTTTTAAATTGTACTACAAAGTCAGTAAGATAACTTTTTTTGTAATTCTCATAATTTTATCAGTTCTAGATTGCAGAACCATTTACTTAGTGAGGTAACTTTAATCTTTAATAATTTCATATCTTAAAAATTAAATATTTCATTATAAAATTTTTTAATAGCAGGTCCAGTTAAAAGCTGAGGGATCAAATTTAAATTCAATTCTTCTCTTTTAAATCAAATTATAATTATTATTAACTACGGGAAACAGACAGTGAAAAATACACTCCTGTGCCGGGATCATACAGGGAGTGTATTTTTCACTGTCTGTTTCCCGTAGTTAATAATAATTATAATTTGATTTAAATTAAAATTTAACTTTCCGTAGTATGAAAACTATCAAAAACTTAAAAAATTCAATTCTTCTCTTATGGGAATATCTAGTAGATTTGTTACAAAAAAGTTGTGATCAACATCCTTAATATGTAATATGTCTAATAAACATTCAATACAATTCATTAAACAAAAGTCTACTACAGAAAGGAAGGTTACCTCACAACAGGTTAAGCTTAATTAAATGTCTCTTTGTCTGATGAAATTAGTTTTTATTGACAAATTCAATTTGAATTTACAGTTCATTAATGATACCTGTAATGAGTTCGAAACGTTAGTTCCAAATGACTCTCAACATGAGCAACTCCTTCAAGAATGATCCCTGCAATGTGTTCAAAATTCCAGTTGCAAATGATTCTTATCATGAGCTACTCCCTTGAGAATGATCCCTGTAATGTGTTCAAAATGCCAGTTGCAAATGATTATTATCATGAGCAACTCCCTTGAGAATAATCCCTGTAATGTGTTCAAAATGCCAGTTGCAAATGATTCTTATCATGAGCAACTCCCTTGAGAATGATCCCTGTAATGTGTTCAAAATGCCAGTTGCAAATGACTCTCAACATGAGCAACTCCTTCGAGAATGATCCCTGCAATGTGTTCAAAATTCCAGTTGCAAATGATTCTTATCATGAGCTACTCCCTTGAGAATGATCCCTGTAATGTGTTCAAAATGCCAGTTGCAAATGATTCTTATCATGAGCAACTCCCTTGAGAATGATCCCTGTAATGTGTTCAAAATTCCAGTTGCAAATGATTCTTATCATGAGCTACTCCCTTGAGAATGATCCCTGTAATGTGTTCAAAATGCCAGTTGCAAATGATTATTATCATGAGCAACTCCCTTGAGAATGATCCCTGTAATGTGTTCAAAATGCCAGTTGCAAATGATTCTTATCATGAGCAACTCCCTTGAGAATGATTCCTGTAATGTGTTCAAAATGCCAGTTGCAAATGATTCTTATCATGAGCAACTCCTTTGAGAATAATCTCTGTAATGGGTTAGAAATGGCAGTTGCAAATAACTCTTATCATGAGCAACTCCTATGAGAATAATCCCTGTAATGGGTTCGAAATGCCAGTTGCAAATAACTATTATCATGAGAAATCCTTTGAGAATAATCCCTGTAATAGGTTTAAAACGGATCCACAAAATCTCTTATGCTGCTTCCTCTGAAAGATCTAAATTTATTAGACTCTGGGATCGGAAATCTACGCTGTAGATTACCGATTAGCAAGTAAGGCTAATCCCTGAACAAGAAAGAGCTTATCACTGATAAAAAACAAGATAGTTGGGTCACATGATTTTATATATGAACAAGTAAAATCAAGATTTACAACAATTTGCTTATTACGACTTAATACGACACTTAAATATTCAATATGTTCCTAAAATCTTAACAATTGTATACATAAATAACTTTATTAAAATATTTGATGATAAATGTATTGATTTGTTATAAAAACACATTTAAGGCATATAGAATCATCCTCCAACTTACAAAACAAAAATAGGCCAACTGAATGTCAACCAACACCTTTTATCAAAATATTATAGTTACTGGCAGTGGAATTTTATTGTACCCCAATCAAAAACACCTGTATTCCAAATTACGTAAAACACACTTGAGACCAATCAAGCAATCGCCAAACGAATAACAAAGAAGGCTGAACTAAAGAAAACGGTACCCTTTCTGATAACACGTCGCCTCAAATGATGTTCCATTTTTCCAAAAGTTATTAGACAAGGGAATATTATCTCTTCAATGTGTAGATATTATAAAATCCCTTAGTCTAAAAGGAACATATTACCTCTCCAGTTTATAGAAGTGATACTTAGTCTTAATAATATATATATATAGATATCAGACAGAGGTATCGTATTCTATAGTTTTACCGAGAACATTAATAATTGTAAGAACTAATAATTTTCCAATACTAAAATCATAATATATGAAAAGAAATGGGAACATTTCAAGATTAAAAAATAAAATAAAGATAGTCTTCTTATGTAGTTGATACAAATAGAACTTGTATAAAATAAATTGATAAAACAATCGAACATATAAACAAACAGAGCATTAGTAGAATGTAATAAAGCATTTACATAGACTATGTTGTATGTTAACTACTATTTTGAAGATAACAATAAGCTAAGCTTCGAACAAACAGGTTCTGTTTAAAAATAATTATGTACGTCACACAAATGATAAAATACGGCAAACGTAATATAATAAATACATTAATTGTAGAGTGTAACAGCTAAATATCATATTATATAAACATAAAAGCTGTTAGACAGTTTTACATCTGTTAAAAACAAACTAAAGCAGAAGTAACGAACACTCTTTCAGGTATAATTATAGACACAAAGAACAAAAGACAAGATATAAACAGATATCACACAAATACTTTTAAATACAAATAAAAAATAGAAAAGGTCAAATAGTACCTTAGCATAACCTCTTGTTAAATTCTTCCACTCACGGAATAAATCCATACTACGGGAACACTACAGGACCCAAATCATTTTTTTGGGATTATGTATTTCTTAACTCACTAAATTTCCTAAGATAAAAAAAGAAAATAAACGATAAAAAAAAGTAACTTAACACAAAACAATAATAGAGTAAGTGTAACAAATGAGAAATGGCGAATGAACCAGGTATTAATGCGGTGATGCAACTGAAAAACAACTAGTTTATAATAAAAAAAATATAATGAGAAAACTGCGAAGAGCAAAATGGCATGCAGCCAGAGATTGTAACTTGTCGACTTTAAAATATTCCACTCACCATTTTTCGGCCCAACTCGTTATGTAATACATGAAGTAAAGACGATAATACGTGTTTACAAAATACCCGAGTTAAAGGGGGAAAAAATTAAAAGGTAGCAAAAAAAAAAATAAAAAAATAATTTCATGAAATGTCACTTCGATACGATACAAAATCTCGACTTAATAATATTCAGAAAACAGTTTCGACAATAGAATTCCCCGAAATTCTCTTAGATCAGGGAGTTTTCTTTGGGGCTTTGTTTAAAATTTATATTTATATGCCTTTTGAACTAATTAATTGTTCTAATTGAATTTATATTTCTTTAAATTCCAAAGTTTTTATAGAATGTTATATAACTCTTACTCTGAGGGTTTAAGAAAAAACACTTTTAATTTTAAGACGATGAATCGTAGATCTATGTTAAGAATATTACCATATCAAAGTGAATGATTACTTATGTCCTTCGAATTTAAATTAAAGTTAATATCACGCCCAATTTGGTTGTTTTTACAACATTTAATCATAATTATTGATGAATTTTTAAAAAATAATTTCATAATTGATATTATTTACATCGCCTCCGCTCCTTCAATTTTACTTTTGAGCCCCCCGCCCCCCTTAAAATAACGTTCCACACCTTCCTTCTCTTTTTACTGTCTCGTCTCGTAGGGATTATAAAATTTAAAGAGAAAGTATTGTGATGGCGCGGAAACTAGATTTTAATATATTTACACGTTATAAAGTCCCCTGAATCCAAAAAAGTGTTTTTTTAAAAATGACAGAGTCTGTGCAGATTCGTGGAGCCTAAATTACTGGGCCGATTTTGATAAAATTTGGCTCACATGTTCAGAAAAATCACACCCTCAAAGTTAAATCAATAAATTAATTTTGGCTCCAAATTTGGGAGCACCGTCCCCATAAACTAACAAAAACCTGAAGAAATTTTTTTATGATTTCTCAAAAACTATTACAAAGATAATAATTAAAAAATTCTAAAATGTAGTCCATTTAAATATGAATCTATTATATCGTTATTCCGTGAATAATCTAGTTCTTTAGATGATGAAAATAATTCTGATTTTGTAGAAAATCTAAAACCGTAAGTAAACAACCGCCTGTTGAACATTTTTTAAATATTTTAAAAAATAGTCAGCCAATTAGGCTAGTTTCACACTGGGGGACTATCGTTACCGCCATGCGACACAGGTTTTTATGTGACTTTTGTGCTTTTTAGTAGCATTTTAAAACTTGTCCACATTTCATATTTAAGTCTATTTCGGTGCAAATAGGTAGTAGCACAATTTGTTGCAGCAACCCAAAAAATGTTACAATCTACAAGAAACAACCGACAACTAAAGATTTAAAAAAAGATGATATATGTCCGCCTTTGATACTAGGCTCATCAATTATAACAAATGTCCAACAAGTGTCTCAAATAATATTAGAATCAATAAGTATTTAACAAGAATTACTTATTGGATGGACTCATATTATTTAACTAACTCTTTATAAAATATGGTGAACTAAGAATGAAACACTTCTATTAAAAGTTTTATATCGAACATACTCCAATTAATAAGAATAAGGCCCGTTTCACACTAGGAGCCTTACGGCTCTCGCTCCGGAGCCAGAGCCGTAGCTTTCACACTGGGAGCCTCTCGGCTCTCGCTCCAGAGCCGGAGCCGTAAAAGGCTCCCGAGCCGTAGATTTCACATTAGGAGCCCGCACTGCGCTGCACTTGCTATCAGTCTCCGTCCAATCAAATGTTGATATAACAACGTTATCTTTTAATAAACATTAAAGGTAAATTTTAAGTGTATAAAAAAGTTGTTTTATTCTATATATACTATAGTATATGCGAAATTTCGAACTTTTAAATTTTTATTTCACGAAATTTCTGTTTTTTTTATGCGAAAATTCCGTACCTCTACTTACTACTTATGATACATTTTGTAACAAAAGCTTATAAAAATACACAAGTCTTACTTACCATATTTTTTTTTTATCATTCCCTGATGAGCTTCGCGTACAAAAAGGCGCTGGCTCCGGAGCGAGAGCCGTGAGGCTCCTAGTGTGAAACGGGCCTAAGAGTTTAAAGTTTAGTCGTAAATTTAATGCTTTAAACCCCTCAGAAGCATCCTTTTTTTCTCCGTTTCCTCCTGCAAGGCTGAACCGATCCGCAAAAAATTTGGCACCGTCATAGTGACCAAACAAAGGAAATATAAATCTGAAATGGTCCAAATCGGTACACAGGGGTACATACAGGGTGCGGGGTACAAAAGTTAATATAGTATATGACTTTAATGATGCTTGCCGTTGGAAGCTCTTTAAGATTAGAGTTTTTTTTTGTTATGTTCACTTTTGCCATATTTTCATTTAAGAGGGGGGTAAAATAGAAAAACAGGGGAAAAATACTTATTAATGAAAAATTAGAAATATTACTATTTTTGATCTGATTTCAGCTGTTTGTAAATAAAAATGTTTATTGTTTAAGATAAATATGCACAGACAACTGCATTGCACACCTAGTTTAAAATGTTTCTATTATTAGCTCTTCACTCAAGATACAGTAGAACCTCGATAAGCAGTGTCTCAAGGGGATTAGGGAAACAGTCTTGTTATCGAGGTTAATAGGCGGGGTTTTTAAGTCTAGACTTGTTCAAGGTCGACCCATTCCTGTATATGTTGGCTTCTCAAAACGACTTGTTAAAGGGGTTCTGAGTTAGGTCATGAATTGAAAAAAAAACCGTGTTATTGAGGTTGTTTGGATAATAATTGTCGCATTATAGAGGTTAATTTAACATTATGTGTTATGGCAATCTCAAGGGGATTTGAAAATTGCACTAGTAATTGAGGTTGTCGTGCCATTGAGAGTCGTGTAAGCGAGGTTCTACTGTATAGTTTTCTATATTATTATGTAAAAAAAAAAGGTTTTATATGTTTCATCATCTCAGACTCTCTTTTTTATAGAGAATTTAACAACAAACATCGCATTAAAACGTGTTATTATCTTATTAATGTGTTCAGTACATTTAACATATATCAGTAAATTTAACCCTAGAATGACACTGTTATTTCCACATTCTAAATCAGACACCGTGGGGTCTATATGACTCCACCTAGGTTTTCCGCTCTATCCTGAAACGCGTGAAATATTATTGTAAAATAAAAATATTAATTTCAATCTACAGGGCCAATACAATGAACAGAAGAAAAAAATAACATTTAAAAAATTGTATTGACTTACAAACTAAAACTAATAATGAAGCAAGGTATGAAAAAAAGTAACTTTTTGTTTTAACAAAGCTGGTTTTAAAAATTAAAATCTAGCATAAAAATGGCAAGCTAACAAATATTCTACTATTTTTTTTATAAAAAGAAACTAATAAAAGACAAAAAAAATCTCAAAATTATACAAAATGTCCTTAGGGAAGCTTTTAGCATTCTAAGCATTTGTAGGACAGATGCTCATCACGAATAGCACCATGGCAATCACTGCATAGCATTCTTGTCTTTTAATCCCTTCCTTCATGGTTTGACTAAGGAGAACCCTAATTCAAAAATAAAATCCTTCCGCGGTAGTTTCTTTTGCCAGTTGGCCGTACAATGAAGAATAGCAGCGTTGACACCTGCCTAATCAAGCATATACCAAAGAAAACCCACTGAGGCCACCTGCGGGTCAAACGAATCTGTCCCACATTTTGTTTTATTATAGCTTATTTTCAGGGTTGCTTGTATCAGGATCTTGATGGAGGGTTTATTAGAGCAACTATAAATTAGTGTTGGCTGAAAAAAGTTGGTGGGTAACTACACCGTGGGGTCAGCTAGACCCCAGAAGCACTTGACATGCTCACTGTTCAAAGATTAAACAGAAACTGATACCTTTGATTGGTGAAATAGGGGGGCAGGAAGGTAAAGAGTATTTAGACAAGGAAAAAAAACATCTGTGATTCACAGAAATAAGATCTGCGCTTAAGCTCTTTTACTTGGGGTCATACAGACCCCCGGTGTCATTCTAGGGTTAAAAAATTGAAATACATACTCACTCTTATAAAATGTTTATTTTTCTTTTTTTGACATCCTTCTGCACACAAAGATGGTAATGGGAACCAATGCTCTGTTTAGTGTTCTGGAAAATGGATATTGAAAGCATGTTGTCTTACCAGATCAACAAAACATTCCTGTCAGTCTAACTCTATTTTTGATTATAGTTGTTGTGTAGATCAAGCATAATAAAGAATGGAAGGGAGGGGGGAGCCTTATGGATTCCGTACATCACAGATAAGCTTTGTCAAATTTAATTTAGGTGAGCCATTCACTGCAAGCGTGTACCACAGCTGAACTTGCCTGAACAATCCCCTAATGTAACTTCATCCATGGTGTAAAACTTGTTCAGGTGAGTTCGGCTGTGCAAGGTCGATGCCTCAAAAGATCTGAAATATATGTGATTTTTCTGCCAATCTGACTGAAGTCCTGGGTCTGCCCCACCTGCAGCTCGATTTTTTTTCAATATCTTTTTATTCAGTTTTTCTTTAAACCAATTTTCCTTTGAGTTTTTCTTTTTCTTATGTCTGCTTATCACGTTCAACACCATCATCCCACCCACATCTAATAAATAAATTTATCTCCAGTAGGGACGAAATGTAACTTTTCAGGCCTAATTTATAGGTAATAATGTTGGTCTTTTCATCCCTGTTCTTAAAAACGGGGAAATAATTTGAAAACAGGAAAATAATGTAAAAACGGGATTATAATCCACGTTCGCCAACCTCATTATTTTGTAAATAGTAGAGAATAAATAGCAAATGTAGTGAATTGGTTGAAATCAGGTTGGCACCACTGCTTTTAAACTCTCAGCTGTATTGCAAGTCATTCTACGATGTTTTCGTAGAACTTTATAGTAGCTTTCGTTGAACTTTATTTTTTCTTTTACTTTAAAAGTGATTATTAATTGTTTTAAACCATTTAAATAATTTATATTATTAAATTTCTGTATTAAATACGTTTATTAAAGAAATACAAATGTTTTCTTTGTTGAATAAATCTTTTAATAGCGCTTTTTCTGGAGATAAAATGTTGTATGTACCTCGAGAATAATGCATTAATTATTCCCTTGTTATAATTATGTCACAAAATTTACCCAACTCTATCTTGATGGTACTAAATATGTGTTTGACTCTGCTAAAGCATGCCAGTTGTGTAAAAGTGAATATGATGACTTGGAACATTTCCTATGCAAATGTCCTTTCCTAAAAGACCTGAGAGCAAGGTATCTTAGATTCTTCGATTTAAGTAGCATATGTCATCTTTTACTTAATCTTGATTTATTTAAGCTCAATCAAATTTTTTATTTCACAGTAAATGCGTTACATATTAGATCTCTCTCTAAGTAGTATGTTATTTTCATTACTTATAACAACGCCTTATATATGTCCATTAGTCTTACTTAGTTATTTTTTTTATTTTATTTATTTATTATTAGTATTATTTTATTTTTAAACTCATTTACCACTTCATGAATCATTGTTTCACCAAGTAACATTATATTTTATAGTTTTGTATGTTAAGTAGGCGACCTACTGTAATTATATAACATAATTTGTCTATGTCATGTATCAAACGCTTCCCCGATCTTTATATTGGCTATTGTTTCTTTTTGTTTTTGTAGAAGATTGTATTATTATCTTATGCAAATAAATAAATAAATTATAATTATCTCCCTCGGCTACGCCTCGGTAATTAAGAAACTTAATATTTTAGTTGCCTTGATTACTTCGGCTTTGCCTCAGGAATCAACTCTGTCACGTGGGAAATAATATCTTACATTATTCCCTAGGTGCATAAATAACTATTATTCCAACTAGAAAATTATAGCGAATCTAAAGTAAAAAAGTACCAACAAGAACCGAAGTACAATGTGGTCACTACTAACGAATGCTGTTCGGCTTAAGTTCTGTCGTCTGTCAAACATGTCTGGCCAGCCTTTTATTCAGCTGTTCACGATTCTAGTAGGCGGCTTAGTACTTATTACAGCATACTTCATTATAAATTATTCCAGATTTTATGTTTATTGATGAAACATAATCAAATGTAGGAGGGAAATTAGGTGTAAGGATAAATAAAAAAATAAAAAAATAACTGTTTCTTTTTGTCATCGAAATTCTTTTATAATTATAAAAGTCTGTTTTGCATGTGTTTCTTTCCATTTACAAAATAAAATGAAGATAGAAAGATATTAAACATAGAGAGAGAAAATATTAAACAAAAGATTAATATTTACTAAGTTTATTATAATTTTGTTTTTCTAGTTAAGAGAATAGCCAGTTAATGAAAAAAATAATAATAATAAAAATAAAAGAAAACAACATGAAAAATAATCATATAATACAAAATAAGAGTCACCATAAAAAATTCAAATTTAAAAAATATACATTTTTAGGCAGAAATAAGCTCTATTATAAGGTTACAATTTAAGATGAAAACATTCAGTCAAAAAAACAAAAATTTCTATATAATTTTATCCATAAGAGATTCAACAGCGTTAGATTAGATAGAAAAGATTAGCTTTAAAAGTAAACCAAATAAATATTTTAATTTATGCATTTATACAAAAGAATGATAATTTAAATCAAATTATAATTATTATTAACTACGGGAAACAGACAGTGAAAAATACACTCCAGCGCCGGGATTTGAACCACGGGTCTCCTGTATGATTTGATTTAAATTAAAATTTAAACTTTCCGTAGTATGAAAACTACCAAAAATTTAAAAATTGAATTTCAAAAGAATGATGTTATTTCAATAAAATATATATTGATTTATTGGTAAACCAATAAAAATTAATGAATTTTTAATTTAAAACATTAATAGAAAAATAATAAAAAAGTTCACTAGATTTACTTCTAAAAGTACAGATTAAAATGTAAAAAGAGTTAGGGGTTGGGAAAGTCAGGGGTGTTGATCAAAGAAACAAATAAAGAAGAATAAGGGGGAATGTAAATTTACCCCACCAGCAAAATGTGATAATTATGTCAGTAGAGATTATACATGGGTCGAGAAAACCTATGAAAATGGGCAGTGAAAGATTGTGGCAAATATTAATCTCATAGTCTAAATTTAAATAATAAAATGTTCCTAAATGATATTTTAAATAAGTTTTAAAACAAAGTGGTATTCTATACAAATAAATGTAACTAAATTTGATTTCCATCTTAAAAAGAACACTTAAAATAAAAATAAATTAAGTAATATAAATAAAGCAATGGGTGGGTAAATTTAATATATAAAATAATTGCAATAAAGGGTTAAAATTACATCCAATTTTTTTTTGTTATTTACTTAATAATAATTATAACAATAATAATAAAATAATACACACAGCCTCCCATATGAGCAAAAAAATAATAATTATGAGTCAAATTAATAACAACAATAAATAATATAGAATTGACGAATAAAATCCTTTAAATATAGTTTGATTATAACTTAGAAATAAATAAAAAGAAGAATTATAATAATTTGTGCTTTAATTTTTGAGTTTTTTAAAAATGTTTTTTGTTAAATTAGGGTTGAAGAATATATTGTTATTTATATGTAAAAATACCTATGGAAATATTATAATTAAAGTGGTTTTTATTGATAACAATTTTTTTTTATTTATCAATCAATACATATGATAATAACATGTACGATGATGTTTAATCAGTTAGGAGTCTTAACATAATGATGATTCCCCTTTTATAATTTTAATCTGATGAAGAAGATAAATTATTCTGTTACATCAGTTATCCTCAAATAATATTATGCTAACTATCCACACAATTTATATGATACAGTGGAACCTCGATAATTCAGACTAATTGGGACCAGACACTGTCCGAATTACCAATTTATCTGAATTTTTGAATATGCTGTAAAACAATTTTTTCGCAGACGAGAGGACCTGATAAAGGTGCACCTGAGCTTCTTCTTTGGGTAAACCATAAGTACATCCCGTCTACTAAAGGGTATCATTTGCCGTTAGTAACGTTTTCCGGTTTATTGACCCCTCTTCAGAATCTAGCTTTGTTGCGTATCACAGTATGCTATCTCGTTTTCGTTTTAGATGACCCCACACCATACTTTTTTGCAAGAGATGTCCCCACTTTCACCTTTCGGAATTTTTTTTATAGAATATCTAGTTATTAAATTTTCAGTAGGCAGTCCGGATTTTCGAGGCTCCGGATTTTAGAGGTCCGAATTATCGAGGTTCTACTGTAGTTCATAATTAATATTATTATGAGTTAAAATTGGACCCTCATTTGATATATTTAATAATTTATAAAATAAATTAAATGAAATAAACAAAAAAAAAGAATTAATTTTTAATCTAAAACAAAACTTTCAAAAGTATCGCTAGTATGGAAGACCTATTGTTTTTTAATGCTATAATAATAATTATAGTACTTTTTGTAAGAATAGTACGTTGTTCCGCCTAAATTCCATTATGGTTTTAAGGGTAAAATGTACAATAAGCTAAAAAAGAAGAAGAATATTCTTTAAATTTTACCCATTTAAATGCTTTAAAGAACTTAATATTTATTACATAGTTAATTTGTAGTATTATAGTTATTTACTTTATATATTTCCATAAGTCATTTTTTTAAAAAAAAAAAGTATCTTTAGTAAAAAAAAAAGAATTTACAATAAACAATATTACAGTTTTATTATTATTATTGTTTTTCTTGTACGATAAAAATCAACACAACATTAGGTTATATTAGGACGGAGGGATCGGTAACTGGACACATAAACTCAACGAGATAATTAGTGTAAAAATGTATTTAATTTCTCTGGGATTTGAAACCAAAGAGAATATGTAGATGTTTAGACCTTGGTCTAAGTATAGTTCCGTTCTAACAACTCTGCAAATCCGATCCCAAAAATATTTTAAATAAAAAGTTTATTATTAACAATATTTTTATAATTAATAACAATATAAAAAAAAGCACATTCTTTAAATTCAACAGACAAATAAACACAAAAAAAAAGATAATGAAACAAGCAGCAAATCAAAATATAATAAATAACAAAGATATTTAAAAAAGAAAATGAAATACACATGCATTTATAATTATGGTTTAAGTTTTATTTTATTTTATTATTTATTTTTCTTTAGCTACTCTCACTAACCATTCAAACGCCTGATCAGTCATACCAACTTTATACCATCGAAATATAATCAGTTCTAGGTAATTAAATTTAAAACAAAATTACGAACCAAAAAATAATAAGAATTATGCATTTATTTATTTATTTTTAATTGCGACTAATACATTACAAAAAGAAAATCATGTTAAAAAAAAAATCAGATTTTTTCCTTAGTTTTAACTTTTTTTTTTACAATATTATTTTTTTTTAATATTTAATTATTTTTTTTTATGTAACTTCACTATAACGTCTAATAATGATACAATCAAATAAACGTAATTATTTACGGTGAGGGATTAAAAATTAGTTAAGTGTACTTTCTTTTTTTTTTCGTGCTACCAAAATTGGTAAATTTGTGACTAACAAAATTTAGTGTTTTTAGGAAAAATATGGTTAAAGTGGTAAATATATGATCTATATTCCGCTACAATTCTATATAACTCATACAGGACCCCCTAAGATTTTATTTAACAAAATCTATTGTTAATAAGTATAAAAATCACCTATATATTTATCACTTCAACCACATATAAACTTCTTAATACCAATAAATAAAAGTTATCAAGTAGTATTATTAGAGAGGGATGTTATTAGATTTCAGAGACAAGGTAAAGCAAAGGGAGCTACAAGTAAGCTAACAGTAAATGCTAAACCGTAAAACGGTTGTACATTGCTGTCAAAACAAATATAAAAGTATGACAAGTTTAAAAGTATGACACAGTCCCAAGAATTGTTGATCAAAGGATACCTCAAATCTGACAAGTAAATGGGCTTATGGATGTCAACAGTATAGAAGATTTACCAATTTAATGCTTTTTAAACCCCTACATTTTAGGCAATTTGTTTTGCCAGCAATGTATGGTTGTTTAACATTTTACCACTTGCTATAATTGCCGCCCAGTTTGCTTTAATTCGACCACATAAAAAATACGTTCCATCGCTGGGAATTAAACTAGGAACCCCTCCATTTACAACACAATCTTACAATCATTGATCTGGCAGTTGCATATTCTTTAAAGTCTTCCTTCTTCCGTATTTGTGAATTGATCAAGAATTGATTCCCATTAATTTTAATTTTCTTAATTATATTTTAAAAATCTAAAATTCTATATTGCTATTTTTATTTTTATTTTTTTTTTTTTTTCATAAATTGACTGATAATAATGATATTTTTGAAGCAGTTTCAATTATTATTAGTTAAATTTCATCCCGTATAATGGAATTTTCAAAAAAAAAATCTAAAAACACACAAACTACTTATTAATCCCTCAGCATAAATAAATACTTAAAAAATTATTCAAAGAATCTAAAATATTGCAACAGCTTAAACAACTATAAAAAAAAAAAAAAAACGAAAAAAATTATGTATACATGTATTATAATATATATTTATAAAAAACTGGCACAAACCATGTTAATTGTCCTGCTATATATAACTTAATACTTATATATATATTTATATATTTACTATATACACACAGCCTTGGTAAAGAAAATTATACTTAATTTTTTTATATATGAAGAAAAAGAAACTCGAATACAACCCAAGGCGATTTAATATTACATACATATATATATATATATATATATACTTTAAACTTTTTTTTCAATTTTTTATTTTTATTTTTTTTATATCTGACTAGCCAAACCGGATACTGGGGTAATTTTTTTTTAAATTTAATTTATTTTTTAAAATAAAAATTGTATCCGGAGTCCCTAATAAAAAAATGAACTAAATATTAAGGAATAATTAAAAAAAAATTAACAAAAATAACAAAATATAAGAAGAAAAAAAAAAATGTTATTAATTTTTAAAAAAAATCACATTATGTTAAATATTTATTAAAAGTTTTTTTTTAACTTCCTTTTAATTAATTATTCTTCTTTTTTTTTAATTTTATAGGCTTATTTGCTAATGTTATGTATAATGTATTTAATTAAGAACAAAAATAAAGAAAGTTAAATAGTCAAAATGAACGTAAATAGAACAAAAAGAATTACAATGAATGGTTAACGTGACCGTAAAAAAAAATCATCAAGATTAATAAAAAATATTAATTTTGATGAATATATTTGCTCGAGTTCTCTCTCTAATTAAATAATAGTTAAAGCATATAAACATGTTAAATGTGATCTAAAGAAAATAAAAATATATCAAAGTATAAAGTTTACTATACTAAAGAGTTACGATACAAAGAGACGAACAAGAAAGAGAAATTATAGAGGCAGGATTTGGGACAAAGTCTGCCCAACTGGCTTAAATTCAGCAAATTCTGTATCACTAACTACGGAATTAATTCATCACTAAATGTTGTACTAGTCCATAACAACCAATAAGAATATTTATGTACCACACCTTCACCTCTCATAAAAGATGATAAATATGGGCTCAAAATGGGCAATGATATTTTTAAGTATAAGCAAAAGGAATATCTTATAACAAGCTTCTGTGATCAGAGACATAAAAAATATTGCTTTATCTAATTTAACTTGTTTTATAGCTAGATTATAAAACAACTTGATTTTTATCATTTTTTTTTATTACTTGCTGCTAAGAGAATAAGTAACAAATCAAATATTGTAGACATTTATATTGCATTAAGTTTTGATTATAATTTGGACTAAAAATATTTATCAACTCTAAATTAAAAATTGAGCAAATTTAAGCAACAGTTTTTAAGCTTACTAGTTCAACAGGGTATCTTTTAACGTTAAATTAGCTCTCATAATCTACAAAATTTGGGCTAAAATATTAATTTTAACGAAAATAATAATAAATTAATAAAAAGCTAAAAAATAATAAATAAAGAATGAGAGAGAAGTCAAACAACGGTCAAGAAAACTAAAAAAAAAAAAAAATATATAAATATAATACCATTTCATTTCGACCGATAAACTATTATAATCTATACAAAAAAATATTATAATGGAAAAATAATTAATAAAAATATTTCTTACATTAGGCTCTATACATTAAGTTTTGAATGAGACAATTTATTCCTAAAAAGGAAAATTTAATTATAGGAGATAATTTTTTTTAATCATTAATTATAAATTAAGTTAATATAAAAAAAACAAAATTTAATAAATATATATCATGGGGATAAATAATTTTTAAAAAAGGAAATTAATTAATGGAATAACGGAAATATATAATAAATTTTAAATGTTTAAAGCTCAATTTTTTTTATGCAATCGTTTATTATTAATTTTGTTTTATATTATTATCAAATATAAATAACTTGGCAATTTCGTTTGTTTATTTAATTTTTTTTTTATATAAGAAAAAGAATGAAGATGTGTAGAATTTAGTAAGATGTAAATTATAAGGCTTTCAGATTAATGGCTACATTTTTAGAAAATATTAAGGATAATATTAATAATGAAAACTTTTTTTTGTAGAGATCGGATAGGGATTATGCTATCAACTCAGGAATTGACAGTGAACCCAGTGTTTCTGCTTTGGCTGGAAGAATTTGGTTAAAAACTATTTATTTTTTAATAAAAGCCTTCTTTGAATGAAAGTAGGGGATATCATTTTGTTATGCTATTAATACAGAACTTTAGAACATAATTTTTAAAAAGCCATCTCTGGCTAGAAAAACGTTTTTGGGAGAGATTGGATAGGGGTTATGCCATCAACTCAGGAATTGACAGTGAACCCAGTGTTTCTGTTATGAAAGTAGGCTTTGGCTGGAAGAATTTGGTTAAAACTATTTTATTTTTCAATAAAAGCCTTCTTTGTTGTTACCTTTATACCATTGTTTCTAAAAAACCATCTCTGGCTAAAATAAAGCTTTAAAAGTGAAAAAAACAGATTTATAAGGATACAGTACTAATATGCAGAAAAATTGTTGTTTAAAAATGTAAAACATCTTTGGCAAAATGACGACAACAGAAAAAAGTTACATTAACCAATTCAATTAATGAAACTTACGGATAATCAATAAAATAAGTTTTTGTTTTGCAAAAACTTATTTTAGGTGAAAGTACTTTCACCTCTGTTCATTTTTTGTGAGTTTTATACTTTTGGCTTCTTTTATCTTTTTCTACACATCTTCCATTTAACTTAGTTACATTATATAAGATAAAAAAAATTGAAAAAGATTTTTTTTTTTTTTAAATCAAATTATAATTATTATTAACTACGGGAGACAGACAGAGAAAAATAGACTCCAGGGCGGGGATTCGAACCACAGGCCTCCTATATACCAGTACAGGCACTCTAACCAACTAAGCTACACTGGAGAATAATTTCCTCTGTCATTAACGATACCTAGTCCCAAATTCAAGCTTTCAATTTTTCCACAAGTCTAGAAGTCAACATTTACGACAATAGAACTAGACTTGTGGAAAAATTGAAAGCTTAAATTCGGGACTAGGTATCGTTAATGACAGAGGAAATTATTCTTCAGTGTAGTTGGTTAGAGTGCCTTTACTGGATATATAGAAGGCCCGTGGTTCGAATCCCAGGGCTGGAGTCTATTTTTCTCTGTCTGTCTCCCATAGTTAATAATAATTATAATTTGATTTAAATTAAAATTTAAACTTTCCGTAGTATGAATACTACCAAAAACTTAAAAATTGAAGAATTGTTTTGAGAGAAAAATTAAAAAATCAATGATAATAAATTCTCTAAACATTAAAATGCAATATCGACAATACATTTATTTAAAATAATAGAAAAGAACAAATTATTTATATTAATTTTAATTATTTATTAATTTGTCAAAAAATCAGTCGAGAAATATGTAGGCAGTTGAAAGGGTTACGGTAATTAACACGTACGGAGCATAATAAACCGTTTCATTAAACACACATGAAACAGAAATTCTACGACTATAAAATAGACAAAAATAATTATAAATTTTTTTAAAAATTAAATCTACAAGCTATACAAAATAGCCGCTTCAATTATTTTTTTAAATTTAACATTTTGATGGCTAATAAATGACACATTTTTTAATTATTTTTTTTGTTTATTTTGGTCATATTATTTATTTTTAGTGGCAATAAATTTAAATTTTCTTATATAAGAAATTTAGGTCATTAATTGTTTTTTTTATTATCATGTACATGAAACTACAATCGTTATAAATTTATTTTGAGAAAAATTATAAAGTTATATTTATATATATATATTTATCTAAAAAACACTCGAAAGTACTAAAACATAAAAGATAAAAATTGGTTTTTTATCATTAATTTAAAAAATAATAATAAATTAAATTATTAACAAGTTTTATATATATATTTATAATCCTAAATTTATAAAAAGTCTATAGTACTTACATCTAATATATGTATATATATTGCCACTTTTATTTATTTATTTTTATTTATTATTTGTCAGATTCAAATGTTTTACTTTTTATACGGGATATATTATAAACAAAGGCCGATTTATATTATTTTTACATGTTATACGCTACGTATATTGGGTCAAGTTGGTCGGCTAGGAAACCGTCTCGGAGGTGCATGCGTTGCTTTTCTCCTCGTGAATTGATGGGTACGACGCCTGGGTCTGTCACTACAGCTACGCCCACAACGAGATGATGTTCTTCTAGGACTGCGTTAGTAACTAATGGTACAAGATCAAGTGCTTCACTTTCAGCACCATCAAGTTCTACTACTACGACAAGAAGGTTTGTCCACGTGAAAACCGCACTGAAAAACAAAATTAGAAAATTATTTTATGTGTATACATTGTTACTTACATAGGTTATACCA
This sequence comes from Gerris lacustris, assembly GCA_951217055.1. Taxonomy (NCBI): domain Eukaryota; kingdom Metazoa; phylum Arthropoda; class Insecta; order Hemiptera; family Gerridae; genus Gerris; species Gerris lacustris. The sequence goes on along the minus strand of OX578279.1, from coordinate 17,228,560 downwards.
TAAATGTTTCACTATGATACGAAATATAAACATTTTATCTCTGTTTAGATGGGTAGAAAGTAATTATTTACGTAGTTGTATTCATTGTGCATGCGTAATGAATTCCTCACTAGTGTGGAAATAAAGAAGAATTCTTCACCTTATCAAACAATTAGCGTGTTTGTTTACATTTAACAAAACTAATTTGCTGTTTGTTTAACTAAAGTAACTGTTTTTTTCTGTTTTTATTATTAAAATCCAACAATCGTAGATAAAGTACGGTACGCAACTCGTGCGAAAACTGCATTTTGCCATGCACATGTGGTTTTACTACCCTCGCTTTCGCTCAGGTGCAAACTCCACACTTGCATACAAAATGCTACTTTCCGAACTAGGCACGTAATGTACTATTGCATCACATGTTTCCCCTGTATTAGAATAAATATTATAAATGGCATGAAAAAGTCCTGAGTATTGTAAGAGTCATAAACTTGGCAATAGCCAGGCCTGCAATTAGTTTTGTCTAGGAAGGTTAAAGAAAGAAGTTGCCTTGGAAGTCAACATATCCAAGAAGCATGAATATAAGTTAAATAATTATAAAAGTATCTCTTTAGACAGTACTACATCCGTGTACATTCACCCCTTGTTTGGAAGCGATGGACCCTAAAAGGCTACATGAATAACCAACGAAATAACAAACAAATAAACAAACAATGAAATCAAAAAAATAAAAATAAATTTCCTACCCTAAAATATTAATTCAAATATAGTTGTAATTTGGCCTACTGTAAAATACACAGGGAATTAGTAAGTACAGGCTTCCCCCAAATGTAAAAGCTTGGGAAACACTGCTATAGCCTATAATTTTATCTTAAACTCTTTAGGTTTGAACAAGGAAGAAGTATCCATTTATTATGATGAAGAAAAAATGGAATAAGCAAGGAGGTAAATCTGAGAAGGTGCTAATAAGAATTTGTCGTCCATATCAATAAGGTCTAAGTGGACAAACAAAAAAATTGTTACTTATGCCCACAAACATTGGTTAGCAATATTTTTAACACATTTTTAAACTTAACTTGTCTGTTCTTTTCTTAATACTAGTATAATTCTATTTTTTACTTCTGTTGTATAATAATGACAAAAACCTGAAATTGTCCATGGATCTTTAAAACATTTGTAATTTTCTACACACTTACGAGACTGGTTAGTTAGTTTGTTGGTTTTTTTGTTTGTTTATATGATTTCTGTTTTATTTTTTGTTTCGTTTTTTCTCATAAAAATTAAATAACCCAATCTGGGAGGGTGTTGTGATAAAGGCGAAAACAAATTAAAATTATTTCTTTAGGCATATAATAATACTTTATGTGTACGATTACATCTAATCATACAAATAAAAAGAAAAACTATTGGTAATTATTAAAAGAAAAGTTACATACCATTCTGCTATTTTCTTATGGCAACGCATGACACTATTTTCTATATCGATTGGATGGTATCTCATACCTCTAAGCATTATCGTCTCATCAAGAGCACCTACTACAAATACTGCATCATGAAGTTCTGAAAAAGAAACAAATACATTCAATTATTACTTTAGTGGAATATAGAAATAATCAATTTTAATACATAATTTAGCTATTTATCAGCTTTAATTTCTGTTCTTTGCTTTTAGAACAGCAAGGATTTTATCGTAACACTCTTTGTTGATAATTAAAGCAATTAATGAATAATATGTACTAATAAAGTAAATGCTACTGGTGGTGGTATGTTAATATGATTCATATTTTATGATTTTGGTAGTATTCATACTACGGATAGATTAAATTTGTATTTATACACTCCGCCGCTGGAGCATATTTTTCTCTGTCTGTTTCCCGTAGTTAATAATAATTATAATTTGATTTAAATTAAAATTTAATCTTTCCGTAGTATGAATACTACCAAAATCGTAAAATATGAATTTCTAATTGATTGTACTAGGTACAGGGACTTTATAATTACAAGCGTTATTTCTCGGTCTAGTTCTATGTCATTAATGTTGACTTCTAAGACTTGTGGAAAATTGAAAGCTTAAATTCGGGACAAGGTATCATTAACGTCAGAGAAACTCATTTTCCTGCGTAGCTTAGTTGGTAGAGCGCTATACTGGAAATATAGAGGCCCGTGGTTCAAATCCTGGCGCTGGAGTGTTTTTCTCTGTCTGTTTCCCGTAGTTAATAATAATTATAATTTGATTTAAATGTTAATATGATGTTTATCTGTTTTTCGGTAGCAACTGATTATTAACTCAGAATAGAAATCCAAGTTATTGATCACTGCACATGAACACAGAGTGATTAAAATTCACTGTTCCAACCCCTGGCTACTAGACTCAGCTATTGCTTGGGCAGGAGATTTTGATAGCAAGTTGATCGACCTTCAAACTGACATAAAGAGGAATTGAACTCAGATCTGTGGTAACCCATCCAAGTTGTGATCACACCCGATGCTGTTTAACTTTATTGATAGAACAGCCAATAACAACTCGGGGGGAACTCGGTAGCTTGTATAAGCTGCCGAGACCCCATTAATATTCTATTAGAATGATGTGGCAAAAGCTTACAGCTAATTTTAATAAATTGAATCTAATTCAAAGCATAATATGAGAATAGAAAGTTGGTTCAAAGTAAAATACCTGGTGCATTTGGAGCAGGATTTGCAGTAGGGTCAGTCTGTGAGAGATCATGTGTAGATATATCAGTCAGTTCTGGGAGTAACGTCGAAGCGGATGTATCTGAAGGTGTACTTCGTCTCAGGAAACCAAGATAACCAGTCCTTGCATATACTTCACCGGTAGATCCCGTTACCAACCGAGCTCCAAACTGTCCACCGTATTCCGATTCTTCTCCGTAAACCGAGAAATAACCGGAAGCATTGTGTGGGGCTTGTACCCAGATTTCACCGAGATGAGAATCACCGCATTGTCCTTTAGTTTCTGGATTGGCTATGATGAGTTTGACTCCGGGGAGAAGTTTACCAGATTCTAACAGACACAAGGAATGAGGTGCACCTCTTTCTACAAGAGATACGCGATCGTTCCTCAACGCACGCAAATCTACGTAAACACACGACGGTTCTGGACTTGACGCTCCCTAGAAAAATAATAATACACACAAGTTAATAGGCTATTTTAATAATTAAAAAAATATAGTTAAATATCAATCCACATTATATGACAAAATAAAAAGTTTTAGCTCTCCACAAAGGTGAAATTAACAAATTGACATGCAAATATTTAATTTCTTTGTACAACTTTACTCAATGTTATTGATGTACATAAACAAATTATGCTCATCTTAATCCATTAAATTGGAGTTGCACCAATTTATTGCAATCAACCTAAACTTCAAATAATCTTGCTTCTTAACATAAATGCACAAGCCTCTTAATTTATAAATCAAAAAAACTTTAGTATACAATACAACTGCTGAAAACCACAATGTCCAAAGGATTTTCTTTCCTGTTTTGTGAAAGCATCTTATATCATTAATTGTATTTTAAAAGAAGCAAATACACACCTGAAGACAAATGGCAACATTGACTCTACAGCCGAATGTGGTGGATACAGCCCTGGGAGACAAGCCTAAAGCACTAAAGAGTTTTGAGAAAGATGTCGTCAAATTAATTCTAGGCCTTTCTTCTGCTACAACTACACATGTCCTGACACAAGCTAGCGATACACCTCGTGCTTTCAACTGATTTACACTGGATCCTAGGCCTTTAGTACACAGCTCCATCACACCTGAAAAACACAGATAATAACAAGATAACAAGATTAGTTTAAAGAAAGTAAACAAAATGTAACAATACAAGAGAATAAGAAGGAAAACCTTGAATAAATCTAATTTTAGCCATCTAATATAATCACAATTTTGATTATGATAGTACTTAAGACATAAGGGAAAATTAAAGTGATTTTCACATAGTGAAACGTGACCAATTATAAAACCATGCAATTTGTTCAAGGATTATAAATCTCTAAGATTAGCAGAAAGGTCTAAACATCTTAACGTATAAATATCAAATAAATGTGCATTAGATTTGAGTAAACAATTCACATTTACATAGTGATTTTAGGTTTTAAATGCTTTAGGAGGACTCAACTTTAACAAGAAACTTCAATTTAAATCAAATTATAATTACTATTTACAAGAGTAGACAGACAGAGAAAAATAGACTTCAGCGCCGGGATTCGAACCACGGACCTCTCTATATTTCCAGTATAGATGCTCTAGCCTTAAGCTACACTGAAGAATAATTTCCTCCGTCAATAACGATACCTAGTCCCGAATTAAGCTTTCAAATTTTTCTACAAGTCTAGAAGTCAACATTAACAACAATAGAACTAGACCGAGAAATAACGCTTGTAATTATAAAGTACCCCATAGGAATGGAAATATTGAGAGGTCCGTGGTTCAAATCCCGGCACTGAAGTCTATTTTTCTCTGTCTGTCTACCCATGCAAATAGTAATTATAATTTGATTTAAATTAAACGTAGTATGAATACTACCAAAAACTTAAAAATTGAATTTCAAGAAACTTCAGTAATTTAATCCTCCTGATATAAGCTAAAATCTGAATGTTTCAAGCAATGAATAATTCCACATTTATAAATATTAAAATCATTCAATTTATTTTTTTCTCATAGTTGAATGAAGATTAAGTAGTAGTATTAGTAAGGTCCTAGTACTGGTAATAGAGGGGTAGGACGAACCACTTGTTCGAACCTAGCAATTAGGCCATTGTTTAGACCCATTTTACTATCCCCGTGGTAGAGTTGCAGCCACTTCACACATCATACCTCTGTACATTATACCACCAAAGTGAGTATGATGTGATCATTAGTGAACCATATAAATCAGAGCCTCACGGTGAGAGATTGAACCTACAACCTTGTACCGCTCTTGATTTAGTGATGGCCGAGCAGACTTGGTAAGTAATTTAATCTACACGGCCACCGCCGGCTCTCTAATGAAGATTTAAGTCATACTCCTAATTATGGAACTTTTTTTTAATAACTAAATTTAAGATTTAAAATAAATATATTTTTGGACGACTTACCATAGGAGCAGAAAGTGTCCCTAACTCTGTACTGTGAGACAGCTGTAAGCCACAAAGCTGGATTCGCTTCTACTTCTGACGGTGGTATGAGAATGGTATGATGTCCAGAGTAAACACTTGATAAGACCCACAGAGCAAAGCCTAGACCACAGTATGGATCTAGACACAGAGCTACGTGACGGGATGGGTAAAGCTCACAGGCAAGTTTCATACTTCTACAGAGCGATGTAACTCCAGCATGAGACATTTTAATACCAGCTAGCATTCCTGTCGTGCTTACACTACAACACAATAAACAACAAATTAGCAACATTACTTGAATTTTAATAAATTAATTTAACTTTAGAAAATTTTATTAAAAATAAATTAACAATAAAAGTTAAATAATGAATTACCTGAAATCTAAGTAAGCAAGCATTTCAGCAGTTGGTGCTCTGTACTGTACGGCTAATTTCTTTTTCGGCATATCATCCGTATCTAATATGACAGGCCAGGATTTAGAATCCACTACATTCCCCGCCTCCTGTAATGAATAACAGAAATTATAGATTAAAAAATACAATAAACTAGTCATTGCCATGGTTTTTAACTTTAAGTGAGTGTACTGAAGTAAAATTACATTTTTTTTATATTTTAAGCTCCATAGCTTGCACAAGTGTTTTATGAAAACATACTAGGTGGACGACAATCCATATTGGGAATATTTATTCCAAATGTCAACAAAAAGAAGCGTAGGGAATAATGGCACTTTACGCACGAGGTACATACAATATATTTTATCTCCAGTAGGGAGAAAATACACATTTTCATCCATTGCACAGTTTTTATTTATTATTTTAATAAATAACAATAATTATTAGCACATTTAACAGCAGATATAAGAGATTCAATTTTAAAAACAAATAAGAATTGGAATTAAACTCAAACAGAAGGTTATTTAGATGCAGGTTATAAACAAAGATAAACAAGGTCGATAAAGCAGTCTCACCAACCTGATTTCAACTACTTCATTACATCAGCCATTCATTTTCTACTATTTATAAAATAATTAAGTTGGCAAACCGTACTTTTTTGCCCTACTTTTACTTTTTGTCATACTTTTACTTTTTCTCCCTATTTTTGAGTTCAGGGGAGAAAACACCTGTTTTAGTCCCTCTAAACTAATCCAAAATCATAACTTTTTCTCCCTACTGGAGATAAAATAATATTTTACCTTAGATTTGAGCAGTTTAATGACATTCTGGTTAGAAAGGACTAGAACAGATTTGCTGACGTCTACTATCATCCTAACTGTAGGCAGAGTCGTCTGCAAGTTTTGAGGGTGTGGAGGCCTTATAGTGACCGGAACGGCTCCTGCAACGCAATAAAATATTTATAAAATAACAAACAATAAAAAATTAATTCAATTAAAATTACCACTCATTTTGAATCGGTTAAATGTTTACTTTATGTAAACCAAAAGAGAGATAGAGATTAAATAATACTGACCAACATAAAGGCATCCATAGAAAGCACAAATGAGATCAATACCCGGTGGGAAGATAAGAGCGACATGATCACCCTTGTTAATTTTGGCACGTTCAGAGAGGAGAGAACCGATTCGCTCAGCACGTTTATGAAGTTGTGCACATGACAGAGCGGTCGCTACTCCACCCTTAGAATTGAGCAGGGTAAATATAACATGGTCACTCGTAGACACAGCCCGCCACCTTAGGATCTCAGATATAAACTAAACAAAAACAAAAAGAAATCAAGATAAAAAAAAAAAAGATAAATTAGGTACTTCTTTAGATTGTTACTCCCCTATGATTTTTTAGAATATAAATGACTTTGACTAAATAACAATTAAGACAAAGGTATGTTTAATCCAATTTACTTTGGGACTAAGGAATATCACACTTCCGTTTTTATAAGGGGAGTAACAGTCTAAAGAAGAACATTCCATGCACCTTCTCTAGATTGTTACTCCCCTCTGTTTTATTTATAAGGGGAGTAACAATCTAAAGAAGTGCCATAAATTATTGTGTCACATTTTAGATTATAGGTGAGCTATTTTCTACTTGCCAAAAACAGAAAATTGATCAGTTTTTTTTTTCAAGAAAAAAAAAATGCTTGTTATTTAGCAACAAGATTGATTACCTATAAGTTTTTGCATTCATATGTATTATTTATGGAAAAATAATCATTCTTTGATTGATTAATGTTTATACAATTTAAATCTAGCAGAAATGGCAATTTACTTATTTCATGTGTCATTAATTAATACAAAATTTAAGTGGAAAAATAAAAATTACCTTTCTAGCTGAATCTGAATCTTCATCGATGACTCCCATATCTCGACCCATAGCAGAAGCCAACCTGTTACCTTGTACAATGTTACCAACCATAACAGACGCAGGACCTATATCTGTAAAACACAACAAATAAAATCAACCAGTGTTACTAAAAAGCAAAGGATACTATATTTGTTTATTTTAGATATAATTTAAATAAGAATATTTTTAGATGAGTAAGTATGCAATAGGTAGAGGAAATTTTAGCAAATAATAACAATCCGTAAACAATGCCACAAGAAACTTTATTGTACAAAGTCAACATTCAGCCAAATGATCCTCATTCATGCTTGAATGAAAGAGAAAGTATCAATGAAGAAGTTTAAATAGACTCTCAATGAAATTTAAACCTATTGATCAACTCCTATACTTAGTCTTTCTTGTTCACACTTCTTTCTATTTTCATTGACACTGAAGATGTGGCTATTTCAATTAGTTGAAAGTTGTTTTTCTACAATAAAGTTATTTTGACAGACAGAGATTTTTTTTTTAATTTTAATCAAAGAATTGCTCTGCTTATTAGCACAAAGAGGAGATAATTAACTTAAGATGTTAGTATTTCCACATAAGTCAACCATTCTTCATTACAGTCTTGTTTTTTGTTAGATACCAGGTTATAAAACGATATTTATACTATTTAAAATAAAATAAACAAGAGCATAACAATTACTTACTTAAAAATAATCTAAATAAAAAAACAATAATCTGAAATAAAATGGTTACCTGAATGTATTTCACGAGGTTTGGGTAGATTAGTGACGCAGGTATGTGGACAGAGAAGTACATTGGCTGGGTGTAGTGCACCCTCAAGGAACTTCCTTTTGACTTCGGAGAGGTGGATCCCTCCGAGTGGAGTCTTAGGCAGGTAGTTAGGAGGTACCAATGCCAAACAGTAGATACCTACTTGATGTATTGAATCTACCGCTTGTAGTACACGTGACATCCACTGGAAACTCTGTCAGCAAACAAAGAAGGTAATGTCAGCATAGGTAAAAAAAAATTTAAGGAATAGGTCATTGTAAAGTGACCATTTATCTGCTTAATAACACATAAAATAGGGTAGCAGTTAAAGCAGGGAAGATAAGTACCTAGGATCAATTAGTAATAGAGGAAATAGATATTTATGCACCTAGGGAGTAAAGTAAGCCATTATTCCCTGAGCGAAAAAGTTGGTTCTTTAGGCGAAGCCAAAGGAACCATGGTCCCTAAATCCCGAGGCAAAGCCGAGGGAATTTGACTTTAATTCCCAAGGCGCAGCCGAGGGAAATAATTATTGCGAGGGGAATAATGGAACTTTACTCACGAGGTACATACAATATTTTATCTCCAGTAGGGAGAAAATATACATTTTCGTCCATTGCACAGTTTTTATTTATTATTTTAATAAATAACAATAATTATTAGCACTTTTAATAGCAGATATAATAGATTCAATATTAAAAACAAATAAGAATTGGAATTAAACTCAAATAGAAGGTTATTTAGATGCAGGTTATAAACAAAGATAAACATGGTCGAAAAAGCAGTGTCGCCAACCTGATTTCAACAACTTCATTACATTAGCTATTCTTTTTCTACTATTTATAAAATAATTAAGTTGTAATCTTTACTTTTTCGCCCTACTTTTTGAGTTCAGGGATGAAAAGACTTACTTTAGTCCCTCTAAACTAATTCAAAATCATAACTTTTTCTTCCTACTGGAGATAAAACACTTTTAAACAATTAAAACATTTTCTCCATAAAGATTCAGTTTAAAAATTGAAGAATGGAAATTCAGTAACATCAATGAATTTTAACTTATAAAACTAACCATTATTAGTATGTATATTTCCTCTCATAATTAATACATTAATTTGTAATTTTATACTATAAAATAAATATTAACTCTGAGAGGATAGATGTTGTATACTTCAATAGATAAATATCAGTAAAAAAAATTGTCTTACTACCTCTTCCTCTGAGCAGTCAGGTCTCTGTTCAGCAATTACACATATCCTCTCATCCCTTAGTAACCTGATACTGTACACTGCTATTCTACCCCTATAGATGAACTTCATCGGTTCAACAGCAAGGACCGTGGCGATGATATCATCTGCATTGTGCTTCCTACCGGTGACTGTCATCAGACCATCTCGGGAACCACAGACAAACACCAATCCACCCTAGAAAATAACAAAACAGTCAAATAAATCGTGTTATTTAATAGGGATAACTACTTCAGTTTAATAATTAGTTTAGCTGCTTAGAGATCCAAAAGGGTTTAGTTATAGCTCAGGTAAAATTAATAAAGATTCAAATAGGGGAATGCATAGTAACAGCCTTAGAGTACCTTGGTACAACCAAGCTAAATTGTGCTTCTAATAATAAACATTTGAATCAAAGCATATGAAAATTCTTCATTCATAGGGTAATTTTAATCAACCTTAAAAGAAAATAATGAAAAATACTTACAGGTCCAAGGAATCCGATGAGACCAGAGCGAACATACTCCTGAGTATCTGGTACAGGTTGGCCATCGGAAGTCATTGGTCTCACCCTGAACGTAGTTTGAGTCAGACCTTGAAGACCCCAGTATTGACCACCTGTAGCTCCTGACTGTACACATATTTCTCCTACTTCATCAGTCTTACACAATATTGAGGGACCTTCCAGCTTAACTACAACAATACTGCTGGCAGGCATCACCTGTAAGAATACACAAGAAAATAATTAGAGATACAAGAAGAAAACAAAAATAGTTAGTTTACAAAACAAAATTGATATTAATAGAGACAGTTTTGATCATGAATAAAGCTGCAACAGCTTGAGACAGTAGTTTGTCAATCAAGATTTTTGTCAAATGAGCAGATTCACTTTTTTTCTTACTTCATACATCTGTCTCAATTGTTATTATTATTATTAGAGATTTATTCAAACTTAATTTATGATTTCAATAATATAATATATATATATAGCCTCCTATATTCGAATCCCGGCGCTAGAGTCTATTTTTTTCTGTATGTCTCCCGTTGTAAATGATAATTATAATTTGATTTTAATTAAAATTTAAACTTTCCGTAGTATGAATACTACTAAAAACTTAAAAATTGAATAATATTTTTTTAAAGTTATCAAAGCACCTTTCATTCTTTATTAAAGTGTTAACAATGCAATAAATAAAATTATATTAATTAATTTCTATAAATTATCCATAATTCCATAATCTTTATGGTGATGGCTTTAAAAAGCCTAAAAGCTGTTTTGATTATGAGCCATTATCAAATGGAGAGACAGATTCTTAAAAAATTATAGTAGAATCAAGAAAAGAATAATTTTTGACAGCTTTGAAAAACTGGGGTGAGGCGATGAGATTTTGACATCTAGAAGATCGGACAAACTAAAGAAACAAAAGTGGCACTGGCAGAAAATCGTGGGCCTCAATAAAACCACCTAGTAGCTTTATTTTTTCCCATACATAGGTTGCCCAACCTGAACTGACAGAATTAACTCTTTCATTGATCTTACTATAGTCCTCTCGCACTATATATAACTTCGAATGTTCTGTTTAATAGGCATGACTATAAATTCACTCTGCAAGTTAAAACAGAAATAAATTCCAAATGGAATTCAAATAAAATGTACAGGTGATAAAAATAGAAACAAAAGGAAAGTTAGTATAATGAGAATATGTATAAGAACAGAAGTAGTTAATGGTTACAAACCTGTCCACAATCCTGAAGAGTGAGGGATGTTAACGAGTTCTCCTGGTCAACTCTAACAACACCGTAACTCAGTCCTGACATGGATAGAACTCCCCTTCCTGTTGCGTTAACTCCTCCACGTCCAGGCCTACAAACATAACAATCACAATATATAGTTTCAAACAATAACAACATACTACTAAGAGGTAACTTACTTAACATCTAGACTAAGATCTACTTTTATTCAAATAAAAATTTAAAAAGTTAATATTTTCTAATTTTTTAAAAAAGTAGAGAATATTAACAATGTCTAAATATAGACAAACCATTCCTTAGTCAAATTGTGAGTATTATCATTGAAATAAAGTACAAAGTGCTAAATAATTATTTTAAGAAGAATTTTAGTATTTATTCAGGGTAAAAATTCATTTATATTGTTGTATTTAAATTAAAGGGTTAAAGGGAATAAATTATAATAAAATTAAAAGATAAAAAGAACTTTTTATATTATACGTTTTTAAATTTTCTGTTGAATCATATGTAATGTTGATAATATAATTGTAGGCAAAGCAGTAATCAACTTATCTTACATAGGCTCCTAAATGTGAAAATAGTAGGAAAAAAATGAATTTCAAAACTTGAAATGGCCCTACTGAAAAGTTACGTTTTTCAACTTGTACTGTTAAGGCCTGGAACTCTAGATATAATGTTAGTGAAAAAAAAATAGTTCCGAATTTATTTACTTCACATATAAATGACAACCATCTAGAGAGCTGATCTTAAACCTATAAAAGGACAAATCTTTGTATAAAGGATCTCGCCAACACCGAATTTAAACCGTGCCATTGATATGCCACCTGTAGGGACAGTAAGACAAGAAAAATGTGAACAAGTAAAGAAGTACAGATGCAGAAAAATTAAACCGATACCTAGGACACAAGTGTAAACAAACCTGGTTGTCACATGTCAATTAATTTATTTCTTTGTTTATTTTCCTGTTTTGCTGTCATTCAATGTTAATCTGATACAAAATCACAAATTTGAAACCTGTCAAAATGAAGATCGTAAATATGGGATATGTCAAAACAAATAAAATAACTTGAGGATTTTTTCGGAAACTAACTTTCCATACAGCAAAATTTGCTGAAAACGAATTAAATTCTCCTGAAAGATGGCTAAAAATATTAAAATAATGCATTATCATCGTGTTCTGAGCTATTTTAAAAGTTTCAAATGTCTAGCTACTCAGGAAGTTAGGTAAAAATTGATTGCAAAATTTGTACTAGACAAACAAACAAGAAAGCTAATAAAAACGTAGTACAAAGTAATTCTAAAAATTATGATTTGGTTTTAATTATTTATTCATTTTAGCAATCGTCAAACTTTGCACTTATTTGTACTTGTTAATAATAAAAATAAAACTTTTGTTAATAATAATTAAAAAATAGAAAATTGCTTATGTAAGTTATTTATTTTTTAAATTTTCTTGTTTTACAAATTTGTCGTCTTTAACTTAAACAATTAAGGAGTTTAAATTTAATAATTTCGAATGTAAACAGAAGTGTTCAAATATGATAAGATTTTAAAAATAATCTCCTATGATCCAAATTATTGAAATAAATGTAAATTTCTCATATCAAGTGTCGCCTCAATGGAAGGTAATCAAAAGAAACTACCAAGGAGTCACACAAAAGAGAAAAATAGGTCCACTTATTAACTCCACTTAAAAAAAAACAAAAAAACTTCTCTTGAGCACCTGTTATACGATGTTCAAATACATTCTACTGTTTCAATCCTGTGTAAATCTATCATTGATAATCATACAGGCTACATATTTGAAGAGCTTAAGGAAGTCCATTTCTTGAAAATCAACATAATTTAGCTTGATTTGTTTCTTGCTTAAAGGGTCATTCTCAAATAAACTGTCACTTTGCTGTCTGGAGGTTACCGAAAGCTCTACAGAATAGGGTTTTTATTCCTATCTCAACCTACCAAGAATCATTGAGTTTAACTCGAAGCAGTGTACATTTTAAGTTATCAAATGTTAAAAATTATTAAAAATAAAATAAATAAAAATTATTTTTCTTGGGAAAAGTTAACAAAAGTAGCTGTCTGGAGTGTATTTCGGAAATTTGCAGTGACGATTTTAGTTAAAAAAAATGAACATAAAAAATTAGGGCAGGGATCTAACTTCAATATTACTTATGTAGATGGCGTAATAAGGTGCAAATATTTTTTTAGACACATCGATTTTTCATTAATGGAGATAAAGTGTGTGTCAATTTGGACGGAAGGTGACGTGAGGAAGGTGTTTAATAAAGAGATTCGATGAACGCACAAAAAGTTCCTTATATTTTAACACACAACAAAAGAATTAGATGACAATGACAACTTAAACAATTCATAATAATTTTGATAAACAAGTCAAAATCACTGCCAGATATTCAACATCCTCCCACCTCAAGCCCCAGTACTTACTGGTGCTTGATCGTCAAGTCTGTCCAGTTCAAGTTTATAAAGTCTCTGCGCTGGTCGTGTCAGTGGTCCTGTAGCCGTTCTTAATCGTACCACTCTTACTCTACCATCCCTACCAGGTCTTACTTCCTCAACTCTGGCTAAAGGCCAGTCTAATCTCTTTTTGTTGTCATCTCCTACCAACACCACCTCTCCAATCTTTAGAGCTTGACCAGTGTCTTTGTCTTTTTTCCATAGTGCTAGCTGTCCAAGGTACTCATTCCTAAACCGGCGTCGAAGACAATCTCTTACTTTCTTTCTATAGACCCATCGTTTGCTTAAGCTAATTGTCTGCTCGACCAAGTCAAGATCTGGTACACCTGTCTCTCTAATCCCATTCATAAACATTGCTGGAGTAAGAGCAGTCAGGTCATCTGAGTTCTCAGTCTGATATGTCAATGGTCGTCTGTTTACTGTTGCCTCACAGTCACATAGTACGGTACTGAGTTCTTCGTAAGTCAGTCTAGATCGCCCTAACACTTTCCGAAGTAAGTCTTTGACAGTCCTTATCAGCCTCTCCAGTCAAAATCACTGCCAGATATTCAACAGAAGGGTCTTTTGTTGTTAGCAGGGTGGGGAGAAAGCGAACAGCTCTCATATACATGTTAGAAGCCATCAGCATCCTACGAGCCCGGTGACGGAAGTACTTCTTTTTTTATGGTCGGCTATTCCTCATCACTATGGTGCGTATTTTAATTGTAGGTCACGTGAGTGACGTTTAATTTAAAATATCAAAAAAAAAAAATAACATTTTTGAACTCAGTTTCATATAGCTTTTGCATAGCTAGTAAACATAAAGTTGTCTGTTTTTTCTAGGTGCACTTACGTTCTCAATTAACAGTCTCACGAGTAACAGTTCACGCGAGTGACGATTTGCATTGAGCCTGTTAACTAGGGACTATCCCTAGTCAAAAATACCAAATATAAAGTAAAAACAGCGCTGTCTATGCTTGTGGGTAGTTCCAACCTATCATTAAAAAACATATGATTTCGTTATCTAATGATTTTATGGTTTTTTAATAAGTCTTAAGTGTTACGTTGAATATGTATAATATTTTATAAATTGTGGTTAAAATGTACTAAATAGAGCTAATATTTGTTCAAACTATTTCTATTACTATTATTTCCCTACTTCTTTTTTCTCAAATTAAAAAAATGTCTAGTATAAAAAAAAATAATAAAACATAAGATAACGTTAATCGTGTGACCAAAAGTCTGAGAATTAGTTTTTTCTTTAAAATTTTTAATTAAACATGAGCCCTGAAGACCATTTACTTCAAGAGCAGAGGTGAAAGAGATTGGGAGTAGGGTGCTCAGTGAAATCGGAAAATTGTCGAACTCACAAACCATATCACTTGTGTACTCTTGTATACGCACACAACATTTATTTGGGGTCCAAAGCTAGTTTTCATGAACTTGAATTTTTCGTTTGGTTCATTTTCCAGATTTCGAATGTAACAGTTTATTTGAGAATGACCCTAAAGTGGATATTTACTTTGATAAAAATGAGCAATTCATGCAATAATTTATTTGGAACAAACGAAGACAATCTTTGTCACTCGTGAAAGTGGGAAGTAAACTGTTTATTTATTAAATTTATATTATTAATTAATTTAAGAATACCTTCTAATTGAGACTGTAAGGCACTCTGTAGATGAAGCAGATGGACATATGGCATCGGGTCTTAAACCTTTAGCTTGGAAAACGGACAGGAACTGATCACAAGAAGATAATGACCAGGGATTAGCTCCATCACCAACTAAAAGCAGTCTTAAGCTGCTTAGAGATACTTCCTTGTGATCTTTAGTAGCCAGCAAACCCCAGTGAAGATCTCTACTTTTAACTACAGCAACACTCGCTAAACAAAATAAAAACAACACAAGATTAATTAAAAGCAAAGATTTATTTAAATACAGATTTAGCACTTTTTAGGGTCTGAAGGTAAAACTGAGGACCGTTATAATTTCCTGCGCTTGTCTGGAGGTCATGATTTAGGAGAAGTTTACTTTTTGGGCGATAAAAATGCACTTAAAGGTGCTTGTTTTACGTCATTATAATAAACAGTTCAAAAATTCAAAACCAGATGTGATTAGAGACTAAAAATCATCAACTAGAACTATGATGATCAAAAGTGGAAGTAGGAGAGAAAAGATAGAAATAAAAGTAATCTACTGATTCATGGTGGTTGGAACACTTTACTCCACAAATTCAACAAATTCTAGTCAAGCTTCTTATTATGTATGCATTGTAATTTTAGTTTTGTTTTTGATAATGTATAAAGGTATGAATACACCGGGATAACAAAGGGTTGTAACCGGCAACATTTTTCTTTAATGAAATGTCACCCAATGTTGACGAGTATTTATCAACTTTTGCTTATTGGCGGGATTCATGACAGCAACATCACCAAAATGCCACCAATTGCTTTGAATCACCAAAGTTGCCAAAATTTTGTTGCCTGGCCTGGCATATACTAAGGTTAGAGTTTTGTGGTGCTTTTTTCATCTTGAAAGTAAATTGTAAGAAAAACTACTTTCGTTATCTTCTGTCTTAGAAAAAAAAAAAAAAAAAATACAATACAATAAACAATGCTAATAAATGGAATGGGTATTCTTTTCTGTCCTTGCTTTGCAGGTAGATACATTTATTAGACCAAAAAAGATAAATACTTAACAATCAAAGATTGCAACTTAATTTTACAGTTTGCACTTATAAGTTGTGACTTTAGCATGGCAAAATCCGAAAAATTAAGGTGGGGAGCCAATGAAAGATCAGGATTTTGAATTCTAGAAGGTCGGGCCAACTAGGTAAACAAAAATGTCACTGTCCCCACCCCTCCCACAGACCTTGTGGCTTTATTTTTTTTCTTATTTAGGTTGGCCAATCTGAGTGTCAAAAGTCACAACTCGTAACGCGCATACTGTAGTGTTATTTTTTGTTGTTTCAATGTAATTTCCAGTGTTATCATTATTTTTTGTAGCTTCCTAGGAGTCAAAATCTCTTTCTTATTTTCCTATTCCATAAATAGCACCCATCAAATTAATTTTGTGAACACATAAAGGTCTTCCGCGATTATTTTAACATGTAATTATTTATTTTGTTAATTATTTTCTCAGTCTTTAGTATAGCAGATAGACACCTTGAGTAAAATTAAACTTGACTTATTTACTTTCATTTCTAAAGAGGTATTAACAAAAAGATCATCAAAATGAGAATTATTTAATAAATGGAAATAAAAATAATTGTTTTACCTCTATACTTAGTGATCATATGCATCCAAGAAGCAGGATTGACTTTCATGAGAGCATACGGAATAAAGACAACGTGCATTCCATTAAGAACAGATGATAGTACAGAATGCCATAGGCCAGTCTCTCGCTTGAAATCCAGAACACAGACCATGTTCTCACCCTCAGTATAGTTACACGCAGCTGTAAGCATGCGACAGTGTTGAAGCATTGCACTTCGACTAACAGTAACTCCCATCACGCTGCCATCTTTGTCAGTTGTGTACTGAAAAATAAATTTAAAAAAGTAACAAATTAGCAGACAAATTCTTATACATAAATGTAAAATAATTTTAAAAAAAACACTAGAATTCATTTTTCTTATGTGATGCTTTAGTAGCATTAAGATGTTTAAAATATATTGCCAATTAGAGTTCCACATAGCTTCCTCACATCCTATCATGTACTTTATTGATTTAATGCTTTTACAAGCCAATATTGTCAAATTCATTTAATTGTTTCCCCCGATTTTTTAAAAATGTATATCAATTAAGCAAAAGTTAAAGAGCGCAGACAGTTGAAATTATTCTGGTGCTATCTGTGGTCTACTTTCGACAAACCATCCAAATTTCATAAAAATCAGATGAGTACTTTTGAAGATAGGTCTAAATAAATCTATGTTTGTGCGCATGTTGAAGAAAAACAAACGGGTACAAAAGGTTGAAACTTATGCAGGACCAACAATGGGAAAATTATGACCTACCATAAAAATTTCATTAAAATCAGATGTGAAGTGTTTTAGACATATTGGTTCGCAAAAATTGAGCGACAGACTGACAGACAGACACAAAACCAAAAATGTTCCCTGATGTCTGAAACAGATTTTTGTCTTGGAATTCTTGAAATTGGAGACAAAATATTTTTGTTCTTCAGAACGATCACATAGCTTCCGTTACCTTCGGTAAAGCTAGGGAGCAAAAATAATACACTTAAATAGAAAATTTCCATATTTAAGTGGAATTTATATGTACATATGAATTTTTATTAGAGGCATTTTCGAATTTTATAAAATGCTGATTGCATCAGATTTAATTAAGAGGTTGACATTTTATAAACAAATTGCAGGTGACTTTCATTAGTTTTAAATAATGCTTTAGTGAGTTTCAATAAATGCTTTAGTGAGTTTTAATTAATGCTTTAGCGAGTGAGTATTAATTTGATTGAAAAACAATTCTGGAAGCTGGAATTTAGAAGCTTGGCTCCCCATGTACATACCAAGCACATTAAAATGTTAAGAAATTTTCCTATAATAACCCTGGCAGTTGATCGGGACTAAAACCCAAAAGAAAAAAAAAAAAAAAAAAGAAAAAATAAAATAATGGCAAAATAGAATAATTAATATAATTAAAGAGAAATAGATAAAAATGCACCTGGCAGCTTGCAAAATTCAAGGGTGTGTGATTCAATTTCCAGAAGAGGAGTGAATTTTTATCTGCCTTCCATTTTAATATTGTTTTAATGATACAATAATGTGTGTAAAAAAAAAACACAAATGCAAAAATTAAAGATGGCAAATAAACCCATGATTTGGTGTAGTAATATTTGTCAATTGTTAAAAGGAACACACAAAAGAGAAGCATTATTCCAAAGTTCTTGCTAGTAGTTGGATTTGTAAATCAATTACTAAGATTAAGCTAGATTTTAAGTAGAAACTTGGATAGATTAGCAAGAAATATGAAATAATAATAATTTTAATTGCTAAATATTAATGCTAGTGTAAGTAAAGCGAATACAAACGGACACACACCATTTTTACCTCTATATAGGCAGGGGTATCGTCAGATAGACGAGGCGAAGGACTCCAGTCTTTAGGTGTTTTGGCTAGATGTTCGGTGACGAACCACTGCAATCGTGGCCAGCCTTTGAATGAAACTACATCGCCTGCTGCTGTCTTAGGTAAACCTTTCAAACAAGCTTCAGATGTCAGTGCTAATTGCACGCCACATGAACCTAATAAGAAACCAATCTGCTGGCTCCCGGCATCCTGAAAAAAACCAAAAATCCTCTTAGATTTTTACATATTAGCATAAAGGAAAAGAACTGACACAATTTTTGAATTTACAAATTAATGCAGAGGCTCAGACATTGACAAATGTTCCTTGAAATTTCAGATACAACCAAAAAATTAAGGAATTATCAATCAAAGACAAGTTTCAAATATCCCACCATGGCACAATGTAAAGTATTTATCACAAAGTAACGAGTACATATTATGAAGAAATGTGTGTTTGGTTGCTGAATACATCTAAAAGAGTAATTTTAAAATGAATTAGATTATAATTAAATTTATGTTAAGCTTGAGGTTCAAGGAAATCAGTCTACTTAATTAAATTAATTTTTGCAATAGATGCATTTCAATTCATATTCAATGTGAAAGGATTTCACCAATAACAGTCCAAAAATTCACTGAACTTTTTTAATTAATAAACCAAAATTAAAATTAAAAGAGACACACTACGTAAACACTAAAATCTATCAGACCATTTTCTAAAAAAAAATTAAAATTAAACAATAGGAATTCATCAAACTATAGAGATATTAACCGTTGAAATTCAATAATTAATTTTTTAATACGTATTGCTTCGAATATAAGACACCCGGTTTCAAAGGAAACATCTTCCCTTCTCTCTTTTACCAACTTGTTCATACGACAAATTTATAGTCCCATGGCTATTATTGGAATATAAAATCTTTATTTACAACAGACGAGGAATAAAAAGAGAACTGAACTAACAAGAAATACCTAGGTACAACGGAACCCCCTTAACCGAAAATCTCATCGGAAATTGAACTCGAAATTCCTGAAAATTATATTAATGTAAAAGGAGGCTGACAATAATATCCCGGCAAAAAAAAATTCAGAGAATTGGAAATAAAAAGTAAAAACATGATCTTAACTATTTTTGAACGAGAAGTTCGTAGAATTAAGGTTGTTAGAGCACGCCACGTTGCTTACAGAAGGAAATGCTATTTCAATCTGTTACACTTGAATTCATTGATTATAAAACGCACCTCGAATATAAGACGCACCCTGATTTTCGCGATGCAAAAACGGAAAAAAAGTGCGTCTCATATTCAAAGCAATACAGTAGTTAAGATTAGCAACAAATTATGTCCATAATTAAAAAAATAAAATTGGCTTGGGTGTATAAAATTAAACCTTAAGTTTACTAAGACACTAGAAACCTTTAAACTCTACAGAAAATATTTTATAAAATAATATAAAAATATTCTTACCCTTCTTGTGAGCGGAACTTCGATAGGTACAGGGACAATGCCGGCAAACATGCATCCGTAGAAAGCACACATGAAGTTGATGGGGTCATTGTTAGGATAAACTAGAGCCACACGATCTCCACACTTAATAGAACATGTTTCAGATCCTTTACTAAAAGTCTTCGTCAACAGGGTATACGCTATCTTCAGAGATCTACTTAACAATTTACCTGCAAAGTAGAAATAATTTGAGATTAAGACAATTATTATTATTTAAACTTTTTTCACAATGGAGCTTATTTAGTAAGTTTTTAATTTGAAAGAAGTGAACGTTTTCACAAAATTAAAACAAAGAGTTCCTCCTCTTCACATGTGACAATAGAAAAAAAATTACCCATTCTACAATTTTGTTCTCATTTAGAAAAATTATTTAAGAAAAAAAGGGCCCTTTTTGCCAAAAGTAATTTTATTTTACACTGCCAGCTTTCAAACTAAAAAAACAAAAGCTAGTTTGGCGTAGTATTAGAAATAATGCATGAAAGGATAAAATTATGAGTTTAAATTTAATCTAAAACAAGTCGTTTCAGAAGAATGTACATAGTTGCATATTCTATTTCTACACTCCGAGACCTTTAAATTGATGTAAAACATGTCATGGTGACTAAAAAACTTATATAAGGTTTCTTTTTGTACTTTGTACAGAAACCTAAAACCTTAATATCATACCAAAATATGTGAGGGATCGGTGTGACTGAGTAGTTACCATAGTAACAAAACTCTCACAACGCTCACCCAAAAACCCAGATAAATACCGATATCCCTGGCGATGTTTAGAATCCCAGGGAGGTAAGACCTATTTCACACTGATGGGGTCTTCAGTGTGAGAGGCCAATCCCCCAGGGGTTTGCTTAATGGGTGGGTACCTCCGTGGTCTATGCCTTCGGGCTACCCCCCAGTAAAAAAAAAAAAATCTAAAATTTTAATAAAAACAATGATGACTACATAACCGTATATTTTTTTAATATTAGTCTCTTTCGGTAATGAGTTACACTGTAATTCAGATTCCTGGGAAAAATTAACAGCTTATTCTTCAAATTGTGCTGACTTTTCAATAACTCATAAACAATATGAGTTCATTCAAAGATACTTTCTCTTCACTTATTAATACGTTGCTAAAGATACATGATTGCGGTGGTAAAAAATTAACCAACAGATTTATAATAATCCCAAGTTTAATCTTCTTGTAGCAGAGTTTTAAGAATCTCAGATATGATTGAAATTTCTCTAAAAAATATGAATCTAATAATGTTTCGTTATTCCTTGTTCATAATAATAAATGTAATTACCATAGGTGAGAGTAATAGTGAGCTTTCCGTTAGGGTCTAGGACAGTTGCAACAGGTGCTTTGTAAGTTGCTGAGCCATATCTCTGGATTGCTGCTTCCAAATTCCTCGGAAGTCCGGATGGCACCTGAAAAGGATAAGAATAAACGCTCAATTTAGAATTTATAATAAAAAAGTAATAAATTAACTTTATATTATATATAATTAAAGTTTGGTCAGTACATTGGTCAGAATTGAAAAATGTTTGGATACTTTTTCATTTCATACATTCTGAAAACTGAATCCGGCCTTAACTTTTTTCGTGTATGCATGTGTTGATGTCATCATCAGTACGACTCTATATGATCAAAACTGGCTAAACCAAATCGCTTAAATTTTTTTTCAGAGGTGAGCGCAAAACTTGTTGTGCATTTTGTAGGCTTGGTTTCATCGAAAAATATTGAGTAGAACCAAAGTTATTAACAATTTTGTAACAAAAAATGTATAAAAAATTAGTTGACCCACCATAACCAAAACCCACAGACTCGCTAATCAAAATGTTTGGGTACAGAACAGCGGTTCCCAAACTATGGTACGCGTACCACTTGTGGTACGCGGGATTGTGCCCAGTGGTACGTGCTGCATTCTGCATAAATATTTGCAGTTGTTAAGAGTGAATTTATCCCTTATATACCTCAAAACCAAGAACAGAAATGAGAATGATTTACATTTAAAACTCAGCCCCGCATCACCCAGACATTGTTAGTTTGAGCCAATTATTACAAGCACATCCATCCCATTAACCTGCCTAACCGCATTGTTTATTCGGACGAATTCTTTCATCATGTTCTTTATGACTGAATACAATTTTTAGTAATATTCTATCTTCTATTCGTGTTGTTTTATGATCTAAATTGAAGTTCTTTCTTGAGATTTAATTAGTCCATTTTAATTTAACAATCATCCCTAAACACTATTCTCTATCCAGGGGATTGAAGGTAATATAACAATGATACAGTACTTTGGTCTAGTACAACTTAAATTTAAAAACTTATTGCATTAAAAAAATGTGATATGCCTACCCTTTTTGTATTAAAGAATAGCCCTATGTTTTGTTTTTAAACCTTTAAAACTCAAAATTTTTCCGGAAGATGGCCCCCAGACCCCCTTTCTTCTGTAATAACTGTTGTTCCTGTATGAAAATCAGTGGTACACAAAAAAGTCAAGACATATTTAGTGGTACTCCACCAAAAAACTTTGGGAACCCCTGTTCTAGAACAGCTAGAGCCTCGCGGTTTTTTACGTTTGGTGGGAAATTGGCCCAAACCGATCGGAAAAATCCGAAAAGTTCAAAAAATGTATTTTAACCCCCATAAAAAATTAAAGATGGTGGAGGCACTTAAATTATTACTTGAACTTTAAACTTTAAATTTAACTTAAAACTTAAAATTGAACTTTAAATTATTTTTTAGAGGCTTATTGCTGCTAAACTGTAAGTTGTTTTGAAAAACACATTGCATCAGCGGTAACTGATTTCAAAAGATCTACAACTTTGGTCCTATGACTTTTTGTCGTAACTCATTCAGTTCTGCCTTAAAAAGAGCTAAATTTGATATTTTTTATATTACTTAAGCCTTAAACTGAGGGAGCTAGCATGGCCGTGTGGGTTAAACCACATCTGCTCAGCCATCAATGGATCAGGAGGTCAGGGTTCAATCCCTCGCCGTGATACTCTGATTTGTATGGCTCACTAATGATCACATCATACTCGCTTCACCGCTACAATGTACAGAGGTATGATGGTGTGAAGTGGCTGGAACTCTCTACCACGAGGCTAGTAAAAAGGGCCCGAATGAAGGCCTAATTACTAGGTTCGAACAAGTGGTTCGTCCTACCCTTACCTTACTACTACTACTAAGCCTTAAACTATATTTTCTTTGCAATATCACACACTAAATAACATTGAACAAATATTCGGTACTTACAACGAGCTGCTCTCCTACGGTGGATGTCATGGTATTGCCTTCAGGTTTCGGTGCGTTAGGATCCTTAGGATTAGCTGCAATTTCCAGTTCAATATCGTCATCTTCATAGAACTCTGGGAGTGGACGACGCTTAGGCCTCTTCAGGGTATTCAGCAGCTGCTGGATCTTAGCCGACACCTTCCACCTTCCTGTACCAGTAACTGTTACCATAAATTTTACAGTTATTAAGAATTTGCAGCTGGCATCGCCACAAAACAAAAACTGTTTTTCGCTGCTAGATATTCAAAAATTGTTATTGAAATCGTGTTAAAGAATTAAACCATCTTGATTCAATAGTCTAACAAAGATTTAAAACCGTAAGTTGTACAACAAACGTATCATAAATTACTTTTGATTTAACTATAAAAACTAAGTGTAGAGTAACAAAATGAGAAAATGTACTTCTATAACACTAAATCTTCATTTTTTTGACAGTAGATTAATAAAATATTTTTATTAAAACTTCATTTAAGCTTCTGATTCTACTTCTAGCTGGGTCTACCCATTTATCTGTACAAATATCACAGTTGAAATAAAAGAAGCTAGAAATTTCAAATTTAACAAGCATGAAAAGCTTGAAAATTATCGCTAGCATACACCTAGTAAAGCCTAAATCCTAGCAAACTTAAATAATTAGAGCCACTTCTAAATATTTGTAAGCCAACATGTCATATATTTGAAAAACACTTTCATTTGATAGTTGAGTATAGTTAAAGATTGTACAATTTAAAAAAAATCCCGAGAAATCAAAGAATATCCTTAAGTCAGTATAGTTTGCATTTTAAGATACCCATCTATTTGTATTAAATTAAAATAAAAATCTTTTGAAGGAACTTAAACTAATTTGAAAATAAAACAATGGGATTCCTATTGTAATAAATAATAAGAGAGGTAAGGCTAAAGCCTCTTTCTGATTACCCCTAAACATAAAAAAATCCGGAGGAATCAAAGAATATCCTTAAGTTAGTTAGTATAGTTTGCATTTTAAGATAGTATAAAATACTCATCTATTTGTTTTTACATTAAAATAACAATCTTTTTAGGAACTTAAACTAATTTTAAAAGAAAACAATGAGTTTCTTATAATAAATTATAAGAGAGGTAAGTCTAAGGCCTCTTTCTGATTACTCCCAAACATAAACAAATTTATCATTTTGGGATAGTTTTTAAGCTAAGAAGTATGACAACATAGTCAATATCACAAATCAATTTTTTTTATCAACACAATACTAGTTCTTAACAGAGCAGAAAATTCAGCCAACTCGATTGAACCAAAAAGTTTTTTATCTACGATTGTTAAGAAATATAAACATTGTATCTCTGTTTAGATACGTAGAAAGTGATTCTTTATGTACTTGTATTCATTGCGCATTCCTCTTTTTTACTGCCCTAGGGTGGTAAAAAAGAATAATTCTTCACCTTTACGCATAATTAGCGAGTTTGTTAACATTTAACAAAACTAATTTGATGTTTTTTTTAATAAAAATAACTGTTTTTATCGAGTTTTTTTTGTGAAAATCAATGCGTGATTTAAGTGATTATGACGAATATGAGGAGAACAATACGCCTCCTGAAATAATTAATTCGGCACAAAATACAACAAATGAATTAATGTCATCTTTATCGAAAGAGAAATACGAACTTACATACAGGAAGTTTATAATTTTTTTCTGTATTTATTATTAAAATCTAACAATCATAGATAAAGTACGGTATGCACCCAAGCGACAGCGAGGGTAGTAAAACCACACGAGCAATGCAAAATGCCGTTTTCGCGTGAGTTGCATACCGTACTTTATCTACGATTTATCTACGTGTGGTTTTACTACCCTCGCTGTCGCTTGGGTGCAAACTCCACACTCGCATGCAAAATGCTACTTTCCGCACTCGACGCGTAATGTACTATTATTTGAAAGGTGGTTTCATGGTAGTGTGATATCTCACAGATCCCCCCCAAAACAATTTAAATCTAAATAAATAAATAAATAAATTACTTTACCTAAACTATCATCCGACGACTGCCTCGATTGGTTGTATCTATTAACTCGATCTGCTTGCTGTAATCTTCTAGCTGGAACACCGGCAGTATTGTGAGTTACATCAGGTGGACAATCTACAAAATAGTCACCAAACATTCTATAATACTAATTCATAAACAATTCCCTAACATTACAAATAAAAACCTTTACAAAAACCGTACATTTTTGTAATAGTAAATTTAAAAGGACATTAAAAAAAATAAAAATTAATCATCATGAATTTACAAACAGAAATAACGAATAATGCGAAATGACAAATTCGCACTTGTTAAGCTTATAATAGTGATAAGAAATTATAGACAAAAAGTATGATTCATAAAATCTTGAGAAAGATTAATACCTCCCATAACATAGAGTTAACTGATAATTCTCAGAAAGAATCAAGAATAAAAATCCATAGTATTTATTTTTTAACTTGAATCTAACTTGATTTTAATTTAAATTCAAAAGTTCTAAAATACATGGGTATATATATAAGTTTGCTATTTGAGATAATTTAAAGTATTTCTATTTTTTTAAAAACACAATATGGAAAATGTGATATTGAAACTGAAATTGATAAACAATCAACTGAATGATATTGATAAACATTCAACTGAAAAGGCCATGGGAAAAAGAGGATTCAAGATAGCTGTCAAGTTGATAATTTTAAATTTTAAATCAAATAATTTATTTTTTTAAAAAAGTGATAATAGTTTTATTATCAGAACTGTTGAACTGATGTATCCATTTTAATCCTTTGTGCATATCATATTGAGTTTACTACCATACTAGTTATAATGAACTTAGTGACAGTTTCATTTGACTCATTCCTACTTTGGTAAAGCAGTTTTATTTAAACTTAGGTACATACTGTACATAAAAACTAAGCATACAATACATATTTAAAGTATAAAAAAGCAACACGAATAAGATGAAGAAGATAGCCTTAACAAAAGCTAATAAAAATAAATAAAAATGTTCCGCATGATCAAACTGAGTATCTAAGATAAAATTGTGGTATTCTTTTTTTATTTTTATTCTTATTTTCAATGGAAAATTATTATTAAAGAAGCAGTTAAATTTAAAAGTTAGGCTTACATAGAAAAAACATTTAAATAATTCTCAAAAAATTTAAATTTATTTTATTATTCATAATATTACTAACTTTTGGTGCTTTTTTCCCTCCAAACTAAAAAAAAAAAGAGGGAAACACATTTATCACCCTTTAAAGATACACTGCAGAACAACATAATACATATATATATATATACATTCCGCATACATAGTTAGCGAAGAAAACCTTTGAACATAGTATTACATCATCTTATAACATCATATTACACGATGTTACACACTTAAAGGTAATTTAACTTAAGTAACATAACTTTAAGTTTAAGTAACATAGCTGTGAGAATTTAATGGTCACAGAGCAGAGAGTCCAACAAAGTAATTACAAGCTTAAGATAAACAAATTAAAAGAATAATTAGAATAACTTACAAGGTCTGAAGTTGTGCATGATATCCGAAAGGTCAGTAATTTCTTGTTTGTCACGAGAACGTTTATCTCTCGTATCGTTTTGATATTCCCTGTCATCCCAGCCACCTCCTTGTCCTCCGTTAGGCATCCTGTCACAAAAAAACACCACCATAAACAAAACTTATCACGATGAACTTAATAATGGCCAAATTTATTTTCAGGACAAAAACTAATCATTTGCACTCTTTGAGATGCTTTCGATCAGAGATAACTTTACACTTAAACTTTCTTGCGTAAGTTTCAAAAAATCTAATTTAGTTTTTAAAAAATGATCACAAACAAAAATATTACCGGCAGCACAACATGTTTATCACATGTTCATTCCAACTGAGAGAAAATAAAACAACTAATTTGAAACACTTGAAAGATAACTAAATTCTTCCTATTATTATTTTGACAAAATAAAGCAAATAAGATTAAGATTCCAAAATGATTATCTTCACAGACACAATAAAATCATATGACATATGATATTTGAATCATGATTTTTTAAATTTTTTATCTTGAATGCACTGAAAATGAAATTCTAGATTGATAACAATGTTTATGACCAAAATTAGTGTGGTGACAAGAATAAAACACTTCAATTCATTTAAAATTGAATGATTTTATTTTTATCAGTAATTAAGAGAAAATTAAAATAAATTTAGAGGATTAAAAAAAAAAAAGATCAATCAGTAATAAATATATATACTATATTTATTTAAGAATAGTGTAAAAGTAATTTAATTTAAGAGTAAGATAACAGGGAAATGTTAAATATTTGTTCTTAACGTAATAATATTCAATTGTACTTCTTTTGGCACTTCTTTAGATTGTTACTCCCCTTATTAAGAAATTATTGGGGAGTAACAATCAAAAGAAGGTGAACGGAATGTTCTTCTTTAGACTGTTACTTCCCCTATAAAAACAGAAGTGTGATATTCCTTTGTCCCAAAGTACATTGGGCTAAACATCACTTTGTCTTAATAGTTATTTAGTTAATGTCATTTATATTCTAAAAACACATAAGGGAGTAACAATCTAAAGAAGTACCATACAAAATTAACAAAAAAGTTCTGGCATAGTTTACGGTCGGAAAATGCATTAATGGAGACAATTTGTAAGCCTTCTACCTATTGTTTCAATAAAAGGATTTTGACTGTAAACTTCACAAAAAATAATAAATTTTGACCAAAAGGAAATTTATTTATTTTAAAAAGGCCTAGTGGTGTCTTGAGTCGAAAACAACATCCACACAAAGGAAAAATACTTAAAAATAAAATAGCGTAGGAATTTGGAAAAGGGATTATAATCCTTATTCATATCAAATATTTTTCTAAAACTAACACCACGACAATTGGCAAGAAAACAACAAAATACAATCAACTTTGACCAAGGGAAATGCATTAATTTGTATAAGTACAAAGGGGTAATGTGACGTGAAAAGTCTTATAATTCTACAAATACTAAATAAATTTTCCAGAATTTGAAACAGTGAGGGGATAAGGAAAAGGAATTATAATCCTTATTATTTTATCTTTCTCTTCCATAAATAACTTGAGGGTTGGACAGAATACTCTAAAACAACAACAAAAAACAGCAAATTCTGGACAACAAAAAGAGAAAGAAGTTCATTTACAAAAGTTAAATGTGAATAAATTATCTAAGAGGGAACGGTGATAAATAACTGTCTGTGTTTTTATTGCAGTTTGAATCCTTGGTTCTGTCTTTATAAAAATAAAATAAAATACAGCAAAACTTTGAGATTTAAAGTTCTTAAGAAGCCTCGAAAAGGCGACAAATTTAAGTGTTTCATTGCAAGCCGAGTTCTAACTTCTAATGTCTATTTAATAAATTAAGCAAAGCTAAAGAAGGTGGGAAAAACAAATTCAATTAAGGGAGGAGATTTTTTTTTTTTTTTTTTTTTTTTTTTTTTTTTTTTTTTTCCATAATACTTCCAGTCTTTCCTTCTAAATCCGACCGCACACGATCAATAGTATTGTCAATAATAGTATTGACAATACTATTGTAAATATGTCAATTTAGTAACAAATTTTCATCAACACTGTTTTTTTATATCAATACTAACCCTGCAAACAGTCAATAGTATTGAAAATACTTTTATTTATTGACAATACTATTGATCGCGTGCGGCCTGCTTAATGGAAGTTCTTAAGAAGGTGGTAAAAGATCCATGATTAATATCAGCTGTAGGAATTGAATGTTCAGAAGGTGATAAAAGAATTACAAAGGTTTAATATCAGCTGTAGGAATGGAACATTCAGAAGGTCATAAAATAATTACAAAGGTTTAATATCAGCTGTAGGAATGGAACATTCAGAAGGTCATAAAAGAATTATAAAGGTTTAATATCAGCTGCAGGAATGGAACATTCAGAAGGTCATAAAAGAATTACAAAGGTTTAATATCAGCTGTAGGAATGGAACGTTCAGAAGGTGATAAAAGAATTACAAAGGTTTAATATCAGCTGCAGGAATGGAACGTTGAGAAGGTGATAAAAGAATTACAAAGGTTTAATATCAGCAGTAGGAATGGAACGTTCAGAAGGTGATAAAAAAATTACAAAGGCTTAAAATCAGCTGCAGGAATGGGAAATTCTTATGAAGGTGATTTGATTTCTAGCAGCAGAGTGCCTTTTTTCATTCGTCTTCATCTAATGTTAATTTGAAAATTAGATTCAATGAAATTATGGTGTTACCTGTGGTGTTTGTGTGGCGGTGTTTCCCTGGTAGAAGATGCTGATGAAGTGTCACTATGAGGAGGAAGAGGAGCAGGAGCCCTTACTCGTTCTCTCTCTGGCGTTTCGTTACCCCGATCCAAGCCAACACTGTCTTCGTCTGAACTTGAAGCTGTAACAATAAAAAAATATAAAAACTATTAGTTAGATTGCATAACAACATTGTTAGATACAAAACAATTCAATTTGTCAAATAGTTTGTCATAGATATTTCCATCAATTTAATTTAGGCTCTTGTGCATGAAGGACTAACCTATATTTACTCCGTTTTTTTGAACCTGTTTCATTTCCCAGTGGGGTCAAATCTATTTTTTATTTGGTACTTCTTTAGATTGTTACTCCCCTTTGTTTATTTAGAATATAAACGACTTTGACTAAATAACTATTAAGACAAAGGAATGTTTAATCCAATGTACTTTAGGAAAAAGGAATACCACACTTCTGTTTATATAAGGGGAGTAACCAGGGCCGTCCCTAGGGGTTTAGGCGCCCGGGTCAAAGAAACCTGTGGCGCCCCCCTCCCTTATTGCCAAATTTACCTAGTAGTTTAAGATGAGGGCCTAGCGGCACCCCCTTAGACGCGGCGCCCAGGTCAGCTTGACCCGATTGACCCCCCCTAGGGACGGCCCTGGGAGTAACAGTCTAAAGAAGAACATTCTGTACACCTTCTTTAGATTGTTACTCCCCTCTGTTTTCTTTATAAGAGGAGTAACAATCTAAAGAAGTACCTTTTATTTAATATCAAATCTGAGGAGACAGTTAAAATAAAAAATGGAACCATCTGTGGGCTAATCATTAAAATCGGATGTGGGCTTTTTTAATTATGGTGGTGGTGGTTTACACCAATTTTCCCACCAAAATATATTGGTGGCCAAAAATGTTCTCTAATTTCTGACAAGAAATTTTTGGATTAGTAGAAAATTTTCTTTAGAAAAATTATAATGTTTCTGTTAATATCGGTAAGTTTAAAAGCAAACTTTTCTATAAGAATTAAATGAAAAAAAAAAAAAACACCAACTTCATACAAAGTTTTCATTAATTTAAAACCAGAAAAATACATATTAAGATATTTTTATTTTATATACTAACTAATTCAACATGAACTAGAACATTTTCATATATATTATATATACACTTCATTTATATTTCTCATTCTCTTTCATACATCTTTTATGCAAGTTAGATGAATGCAAATGAGGGTCCCCCCTCCCCCTCTACACATAGAAAGAAGTTGAAAAGGAATAAAGAGAAGGGGTCTATTTCACTTTTCCTACGCCGAAAGAAAATTCAATCTAACTCCAAGAAAATAAGGGAAAAAAAGTTTTAAGAGTATGAGAAAAAAAAAATTTAATGTTTTAGAAAAATAGAAACAGAAAGGATTAAAATATATAAATTAAAAAATACAACTTTTTAATAAAACTAACTAATGCAAATTTTTATAGAGAATTAATAATTAGAATTTTCACTCTAAATAATATATAAATTTAATAATTTATTAAAACTTTTATCAACACAACTCGAAGTTATAAAAGTCAAGATATTTGACTTTAAGTTGTTTGTTTAATTGATTTTTTTAAAATTAAAAATTAATAAATACACTTTTAAAAAACTATTAAAAGCATAAATATTTTAAAAGTTTAAATAATGAGTTTTTAAAGAAAAATATTTAAATAATTGAAATAAGAAAAACTAATGTTATAAATTTTAATATTAAACTGAGTTAAAATTAAAATATTTTAAACAATTGTAACTGTTTGAGTAAAATTGCAATATAAAATTCATATAATCAAAATCATTCTTATTACTTTATTATACAGTGAGAACATATTATGTACATAAAGAAAGAGGATTGTGATAGCAACCTTGGAAAACTAGAAAATGCCATTGAAAAATAGGACTTAAATGGAATCCTTAGGGAACTAGAGGAAGAGGAAGGCCTACACAAGACATTCATGGAAATGTACCATACTGGTTTAACCCTTAAATGCTAATGGTAGTCGAATCGACGAGCACAGTTTGAACCCAGTGGCGTAGGAACGGGGGGGGCTATCGGGCTCGAGCCCCCCCCGTCAGATTTGAAGGGGCAAAAAAATTACAAATAAAATAAAAATTAGTACATGCTTAAAATTTTGTTGAATGATTTGGAAAATAATACATTTATATTTTATTTCAAATAAATGTTTTTAACATTAATAAAATGGTATATATTATATACATTTAATTTATTTGAAGTGACGACGAGTGGGTTTAAATAGGAAGATAAGGGCGGCTAGTAAAGCCAACAAGTCGGCAGCCGGCACTCACAAAGAGTTATCATGACTTCTATTCCTCACCAACACTAAACTAAATAAAATCTTAATGACGTGATGAACTGAGTCAATCAAAATAAATAGCACCTGCTCTGTCGTTGATGACAAGAAAGTTTCGTTCGATTTATCAGACTGATTTTTGTCAACTTGCTATCAGTAGTTTCAGAAGCGCGGCTCAAACCCCGTTTATCAAAAAACAACCACGGTCGTAGTAGGGGGTTGGGGGTTGAACCACCCTTATTCTTCTAGACATTATCAACTATGAATTTTAGCTAGATAAGGAGACTTCTCTTCTCTTTCCTCTTTACCCGGCCTTTTTTGATTCTTTAGTCAGGTCCTAGCTCTCTCGCGAATCGTGTCAAACTGAGAATGGTAAATTGTTTTTGACTCCATTCACTTTACCTCAATCTCAATTTATTTATTTTCATACTTTTAAATAGTGCATAAAATCTAATTTTTACTTTTTAAACAGTGTATACAATTTATTCTTATACATTTATTAAATTATGATAGACATCATGAGAAAAAGACGAAATACTTATTTAAATTTGTTCTCTAAAAAGTCGAAACCTACGAATATTAGAACTGCTCTAAAATATGTTTACAACTGCTTAAAATGCTGTTTTTGAACGTTTATTTTCCAAAATTTTCCCGGGGGAGGACCCCCGGACCCCCCTTCTATAGGGGGGGGGGGGGGTTAGAAAGAGGATAGGTTGCAGTCAGATAAAGAGTATCTACCCCCCCCCCCCCCCTTTAGCGGAGGAGCCGAGCCACCCCCGTCAAAAATGAATTCCTACGCCACTGTTTGAACCTTAACCTTTTACGCTCGTATGCGATGGTGATGGGTACCCCATCCTTCTGCAGTGCTTGCACTGGTTAGTAACACACCTGCTAGGGTAGTGGTAGTAGTCCTTTTGAGCATACACTAATACACTCGTTTTCTGGCAAATTCCCGTCAAAGCTACTTCTTCGATTCGACTAACGTTTAGTAATAGACGTAGGAAATTAATTGGTCGTCGAATGAGCCTATAGCCTGGGAAAATGGGCCTGGGGTAAGGGGCAATAGGCCTAGGGGTAAGGGGCAATGGGCCTAGGGCCAGAGACCAATGGCTGATAATCTGGGGCCTGGAGCACTTAGCAAAGAGTCTAGGGCTTTTGGCCTGGGGCATGGGACCTGGCAATGTTCACTCAATTTCAGATTCTTCTGATGTTCCTGCTGTTATATTTGTCATCAAATGTTTGTATATCTCAATAAAAGATTTAATAATGAGTTCTTAATAGTTTTCTCTTTATAAAAGTGTAGTTTCAACCCAAAAAATGTATTTTCTGCATATGTTAGTCGAATCGACGAAGGTTTAGTAATACCAGCCATCCAATTACCATTAGCATTTAAGGGTTAAACACTATTACAAAAATAAATCAAAGGAGGTAAAAAAAAAAGTTTAGAGGATTTAAAATAATAGAGTGGAGAAAGGCTTCCTTAGGCCAAGGGGAGAAGGGACTTATAGAAATTAATGTAAGCCAGCATATAAATATATAAGTGAACAAATTATTTACAAAAAAAAAAAAAAACTCCAAACTCAAATTAAACCTATATGCTACATACTTCTTTTGAAAATATGAAAAAAAAAAAAAAAAAAAATTATTTAAACTAATAAATGCATAAATTACAAAATTCACAAATTATATCCTTCCTAGTGTGACAGGAGAACAAATTAGGTATAAAAAAATCACCCAGTAGAACAAAAGAGTTAAAAAAAGATGAAATCAAAATTCCAGTTCATCGAACTGTGTGACAATAGATAATAATTTTTCTCTGTTATGATCCAAAAGAAAAGCAAAATACAGTTTTTTGTTTAATGCAGAGTTGAAAACCCCTTTTTCCCCATTATGAATATTCTATGGTTAATGTAACAAAAACTATAAGAAGAAAAATTTCAGACTGAAATTTTAATTATTTTTCTTATAGTGTTGGAACGTGATTATAAAACTGTAATGTATTCATGAAAAAAAGTTAATGTATCTGTAATAGCATGGCTTTTTCTTTTAAAATAAAAACAAGGGGAAATATGAAAGTGTTACAAAATAGAAAAAACTTTAAAAAAAACTGTAGTTAAAAAATTCCAATTTAATTATCTATAAGTTGAAACAATTTTAACATAAAAAGTAGAATTCATTACTGTATAACAAATTTCGCTGATAATTTAGATCAAATGTGTCTAAAATGTGTGTGGGGGTCATCAATGTGTCTATTTTTAAGATGAAAATCAGTGCTCTCTGACAGCTCAATAGTTAGAGCAATCTTGGGTAAACCAAGGGATCTATGGTTTAACCCCCAATAGCGGAATACATTTTTATCTGTTTCTCTCCCTTCTTTTTAATAATTTAATTCTTCTTCAATAATAATACAATTAATGATTTTGATTCCCAGGTATGGTTTGCTATTACTTATGACATTATACATTCTCAAGTTAAAGCTTTCAACAGTGGCATAGCTAGGGCATTGCGGGCCTCCCCACTAGAACTTTTTGAGGGCCCCTCACCAAACAAAATTGATGAGAAAAAAATAACCTCTTGCGTTTAGAACTGGGGGCCCCCTAAGTTATGCCAATGGCTTTCAAGCAAAAAATTTAAACTTATTAACTTTGACTAGTTTCTTCGATAAGCCTCTTCTTTTGACTGGATAACTCCGAATGGTTTAGTACGTGGGTTTTGTAGTTTTATTCAACCATTCAAAAGTAAGAAATTGTGGGAAATGATCTAAGGATTCTTAGTAGGGAAGATGAAGCGAGATGAATAGAATACTTGTGTTAAAGGAAGCTAAATCCCACACAGGGCTTATCCTCATGCCATTATACTTTGTTATTCAGCCAGAGCGGGAAAATCGAAAAAAACGGAAGGGAAGCCAATGAAAGCTCGAGATTTTGGCGGGTAGTAGAGTAGTAGGTCAGGCCAACCAGGCAAACAAAAATATTACTGGATAAACTTAAGATAACCGCCTAGTAGTTTTATTTTTTCTCTCATATAGGTTGGCTAATTTGAGCTCTCAGATTTACAAAGTATAATGGCATGAGTGTAGGGCTCCGGAAGAAGATAAAGATCATTTCTTCAGTATCTTTCTCTTCTTTATGTATAAAGTTTTTACGGCCAAGAAAACGTTGGTTAGAAGACATGCCAAATGACCAAAGAATTGGCAGAAGATGAAGAAACGAAGATGAACGTAAGCTTGTGATAAGAGTATTCAACGGCCCACTCTGACTCCTTAGAGCTCCAGAAGAACATTGACCAATGGGAAATTGGGAAATTTAGCACAATAATAAAATTACAGTAGAATCTCGATATTCCGTGCCTCCGGTTATCCGAGTTTCCAATAATCCGAGACAAAGGAGAGTTCATGGAAAGAAGGAGGGGGAGAGGGAAGAGGCTAACCTGAGTTAAACACAATTAAGACAGAACAGTGTCAGTGTGTGTGTGTGACAGTTAAGTGTTAGTACAAATAGAGATGGATCCGTATGATTTCATGGAATCCCTATCCTGCCTGAGCAGCTGTATTACATTTAAATTCAGGGAAGCTTATTAATTTATTTCTTCATCTTTAGTTCTAAGTCAGATATTAAACTGAAAAAAAATATCGCGTAACATTTTTTATAATGAGAAAACGAAAACATATGGAACTTTCAACTTTCGTCAATTGTGAAAATAGATGCGTTGTTGCCTATAGATAAAGGTGTGTTACTGAAATGAAAACAATAATTACACGGGAGTTAGGAGTGTAACAGTGAGTGAATGGAAGCAGAAGAGGATGAAATTATATTCAAACCTAATGAAAATAAAACATGTGTGTAAATATCACTTCAGACTGGGCATGCGCAGAGACCAATGCTCGTTTCCTCTGTTCGGTTCGGCAGTCACGACGAGGCTTAAAAGTTAAAAAGAGTTTTAGCTCTGTTATCGTTAATCGTTATCACTAAAAACAAAATCACAGCGTAGTTCGGTATTCGGCCACAAATAGCGCTAGCATCACTTTACAGATTCACTACAATGTATTATACGTATAACAATAAATTTGATAATTATTTCAGTTTGATATAAAAGCCCACTTTTGATATATGTCAAAAGAAGTTACAGAATCGACCTCCTGTAGCCATTGCCTATTGTGATTCTTTCACAACAAACAAATCAACTCTTTATTTGTATTCACTTCCATTAAATTCAACAAAACCTAAAGAATATAACATAAATCTTCAACTCTAAAAAAACCCGGATTTTTATTTCTAAATTAATCTCAAGAAGTACAATGGGATAGGTATGCAATGGATAAGAGGAATCAATGAAACTGAATGCAAATCTATCTTTAGCTCCTGCGAACATAATCAGAGACTACCAGAACTGCTTATAATGACAAAGACAAAGCTCGACCTCAACCACTTCGATTTTCGAGTTTGACATCGTGAACTTTAGCTTTTAGGAAGGGGAATGTCCTAGCTGAGATACAGCCAGATATTTCAAGAGCTCGGATATCTATTCAGGTATAAAGAGCCTCCACTTGGATCTCTTTAGATTCATTTTTTTCTCTAGCCTATGCGTCTCTTCAGACAATGAAACCTCGTCCTTATACTTCACTACTTTTTCATTTTTCTCGACGTAAAGAAAGAGAGCGTAAAAAAAAGTTCGATATTTTTTTTAAATTTTTCGTTATTTTGGTCCGCAGTTAAGAATTACTAGAAAAAAAAATAAATAAAGGAAGATGATATTGCTTTCTCTGTCTCTCTCTCTCTTTTAGGGAGATAAAGAAATCACTGTAATTAAATGAAAAGGATGGAGAATTTCATGAAATTTAAAAGCCTAACGACGTCACAAGTCACTCCAAACTCTTAAAGAGCCCTTAGAGAAGAGAGAAAAGTCAAAATCCGATCAAGAGTTGTTAAGAGATTGTATTGAAAACGAAGGAAAGAGACAGGATTAAAAAAAAACTGGACGTTTCAGATCATTAAAAGCCACTCTAATAATCTCAGCTGGTATAACAGAAATAAGATAACATATGCTCGTTTTCTTACCGTCAACTAGTAGTAACTCCCTTTAAACACAGCCGAAATATGGATAAGTAATTCTCATTTCTCATTAAATCTATCTCTAAGTTCCCATTATGAATATCTATTAATTAACTCTCTTTAACTGTGTAGCTTTAAGTACCGTTTTTAACAGCTGCTATAAATATATTATAGATATATTAGATTTATTCCAACTTCCCTATTTGTACCGTCCGTTACATCGCCCACGGATCGATCGGCAATCGTTTAGGACAGGTTTAAAGAGCATCCACTTACCCTGAACTATTATCAAATCTTCATCAGGTCATGAGGTTGGAACGGATTAATGACTCTTAATCGCACCGTATTAAAAACATTCAAGCAACCCAAAAACAGATAGGGAATCATCCTGATTGACATAACTGCGCATGTCTCAACAACCAGTTACTTTGTTTTGAGTCGTTTATGGACCTACGATAAACGATTCACAAAAAATCTAAATGAGCGTTGAAACAGTTTGGAGGACGATACAAAACACAGTCTTAAGTAGGGTTGGAACGGTTTTGATTCATTGCGCATGCCTGTGAAGATTCCGCGGAAGGTTACCTGCTAGGTTGGAACAAATCTTATGCTTTTAAACTTTCAACAACCCCAAAAAGATAGGGAACCATCCTGATTGACATAACTGCGCATGTCTCACCAACCAGTTACTTGGTTTTGGATCGTTTATGGACCGTACAATAAACGATTCCCAAAAAAAATCCACGCGTGCGTTGAAACAGTTTGGAGGACGGTACAAAACACAGTCTCAAGTCGGGTTGGAACTGGAACGGTTTTGATTCATTGCGCATGCCTGTGACAATTCCGCGGAAGGTTACCTGCTAGGTTGGAACAAATCTTATGTTCACAATAAGTTATTACCAAGGATGTTAAATAAAGGGGATGGAGGGTTGTGAAAAAAAAGTGACCCCATAAAGATATGTAAAATAGGATCTCCAATGCAAGGATGTTATATAAAGGGGATGGAATGTTAAGAAGGGGTTTAGGGCAACAAAGTGACCCCATGGAGGTAAGAGAAATTGGAGAGAAAAATCATACTGCGCATGCTCCACGACCTTTGAACTGGGACAAATTACCTTCTTTAACAGGTTATAAACTGAAATTATAAACAAATTCTTGGTAACCTAAAGCCAATAGGAAGGTAATTTGTCCCATTGAGCTCTTATTTTACATATCTTCATGGGGTCACTTTTTTTCCACAACCCTCCATCCCCTTTATTTAACATCCTTGCTCCAATGGGACAAATTACCATCCTCTTGGTTATAGGTTACCAAGAATTTGTTTATAATTTTAGTTTATAACCTGTTAAAGAAGGTACTTTGTCCCAGTTCAAAGGTTGTGGAGCATGCGCAGTATGATTTTTCTCTCCAATTTCTCTTACCTCCATGGGGTCACTTTTTTGCCCTAAACCCCTTCTTAACATTCCATCCCCTTTATATAAGATCCTTGGTTATTACAGAAAGTAACTCATATTATCCTTCGTAAAAGAAACAAACTCCCTTTATCTTTATCATTGCGTCTTATCAGCGCCTACAGTTTACTTAAAGCCTTTCTTTCTCTAATATTATTACTAGCTTATAATTCAATCTTGACTGTTTCTGTGTGTATCACAGTCCACGTTTGAGACTCCCAAAAAATCCACGCGTGCGTTGAAACAGTTGGGTGGATGGTACAAAACACAGTCTCAAGTCGGGTTGGAACTGGAACGGTTTTGATTCATTGCGGTTTGATCAGGAACTAGATTCTTCCCGGGAAAATGCGTGTTCCCAATATATATAAGGACGCGAGGAAGCTATGTGCCAATGTGCCACACTAATTGGAAGAGCATTTGTCTATGCGAGTTCTCTATGAGCCACATCACTAGTTATTTAACAAATACTTGTTATCATCTCGACAAGTAAACAAATTACGCCATTATTAGAGCAAATACGGTAACCCCTTTTACCTTACCAATGATGCAACGATTAAAAAAAAAACCCCGAACCAATAGACTTTTGGTTTGTTTTGTAAAACTATGGAGCGTGTGGCGAAGTGTACCAAGGCGCGGTCTATCTATATACAATAGCTTATTACTTCTATTATTATTTATGTAAGACATACACCCCTCTATATATCTAACTAATAATCTATATAATACATATATACATACAAATATATTAGATATATGCTTTATAGAATTTGTTACGCTTGTTTTAACACAATACGTAACTAATAGCAAACCATGTATCTTTACTGAGTGTATTATAGAAGAGAACAAAATAATGTAATATGATAAAGAATGATGCATATAACTAGTTACCTACTCACTTATTTTACTATAATATATATTAGTTGGTGAAGGTAGAATCAGTAACAGGGTTTTTACTGTATTATGAAGTTCGTGAGTAAAAACTCAAGATTCTAATGAGATATTGCAAAGCCCTTCAAATTTATATCCACAACTAGGTGTGTGTTTCGTTTCTAACAATTCATATAAAATTGTTTTTTTTAATTTTTCATTTTCCCCCTTATCTTAATTCATTTTGATACATTGGAATGGAATAAATCGTAGTTATTTCTAGATAGATATTCTATTTTTTTAATTTATTACAACAGTTATTATTATATTTATAAATAAATGAACGAAATAAATGCAATAGAAATGAATGGAATTGAGTATGACGATGATAAAATTAGATGTTCATTGAAAGAGTTAATAAATAAATATATCACAATAATTTTATAACTAAAAATACGCTAATTAAACAATAGCATATTAATGTAATTGAATGATAATAATTTAAACAATAGAATTTTAAACAATATATCAATATATATATTATTTGAACATGATCTATTGTCTAAAATGTTATTAAAAACATTTTAAGATAAGGTAAATTTCGTATCATCATGTTTAA
Source organism: Gerris lacustris (assembly GCA_951217055.1). NCBI lineage: Eukaryota > Metazoa > Arthropoda > Insecta > Hemiptera > Gerridae > Gerris > Gerris lacustris. Next base: position 17,188,509 of record OX578279.1, on the reverse strand, counting down.
CAACTATTAATAATAATTTGAATAATGGTTTCAGCTGCACATAATAACTTTTTCCAACATTGGTAGATTATTGTTAGATTACATGGTAAATTAATATCAAATTAATTTGATATTAATTTGGAAACAGACAGTGAAAAATACACTACAGCGCCGGGATTTGAACCACGGGTCTCCTGTATTTCCAGTACAGATGCTCTTGCCAACTAAGCTACGCAGGAAAATGATTTTTCACTGCCGTAATCGATAACTAGTCCCGAATCCAAGCTTTCAATATTCATATACATTTAGACAGTCAATATTTATGACATTAGAACTAAACTGAGAATTAACGCTTACCACGAGACACGTGGTTCAAATCCCGGCGCTGGAGTGTATTCTTCACTGTCTGTTTCCCGTAGTAAATAATAATTATAATTTTATTTAAATTAAAATTTAAACTTTCCGTAGTATGAAAACTACTAAAAACTTAAAAATTGAATTTCGAATTGATTGTACAAGGTACAGGTACTAATTGAGTACTTTATAATTATAAGCGTTAATTCTCGGTTTAGTTCTAATGTCATAAATATTGACTGTCTAAATGTATATGAATATTGAAAGCTTGGATTCGGGACTAGTTATCGATTACGGCAGTGAAAAATCATTCTCCTGCGTAGTTAAGTTGGCAAGAGCATCTGCACTGGAAATACAGGAGACCCGTGGTTCAAATCCCAGGGCTGGAGTGTATTTTTCACTGTCTGTTTCCCGTATTAAATAATAATTATAATTTGATTTAAATTAAAATTTAAACTTTCCGTAGTATGAAAACTACCAAAAACTTAAAAAATGGTAAATTAAGCAAGAAACTAAATCAATGAACTAATAGATAAAATATGCCTCTACTAGAGTATGTTTAAAATATGCCTCTACTAGAGTATGTTTAAAATATGCCTCTACTAGAGTATGTTTGATATATGTCTCTACTAGAGTATGTTTAAAATATGCCTCTACTAGAATATGTTTAAAATATGTCTCTACTAGAGTATGTTTAAAATATGCCTCTACTAGAGTATGTTTAAAATATGCCCCAACAAGAGTATGTTTAAAATATGCCTCTACTAGAGTATGTTTAAAATATGCCTCTACTAGAGTATGTTTAAAATATGCCTCTACTAGAGTATGTTTAAAATATGCCTCTACTAGAGTATGTAAAAATATGTCTCTACTAGAGTATGTTTAAAATATGCCTCTACTAGAGTATGTTTAAAATATGCCCCTACTAGAGTATGTTTAAAATATGGCTCTACTAGAGTATGCTTAAGAGAAAGATTGTGACAATTAGGTTTTAGGTAAAGTATTGTAAAATAAGAGTAGGTATGGTATTGTAAAATAAAAGTAGGTACAGAATGTCGATGTACAAACAATGAACGCACGCGCTTTCGTTCTTAAGAACTAAGAAAAACTGAATTTGAGGGTAGATTAGTACGAGAAATGGGATGCTCGGTGCCCTTGCACATTATAGAGCTTTTCAGATTAAGAATTAAGCTATCAAAAGTTTAAAGAAAAACCTAAAGGAAAATTAAGTGACAGTAAAGTAAGATGTCACATATAAAGAACATTTTGAATAGAAGAGCTAGGAAACAGCAAATTTCTGAAGCCCTATTGACAGGCGTGTACAAAACAATTGGTAGTTACTGTAAGAGCTTTTGCGTTTAAAACACTGTAGGAATTAAGCAAGACATAAAATGATACTATATTTGAAAAAAAAAACTAACAAACTGCAGAAGAACCAAAAAGAGGCTAAAGAAAAACTAAGGGCATATGGGTAGGTGTAAACAGATAGGTGGCAGAAAGCTGATAACGCTATGTCAGTTAATGAGACAATTGTCTGGAGACAGTTGACTGCCACAACATTATTAGCTACGTGTGAACATGTAAGTCCAATTGCCTAGCCAACTGTCCTCACAATTGCCACGGTAAGCCATTGTCTATAGGAGTAGATTGAGGGCAACCAACTGCGGCCTGCTGCCCCTACCATCCCCTGCCATCCGGGTGACGGTTTTGTTGCGACAATTGGTGCCGTATGAACGTGAAAGGACAGTAGCGTTGCCTTCATTTATGCCAGTCTGACTGTGTCAACTGAAAGATAGTCACTGCCATCAGTCAATTTTATACGTCTACTGCCGCGACAATTCGTATCCCTGGGTGAACGGTTTAGTTCAACTGGACAGGCCAGTGACTGTCCCATAACCAGTTAAGGACAACTGTTCCAAACAATTGTCTCATCATCTAGCATCGTGTAAACCCGACTTGAGGAAAGATAGTATAATTCATATTAATATTTCGAGTAGAAAAAATGTTTCGCGAGCTAAAGTTTACGCAGAGAAGTATACAAGACTAATAAAGAAAGAACCGCTCTAGCAAGCATCGACTGCATGGCATGTATACTATTATACTACACTTGAACCATACTACTACATCGAATTTGAGCAAAGCTTCTTATGCAATTGAGCGAAAGGTTTTAATCTGAGCAATATTATTCTACACAAAAAATCATCAGAAGCGTAAAATGTACTTAATAAATATATTAAATACGTAATAACAAAAATTAAAGACAAATATAAAAATATTTTTTTATATTAAATATTACTCTATAATTTTATTTAAAATAATAATAATTGCTAATCTATAACATATCTTAACTTATTATTATCGAATTATTTAACCAATAAAGGGGAAATATGAAATTAAATAAAACTTAAAACGCAGAGTTAATTAATTTAGTAGTGCAATTAATTGCAATTACTTCTACCAGAACAATTAATAGAATGGAAATATCAAATTAATATCGTAATTAGGAGGAAGGGGGGGGGGAATAATCAGTTAAATTGAATTGTTTCAAGCCGATTAATTATTATGATTGCAATCGATATATATATATATTAAACTTAAATATAAGCATGAATCAATTTCAATTAAAAATAAAATGAATGGAAATTGGCTAGATATATCATTCTTTCATTTTTTTTATCAAATAAAAAAACAAATATGTCCGAAACAACTATAGCACTTAAGTTTGTTATATACGCATAACATAATGAATCTATTGGATCTAATTGATCTATTGTTTTCTATTTATTAGTTGTTTCGAGTTTTTATATTTATTATTGAATATTTTATTAAAATTTACGATAAAAAATAACTCCTCTTTTACCATGAATCGAACCCGCGACCTCTCGCTGACCGCGTTTGGAGCTATATTTTCATGTTTGGAACTAGATTTTTTTTTTTTTCCTGAAAAACTACTCTTATGGTTAAATTCGTATTTAGACGGACTAGATTTAAAAAATTTTCTCTTTTGACAGGAATAACAAAAACATCTGTGCATGACCTTACACCTACAAACTCTCTTGTCTATAATTCATTCATTCGATAGTTTTCCTTAATTACTCAATTTTGCCTTACTTCTTCTTACTCACCTCTAATAGACTTGATGAGGAAACCAGACTTACCAGATTCTAAACCACTCAACTATATGAGCCATCTGTCCACGGTCTAAGAACCCTTATCTTCATTTAGCATGCTCAAGGTGGATTCACACCTACGGTCACGGACAGGGCTGATCACGGTCGAGTCAGGTCAGATCAAGATCCCTTTCTATGTTTTTATATAGAAGCATTCCCACCTTCGGCACGGTCCGGTCACGCACAGGGCACGGTCCGATCAGGGTTGCTTGTCGAGCGATCTAGACCAGAGCTTGCCCTGTGCGTAACGTGATCAGACCGACAGTGTGAGAGGCCTACAGACAGTCAACCCTCGGTTAGCCTTCTATCTACTGGTTTTATTGCCATTGCCATAATGTTTTTACTAAATTTATTTCGTTTGAGAACCTTTCTTTACATTGTGTCTTGTAATTGTTTCTTATTTTGTTTATTGCGTTTCGTATTGTTTATCTCGCGATGAATGACGAGAAATTGATTGAATATGTTCAAGAACAAAGGGTTCTGTATGATTTTTCTGACCTTTTTTACAGTGATAGTAATAAAAAATTCAAAAAAAGTTTACACAAGGTTTTAATTACAGAGAGACATTATAGTGGTTCGTATAGGATGTAGTGTAGAGGGCAGAAGATTCTGCCTTTGGCCGACTGGTGCCTGCCCGAACAGTGGGGATGGGTTGGACTGTCCGTTATCAGCCTTGGCCGTAACCATAGGTGTGAATCCACCAACTCATGCTCTAGTCTGTTCCTCGTCTACGCACATGCTTTGTCACTATCTTATCTAGAAATGCAAGCTAATTTCAACTGCAGCTGCGTTTGATGGAAAATAGTTAAAAAGCAACGCGCCTACTTCTAACTTGTTCAAAGTAACAGTATGAAGACGTAGAACAAAATATCAAATACACTAAATTAAAGCAATTATGAATTCGAAATGGTTACCTGAATCCCTGAGATGATCGGTGTTTGAAGTGTTGGGCGCCATGACAGATGTTCTCTTGGACGGCATTGGAAGGGATGGCTTGGGTCTCGTCTGCATAGCTGCCAGAGCCTGTTGTACCGCTTCCTGCCGTACTTCTATAGTCAAACAAGATACGTAACGCAATCGTCAACAATGATCATCGCAATAGTTTAAGAACATTAAATTCAAGCACTTAAACAGTTTAATATCAAGAGGTGTAGTAACATCTGTCAAGAAATTTATATTTTCCATATAAAAAAATGTAACGAAAAGCAAAAGAGATCTTCAAATTTATCTTCACTTAATAAAAAGGAATTAATTATTACCGCTGTTTATTATAGTCATCTTAAGGTGTTATAATTATGAGTACAATCACCGAATCAAACAAGAATTTCCATTTCACTACCGTAGCAGTATTGTGGATGACCCAAAATATACACTTCCAAATTACATGTCTTGGTATCAGGGTTGTACCCAAAGTATACACTTCCAAATTACATGTCTTGGTATCAGGGTTGTACCCAAAGTATACACTTCCAAATTACATGTCTTGGTATCAGGGTTGTACCCAAGAATACACTTCCAAATTACATGTCTTGGTATCAGGGTTGTACCCAAAGTATACACTTCCAAATTACATGTCTTGGCATCAGGGTTGTACCCAAAGTATACACTTCCAAATTACATGTCTTGGTATCAGGGTTGTATCCAAAGTATACACTTCCAAATTACATGTCTTGGTGTCAGGGTTGTACCCAAAATATACACTTCCAAATTACACGTCTTGGTATCAGGGTTTTATCCTCAGAAATTGGAACTTAATTTTTGTGTTGTATCAAGAAAGGCTACTTCATTTTAAGTCCATAAGAATGTATTCTATAAGCAATCGTTCATGACAAGGCTAAAGAAGATAATTGTCCAAACATAAGTAATTATGCGGCTTAATTTGTATATTATTATTTTATCAAAACTTATTGATTAAATTATAAGGTAAGATACCAAAGAATTTTATTAGTTTTATAACTTGGATATATGCCGTATAATAGTTTTTCTTAGCAGAATATCTTCATTGTGGAAGCCAAAAATTGTTTTAACATTTTTATAAGTTTGTTTTAGTATATTAATTAAATTTCATGTGATTCTTTGGAAGAATTGCGAATTACATTAAATCATTATAGAATGAAGAACAAAGATGTAAGTGAATTTGTTTAAATTTTGGCATTAATACGCAGTTAGTAATATGGCGTCGTTAAGAACCACAATTTTCTTTGATTGAGTAGAACAGAAATATCATTAGAAGATTATTGAACGTATAACACTCAAAATGGGGACAATATTACACGACCTTCCATGTCTTTAATTATTCTAATAAAAGTTATATAGTTTTTCTTTAATCAAACGTTTATATTTACTTAATAAATTAAAAAATAATAAGCAAATATTTACTAAAACAAGTAAAATATTTAAATAAGAAAATAGTCTGCCTACAATAATTGGTTCTAAAATGGAATAATTTAAATCTGGGTAAATGTGCACTGTTTGGCTCACCTATTTCTAATTTTTCGATTTACTTCGGTTATTTTGTTTGTAACTGTTCCTTTTTTACATTTTAAAAAGATAGTAAAACACAGAGAAAATGTAGGAAGGTTATAGTAAGGTTAGGACACAAAGTAAAAACCTATAAAGCCTAGTTCTATAATTAGAACTATCTTCTAACATTTTCCCTAAAAGACACTTCATGCATTTAAAGAAAAAACAAAAAAATTAAAAATAAATAAATAAAGTAGTTGAATTTATCGAGGTACTACATTATAAAGAAGAAGATAGAAGTACATCTATATACTAGAAGTACATCGGATAATTAGAAATAGGTGGCCTAAATAGTGCATATTTACCCTAAATTTGAAAATAAACAATTTACCAACATAATAAAATAATAGAAGAAGGTCATAAATACAATTTAAGAAAAGTCTATATAGTTTCAAGAGTTAGTGAAAAATAGAAAATTAAATTCAAGCTTTGCATACATAAAAAGCATTATTAATAAAAAAAGAAGCTTTAATTAACTTTAAAAGTATAAACAATACATTTTAAAATGTAAGGAAAGGTTTTAAAGGAATATATGTATTCAAAAATATATGAAATCATTGTATCACAATAATAAAAATGAAAATAATATGCATAAAAAAATAACATATAAGAGTGTCATGCTCTAAAATATTAAAACAACAGTGAAATAAGAATATGTAAATTTTATATTTCTCATAATATGTACTACTCATGTTTCATTTTGTATTACAATTGAACAACTAAGTACCTAGTTTTCTCAAAAACAAATAACTTTTTTATGTTTTTTATAAAAAAACAAAGTTGTATAATAAAAAAAAGTAGTACTAAATATTATATAACTCAAAATAGTTAACTCCTATAACAAACTCCTATATTAATACAAGAAGAAAGGTAATATAACCTAACAAAATAAAAACATAACTTGTCTCAGTGTTACCGCTTTTAGAAGGAACATTTTTAACATCTAGATGGTGAATATAATAAAACTAAATAAAGATCGTATCGTAATGTAACATGTTTATTAAAGTAAAACTATAATGTTAGTAACTTCATAAAATGTTAATAATATGGGTACTTATTTTGTTTTGTATGTAATCAAAAGGTAGATTTTTGTAATGAAAAGTCATTTATACACGTTTGTTTATTGTATTGTTTTTAAATGTTAATTCAAACTGTCACAAATATTGTAGAAAGCTTTGTAAAACAAACTATACAAAAGATAAATAAAATATTATCCGAAATTAGGATTAGAACTCTACAATAGTTATATCTATTAAAAATCAGTGTTGCCATATCAATGAATTTTTTTTTTAGTGAAATTCGTAAAAAACAACAAAAAACAATGATTTATTAAGACTTAAACATTTCTTTTGTTTTATTTAATAACGCTACATTAAATATTTTATAATGAGCAATAAACAACCGACGTATTAATAAAATCTGACGTATTAGTAAAATGTTGATATAATATGATTAATTAACTTCCAACGAGCTATAGCACAATTTCATCATTTTCCCACTGTCTAAATACCTCTTAAAGTGTCCAACTAACAGGGAAACTAACGCTATTTTTCGGAACTAAAAAGTATATAGTCCAGGAGATAGCGTGCAAAAAAGTGTCTGACTAACATCAAGCTAGAATTTTGTATACAAGTCAATCTTTTTGCGCCTTTTAAGAATATGTGGTCGGCTAAGTTCGTCTGCGGGACATAGCTTGGCAGTAGGCGTTTGAAAAAAACAAACCGGGGGAGAGCGGCCATGTCTCACCAATTATGGAGGACAATGTGATTTTCATGATCCTGACTACAGAATTAGTTAGTAGACCAAAAATCAAGTCGATGTTATTTTCACACTTGATAGGTTATTTATTCAAATTGTATTACTAAAAATCAACGTGGTCACCTGTCAAGGGACAAACTAACATCAACTTGATTTTCGGTCTAATAACTAACTATGTAGTTTAGGATCATAAAAATCACATTATCCACCATAATTGGTGAGACAGGGCCGCTCTCTACCGGTTTGTTTTTTTCAAACGCCTATTGCCAAGCTATGTCCCGCAGACGTACTTAGCCGACCACATATTCATAAAAGGCGCTAAAAGATTGACTTGTATACAAAATTCTAGCTTGATGTTAGTCAGACACTTATTTCCACGCTATCTCCTGGACTATTAATAGTGAAACCTAGAGTAAACGGTTCTATTGTATACTATTGTGATCTACAATGATAACTACCACTCAGATAATATTACGAATCTTTTTGGCATAGACTAATTAATTTTAATCTTTTTCAGTTTTTTTATTTTAATGAGGGAGTTCCAATAAATCCCCAATAACTAAGTAGAAACGACTAATTATGTAACTACGTAATTTTCTAAAGATACTAAAATCGTTAAGTGGTCAAAATCTCGTGCTCTAACAAAGCTAGTGCTATTGTAAAACAATACTTAACTTCAATTCTATACTGAAAGCAAGAAAATATTCAACTACTTTTAAAAAATATTGTAATGATATAAAATTGTTTTATTGTAAAGCTAACTAAAGTTTGTTTCTTCAACATTAACTTTTATCAAGGAAACAAACTTTTGTAAGTTTATGTTGTCACTTACCAAATGTGCTGCATACGATGATAACGTCAAGACGGGATAACATAAAACTACCTCTAATATACTTACTTGGTTTCGGTCGACAGTAAACCCCAGAAGAGTAATTCATACAGAGTTTCGTAACTTTTAGTTCTCTTCGTCAAGAGTTGAGTTTCAAAGCCTAATGTCTAGGCTATTTTCCAACATCAAGAGACAAAAGAAGATGATAAAGGAAAAGTTTCAATGATAAGCAAGAGGAAACTTTTAGAGATTGTATTAAAGTAATACATGTTATGAATACTGAGTTGTCAGTACATTTTTGGAAATGATACATTGGAGGCGCAAGAAAGCGGATATTCTTCGAAAGAGCGAAGAATAGCTAAAGAAGAGATAAATAAACCAAACAAGCAGTCGGATCAGAATCAGTCGAGATAATATATTCAATTACTACGTTCACACATCGTTTTGGAAACGGTTTTGAAAACGATCCGCTAATTCAAAACGCTGTATGGACGGAGATCGACGGATCGTATCGGTTTAGATCCGCTCCACCAAAAATACGTGATCGGATCGGGGGATCGAATTGAACAGGTCGTGGAGGGGATCGAGATATCAGGTTATTTTACTCTTTTCCACTTTTAAAGTTATTTGTTTTCGTAAGCTTCCGTTTATTTTTTTTTAAACTGCAAAAACGTTGTTAAACAAAAGTTAATACTATAAAGAACCTGTAAAAACTTTTAATAACTTGTAAATAAAATGTAAAAATACGCGGACATATTAGGTAACAACAAAGAAGATATGAAATATCGAAAACAAATATTTCGATCACCTGTAATTTTTGTTGTATGAACGCGAATCGTTTTGAAAACGAATCCGAAACGCTTTCAAAACGATGTGTGAACGTAGTAAATGTTTCCATGATGTTTAAATACGGGTTGAACTTTCGGATCCAATGTGTCATGGAGTAGCATGGAAACACCTGAACTCGATCCTGACATGCGCAGAGCGTGGGTGTGAGCGCACTTAGCATATTTCTGTAGAAACTGTAATCAAATCTGTCAAAATACGTAATAAAAAAATGGTTATAAAACGTGAAGGTTACAAAATTATTTATAACCTTTACCAAAAGTAACCTAGAATTTTTTATTTATTTCGTATTGAATGCGGATTCAATACCACTCATGGAAACACCAAACTTGTTAAATCCCAAACCAGGATTCAATCCTTATTTAAACACATGGAAACGTAGCAATAGTTAAGAATTCTTATCTACGTTTGACGGACAAAAACAACTGTTTTGGCGGAAGTCTTGAAGGAAGACTGTCCTCCGCCCTCTTGGAGAATGGAATGAGGATCAATTATAAGGATAAAAGACAGCAAATTGGCTCAACGATGAAATAAAATGTTGAATGGTGCTCATTATGAATAGAGCTTTTTATACAATCGCAAAAAGGTATGATGTTAATAGATGGTCTATATAAACTACTAAATATCACTACATATAGAACATTTTTCTTGAGTAGAATTGAATTGAGAAAGCTCTGCATTTATTAGTTATGAGTTGCTCAAAAGAAAATATGGAAAATATGTTACTGTTAACGAGAATGTTCCATTATTAGAGAATCATCCATTATCTGCAGGAAAAATGCAGACATAAAGATCATTTTAGCTTGCTGGCTAATGAAAAGAAGTATCATTAAGAAGACAGTAACATTATTCTACGGATGGAAGATTTCAGATGAGTAAAATGGCTGTATCCCTTAAGAAGATGGATTTAACTAGAGAATGGAAAAATAGAAGAACAGAAAGCTGCATCTTCACTTTAGTAATATAGGAGATCAGTTATAAGCAGACCAATCATGTTAGAATGCAGTAAGAAGAAAGAAAACTGGAACTAAAGATGAGATAATAAAGAAGATGAATTGCAATAACATGACAAAGGTATAAATGAGAAAAAAATAACGTTGAAAACAATGGAGACTGATAAAGAAGAAAAATCCTATTCCAAGATTATAAAAACCTACTGATTATCAGGCTGGAGAGAAATTGGAAGAGATAAACAATGAATTTTCTTTATAATATAACAATATTAACAAAATTATAAATAATAAAGTAAAAATATTTAAGATAGAATAGATTATAAAATAGACTACCAATTAGTGTGGTACATAGCTTCCTCGCATCCTATCACGTACTTTATTGATTTTATGGTTTTACAAGCCATTGTCTCTAATTTGTTTCCCCCGTTTCTTTAATTTGTCAAATTTGTTTTGATTTTTTACACGAATAAAAGTATAAATTCAGCAAAAGTTAAAGAGCGTAGACGGTTCAAATTAATCTGGGGCTATCTGCGGGTTACTTTAGATAAACTATAAAAGTGTTATACAAATCAGATAAGTACTTGTGAAGCTATAGGTGTAAATAAATGTATGTTTGTGCGCAAGGTTGTAACTTACATGGGACTTCCAGTATTTTAAATATATGATATATTATAGGATGATACATTAATTCAGCCTTACATTCTTATAATATATATATATAACAATATTAACAACATGATAAAATAAGAAATAAAACGATTAATTAAAAGTAGAATATTTTTTATAAAATATAAACAGTAGTAGAAAAGTATTGGTGTTATAGATATTCACCGCTTGATTTGTACTCATGAATGAATAAGAAGCAGTAAAATACATTGTATAAAATGAATGATTTATTATTAAAGATTCGTATACGTTAGTAAAGAATGGGTTGAGAGAAAACGTGTATAACAGTAAAAACATTATTTGAAATCGAAAGAATCAAATAATTGCGAGAAACAGGTTTTAACTTCAACTACCAGTTCTAATTCTTCTTTTCCGATAAATATAATTGAACTACGAGAATATTATATATGTTTCTAACTGGACTTGTTAATTGGAAACGCGCTTTTTAATTCATAGTCATAGTAAACGTAAATATAATAAATTGAATGAGAACTAAAAATATTAATATATTAATTAGTTACCTGGACAGGTTACCTGTCTAGGTATACCTAAACGTATATGATCGGCTTAAGTTTTTGGAACGAAGTTAGTTATGGCACGTTACAGCGTCTGGAGCCCGGGAGTGAATCCGAAAAAAACGAACGTCACAAAACCGCGACGTTCGGTTTTGTGACCTCAACGTTTAAAATATAGAAAACAACGTTTTTATCGATACCTTACGTTCTAACGTAACGATTTCAATAAAACTTCATAGACATCATCAAAAGTACAATTGTAACAGGCATGTAAACTTTCAACTTGATACAAGCAGAGGTTTTTGATTAGTGAAGTGATATATTTTATAATATTTGAAATGGAGTAGACGTCAGGGAACAATCCTGTTCCCTCACTATACTACAACCATCAAAATCTATTAAATTTATTATGTTCAATATTGCTATTTAAATGTTACAATTTTATCCTCAAAGGGTATATACTCGTATACCTACTTAAAGGATAAAATTGGTGGTCTTCAAGAAAGCATTGTAGCTAAAAAAAATGTATACCAAAAACAAAAAGTGGAGAAAAATAAAAAGAAAGATGCGACTATATTATATTGTTGTATTTCCAAAAACAGCCACATCATTATGGGCAACCATGAGAACACCTCATATGGGTTCTATTTCCCCATGCATAAGTTAATAGTCGATACCATAATAGAACCATACCCTATGCAAATGAGAACCTACTTATCATACATTTTGAGAATCAACAACTCTCTATTTTCAATTCTTATTTGTTCAGAAAACTAAATATTTCAATTTCGTACAATTCAAAAGAAAAACCATTACATTCCAGTTTGTAGCTGGCAAGTATAAATTTTATAAAGAAAAATCATTAGAATAACTTGCGTATGAATAAGTCGAATTTGCAAAGAAAACGAAGCAGAAAAGAAAAACCACCTAACCTACTTTATTACGGGGGGGGGGGGGGATACTAAACAAATTCAACAACTACACAAATTTTTTCACAAACAACTATAAGGGTTTTGAGTTCTAAAGTACGCTTTTCTTTATTTTTATTCTTTTGAGAAAAAAACCTCCCTTGTGTTTTGGTTTTTTTTAAAAAAAAGAAGGTTCTAAATTTTAAAAGAGGTTTGAAGAGGTTAAAGGACAAGAAAGAACAAAAAAAGGAGTTTGTCCTAGAAAAAAGAAGAATAAAGAAAGATTTTGGAAAAAGAACAAAAAGTTTTTGCTCCTAAAATCAATAGCAATCTCTTAAAAAGCCTTACCGACCGAAAAAGTTCAGAGAATCCCTTGAAACTACAACAAATACTGACTACACCAAAGATACCTCTACTCACCAAGAATAGAAACGACACTCTAACCTGGAATCAACACTAAGAAACAAACACAGGTCCCAAGAATAGAAACTGCAACTACATAAAAGACAGAAAGTATATATTAGCATATATTCACTTCTGACTGTATTAACATACCTGGTGAAATTTGACAAACACTTGTTAAATATTTGGATCTTAAATTTATTAATTTGGAAATTAAGTACAATAAACTAAACTAAATGATCAGCATGCTATGCAAAAGCGGTAATGATTTGGTAGCTAGGACACGTGGTTATCAAGCGAGAAGATTGAATGAATGAGACGTCTGGAGGTGGTGGAAGGACCAGAACAAGGTGGTCAAAGATTGTCTAGAATGACCTGAAACGGCTTTACGAGCGATCTTTGTGGAGACATGCGCAAGATAAAGAAGCTGTTATGGAGGCACCTATTAGATCCCAAGGCCCATTATTCAGTTGTGTACTCGCTAAATTATAAAATATATATTCGACGGTCCATGATATTCAGTTCCGTACTTGCTAAATTAAAAGATATTCAACGGCCCATTATTCAGTAATGTACTTGCTAAATTATAAAAGATATTCGACGGTCCATTATTCAGTTCCGTACTTGCTAAACTAAAAGATATTCGACGGTCCATTATTCAGTTGTGTACTTGCTAAATTAAAAGATATTCAACGGCCCATTATTCAGTTGTGTACTTGCTAAATTAAAAGATCTTCGACGGTCCATTATTCATTACCGCACTTCCTAAGATCATTTTAGCCAGATCACATTCTAACAACTTTATTTAGATTTAAACCCATTTGTTAAAATTTAATACCATGATGACAACATCAATAATTTAAAACGAAACCTTTTCAGCCATCTAAAGATCGAGCTAGAATCCTTTCTATAAGCTTTAATTCAATAACCTCGTCCAATCTGCACAGTTTATAGATGATACGAAGGCTTATTCAAACTTGCATCGAAAATACGTAAGAAAAAAAATTTCACTTACAAATTAAAAAGTTACTATTTACATTTTTATATTAAATAAAAATACATATTTAAATAAGCAAACAAAAGCAGAATGGTAGAAAGAAAACATACCCACTTTTAAAATATAGTGCAACACTGCTTTGTTTTTTATTAGTTTGTTTTTTTTGTAATTTTTGAAACAAAAAAAATTAAACAAACCTGAGACAAACCTCGACGGCGTAACAGCGTAGGTTACAGAGAGTGAAGCGGTTAGAGGCTTACCCCCCACCCCTACCCTTGCCCACCACCTCGTCACGTGACTCCACTCCTAATTTCCCGCCAAACTCTTTCACTTCTTTTTTTAAAAAAAAAAATATTTAGCTCGTTTATATCCCGGGTTCGTTTTTACAGAAGACTAATTTATACCACTCCTTTTTTTGCGGATAAAGCGTGACAGTTTTTTAACTCTCGTAAAAATTTCGGTAAAATTACTTTTTTATAAGATTTAATTTTTAATAAATTTATGTATTCAAATTGATTTAGTATTTTTTTAAAAAAAATAGTATTATTAGCGATAAGAAAATATTATAGTTAGATACGAGCAGGTCACGTGTTTGCATTTCAATCTGCAAGTAAAATACCTTAAAATATATTGAGAAACACTAATAATATTGAATGTAGAAAAGTCGAAAAAACCCATAAATTTAAAAGTAATACTGATAAGGAACATGGCATGATAAGAGATAAACTTTTAAGGAGCAATTTTCAAGTGGGATGTTTCTGATACAAAACTACAACTTGATTTACTCTGTTCTAAAATTTTAAGGGTCCTTAGAAACTTTCAACTGGGGTACAATTGTGAAACAAACTAGTAAAACGATAAAGTTAGAATCCTCAAGCTTCGATCTAGAGTATTGAGTCCAAAAACTTAAATTCTATAGTGTCTTAAAGTGGTCTTCGATTTCCCTTTTTCTTATCTCAAAAAAAAAAGGTAGCGAAAATTGCGGAATTTGTACAAGCTTAAGGAAAATTTACGAGAATGGAATCTTCAAACTTTGGATAGCAAAAGAATCAGAACGACAAAAATTGTTGCTAACATTGCATGAGGATTTGTAATTTGTTTTTTTAGTCACTCGATGTTTTGAAGTAGTTTTTAATTAGTTTAAAATGTAAACTGAGTCACTGATATCATGGAACAGCTGTTTTGAATATCTTTGTAAAACAACAGAAAAAAGAAGGTAAACTTTGTTTGGTCGGTCTGTACGTGGCTTTGTGTTTTCTTCTAGTGGGTTTTCTATTCCCCAGTTTATCATAAATTTTGGTATTTTTATAAGTCAAAAGACAAACAAATAAATGAAATGAGTACAGAAGTGGACAGCATTGCGGTTAAAGTACAGATCGTCTAGGAAAAAAAACAGGCTAATGTCTGGTAGAGATATTGGAAGGCGTGAAGCTGAAGGACCAAAAATCTTCCAAGTTCTTAAATGAGGAGTAATTTATTGAGGGAAGGGGGAAAGCCATCAAGGAATAATATATATATATAATTCACCCTCAAAAGGAAGTCCAGTTTTAGTAGTTTTGAGATATTTTAATACACTTTAAATTTAAGAAAGCCATTTTTTTTAAGTTACTGCTGTTCTATAATTCCATTATTCAGAGATCGTCATGAAAAATAATGACTGATTTCAGTAGATCTGGACGAGCTCTGCACAATGGAATAAACCGTACAGAGTGGCAGACAGACACAGGAACGAAACTATAAGGGTTTCTGTTTTTTTGGTTTTACCAACAAAACCCTAAAAAACGTCGGCTTTTCTGAAGTCATTGCTGTTCTGCTAGTCCTCAGAGCTCCGCAAGAGCTACGAATATCAGTCCTAATCGACAAATGTAATTTTTTTGAAGTTGCAACCCCATCCCTATCCCTGAGTGTACGCGTAAGTAAATTCTTACTCTTAAACTTAATGAACTCTAATATGTTGTTTTAGTTTAATTGCAAATTAAATTGTATCAAAAATAGGGGGACCAAAAAATATAGGGCGATCTAGTTCAGGAGACCTGCACCACTTTTATATTTACACTTCAATATACAAGAGAGATTATATTCGTTTGTCTAAGTAACTTTTGGACTAAGGAACATCACTCTTCTGCGTATAGAATCGACAATATACCTTTGTCTTAACAATTAATTAGACAAAGACATTATAATCACATCTAAACACAGGAGAGATGTTCCTTAATCAAAAGAACTTTTGGACAAAGGAACATCACTCTTCTGAGTATAGAATTGACAATGTCTCTTTGTCTTAACAGTTAAATAGACAAAGAAAAATAATCACTTTTAATCACAGTAGAGATGTTCCTTAATCCAAAGAACTCAGGGACAAAGGAACATCACTCTTCTGTGTATAGAATTGACAATGTCTCTTTGTCTTAACAATTAATTAGACAAAGAAATATAATCACTTCTAATCACAGTAGAGATGTTCCTTAGTCCAAAGAACTTTGGGACAGAGAAGTCTGTACATAGAAGTGTAAATTTCAAGTGTCTAAATAGTTAATTAGACTATATAAGGGAGTGATTATATTTCTTTGTCTAAATAAATTTTCAGCTTTTTAAAGATAGTGGTGTAGGTCTTCTGGACAGGACCAAAAAGGGAAAATAAAAAAATTATGCTCAATCTTTTTGTTGTATGATTTTCTAGAATAAACTCTGTTTTATACCGCTTCTCGACATTATTGAAATAACATCAATGGAATAACGTAATGCTTTTAGTTCTAATTAATCACGCAAAAAAGCTGAAATTTTGTTTAACTTCTCAAAAGAAAGATAAGAATTAAAAGTTGTGAATTATAAAATGTTTTTTAAAAAAAAGAATATAAATAAAAAATTCAATCATTGTCTGTCACTCATTTTTTATCTTCGTCCCTTTTCTAAAAATAAAAAAAAATCGGAGGCGTGAAATACTAGATTAAAAATAAACAAAATAGAAGAGTGAAACGAATGGAAGAGATGGAAAACTTTGATGTAAAATGGTTGTAAACAAAAAATACAAAAAAAAGGGAAACAGTATATAGCAACGATAAGGCCTAACTCATGCCTAAACCTAGATTGGATTCATGACCAACGAAACTGCTGCCAACACAAACCGGAAAACAACCCTAAAAATATACGAGGAGGGGGGAAAAAATGTATAATCAGAACAAATATACGATTACGACTTTAAAACCTATGAAAAAGTATCGATTGAAACGTTTCTACCCAATATCAATCGTAAATTCCCAATCTCCACTACCCCAATATCAACACTGGAGTCCGGAAGATAAGACCAGTTAAAACGGATTGTAAACCGAACATTTGAATTCGGAAATGTATAAATGATTGAAACAGGATTTGAAATTCAGGGGAAAAATTTGAGAGTGTTTGGATTTTAAATTAAATAGATATTGATTTATTATTAATTGTTGCTTATCACAATATGAAAAAATATAAGAGCTATCGTGAAAATACTTCATATAAAACAGACTAAAGTAAATCATACAATCAATTTGCAATAAATTCTTTAAATTCAAAATTATTTGAACAACTTTGAATTCAACCATTATTGATAAGGGGATGGCTTGAGACGCATACTAAATCTGATATTAAGATTGATAAGATGTTTCTAAAAAGATCTCTTTTCGGTACTATGGGGGGTGAATTAAGATCTTTTTGAAAATTATAATGTTAAAAATGGAAATCCGTAGAAGTAAAGTTTCTTTAATTTTAATTTATTATTGCCTGGGAATTCTAAAGAAGGGAGTTGTATCTCGAACAAAAAAAAGATACCATAAGAAGCGCCCTCATATAGTGAGGGTATTGTCGGTATTGAAAAAACCAGTTCACTCGAAGCCCTTATTCGATTCGGAACTGAAGTGTCTAACCATCAGTGATAACGCTGGTATATTGTTCGGAATCGAGAGTGCAAAGAAATATTGAAGAGATATTATTCAAGCCCGTAACCTTAAACAGCTATTGGAATAATTAATATAAGAAGGAATTTCAATAGAGAAAGGTTTATATTATGCACATTAATTCCTAACTTTTAGGTAATAAGATATAATATTAGCATTATGGTTTGTCTTATGTATATTTGCAAAAGTTTTTAAGCTACAAACTTTTACAAATTAAAAAATCTAATCTAATCTAAGATGTCTGTCTTATGATTGTGATGCATGCGTATATCTCAGGATATATAAGTATGATAGGTATGTCTTATGAGATATAAGTATGATGTATGATAGGTACGGCTTATGAGATATATGTATGATACGTATAATGTCATGACATATTCAAGTAAGTATGATACGTATGTCTTATGACTTATGAGATATAAAAGTATGATACGTAACGTAACTATATTGAAACGTATGTTAAATTTATGTTTTTAAATAATAATACAATACAATAGTCCAGGAGGCGTCCAAAAAAGTGTCTGACAAACATCAAGCTATAAATTTGTGCACATGTTAATCTTTTAGGGCCTTAAGAGATATATCGTCGGAAAAGTTCGCCTGGGGGACATAGCTTGGCACTTGATAGGTGGTTAGTTATTCAAATATTACTCCAAATCTAACATAAACTTGATTTACGGTCTAATAACTAATTTTGTACTCAGAATCATGAAAATGACACTGTCCACCATAATTGACGGGACATGGCCGCTATCCATTGGTTTATTTTTCAAATCTCTATTGCCAAGCTATGCCTTGAAGATGAACTTAGCCGACCACATGTTCTTAAAAGGCACCAAAAGATTAACTTATACACAAATTTCTAGCTTGATGTTAGTCAGGCACTTCTTTGCACGCTTCTCCTGGACTATAATATGGCATAAATAATAATTGTTGTTGGAAACGAGGGCCTCCAAGAGCAACCTGGAAAGGAGGTGTGGCCAGAGCTATGAGAGCCCGCAACTTACAGGATGAAGACTGGTTAGATAGTGTTGCGTGGAGGACGGGAATAGGGTAACTGCTGATAAGTGGAGAAGCCCTCAAAAGTAAAGTAAGTATGTTAAATTTGCTATGATCTTTTGTAGACGTACGTCAAGACTAGACCATAGAATATACTTAATTCATCAAAAGGTCAATAAATCAAGGATAAACACATATTATGGTCTTTAGTCGTGAAAATTAGTCTAGGCGCACGCAGGAGTCTTTTTGTTAGCGGACAGTTTTGTCACTACCCCAAGGGATTATACAGTATATGGGAGGGCGCACACTAGAGGCAAAGACAGGTGCAAGACAAAAGAGTCCTCCAGCTTAAGAGATGTCCTGACACATTTCTCATCCGCAGATTGTTGTGCACAAATTACAGCAATTTCCACGAGATCCATTTCACTGGGTACAAGATATGCAACTGTTTTGCCTCCAGTGTGCAATGCTGCAGCAACATAAGTTTGCCAAAGCAGACAAAACGGAGACAGCTCGGAAACAGTCTGCAGACTATTTTGCCTCCAGTGTGCAATGCTGCAGCAACACAAGTGTGCCAAAGCAGACACAACGAAGTCAGTTCGGAAACAGTCTGCAGACTGCTTTGCCTCCAGTGAGCAATGCTGCAGCAACACAAGTGTGCCAAAGCAGACACAACGAAGTCAGTTCGGAAACAGTCTGCAGACTGTTTTGCCTCCAGTGAGCAATGCTGCAGCAACACAAGTGTGACAAGGCAGACACAACGAAGTCAGTTCGGAAACAGTCTGCAGACTGTTTTGCCTCCAGTGAGCAATGCTGCAGCAACACAAGTGTGACAAGGCAGACACAACGAAGTCAGTTCGGAAACAGTCTGCAGACTGTTTTGCCTCCAGTGAGCAATGCTGCAGCAACACAAGTGTGACAAGGCAGACACAACGAAGTCAGTTCGGAAACAGTCTGCAGACTGTTTTGCCTCCAGTGAGCAATGCTGCAGCAACACAAGTGTGCCAAAGCAGACACAACGAAGTCAGTTCGGAAACAGTCTGCAGACTGTTTTGCCTCCAGTGAGCAATGCTGCAGCAACACAAGTGTGCCAAAGCAGACACAACGAAGTCAGTTCGGAAACAGTCTGCAGACTGCTTTGTCTCCAGTGTGCGCCTGGCATTAGGAATATATATGAGTAGGCATATAACATAAAATAGTGAGGGTGAGTCAAAAGTGAGATACTTTAGATGTATGATGGAAGATGACCCTTTTCCTGGGGGTTCATCCCTAAAAAACAATTCCTCCAGGGCACATCTTCAAATACAACGGTCAATCCTCAAAGTGTAACCATGAAAACTAGAAGACAGTTGAGAAGATATAAATAATAATAATAAAAATGATTTAAAAAATAATTGACTTAAGACTTAATGTCTCGCAGAATTACAATTAGATAATGTGCGATGAAGCGAAGACACTGCAATGATAAACTAAAATTTGATGATGAAAGAATCTGGCGTGGAAATACATTCTATACATTTTAAAACACAATTTTGCTTTATCAATAATGTTTAAGTTTTTTAAGCCAACAGAACTAAACTCTAAAACATAAGAATTTACTCATTTTAGTTGGTATGGTTAAATAGATTTTTTGAAAAAACCATAAATTTCAATGAAGCAAGATAATATATTGTGAAATTATCAGTAAATAAAGAAGTACAATCCAGAAGAAATAAAATGAACTAAGTTCGTAGATTAAATAAATAATTCAAACCAAAAAAGAGATTCATCTTATAAGATAAGCATCAACTGTGAAAAACTATTTCAATAAATCAAAAAGTTATGAAATCTTTCTCATCTTTTTTTTTTACCGTCGTTTTGTTTATAATAGTTAAAATAAATATAATAATAAACAACGAACTAACAAATCAAAGTCGGTTGATTTTCTTTTTTTATCTTTCATTGACTTTATTCAGAGCTTTGGTTTGTCATATAGTATATATATATATATATATATATATATATATATATATATATATATATATATATATATATATATATATATATATATATATATATATATATATATATATATATATGTATATATACAAAAGAAAAAGAAGTTTGAAAACAATCGGCTTGCTGTCACCGACACAGGCTTTCGCCCACATATATCCTGTCAACCTCTTCAAACTGGACAATTTGTCACGTTTTACCAACCCTGTTACAGACAAAAGTCCGAGCGACATTTGTCGCAAGGCTCCTTTCGTGCATAATCTTGTAAAGATCTGTAATGTATCGGTTTTATTGTGGACCTACGCAAACGTACATTAACATACCTTCTGGAAACAATATGGATTTTTAAAACCCATTCTTTATAAATAAACGATAAACTCTCGCCACAAGATCAGAACAAATTTGGACAAAACCACGTATTTCTTTATCCACAGAATACTGATTTTCTAAACATCACCAACTACAAATAAAAATATTACCGAAACAAAAAGCAATTTGTATTATTAGCGCAATCCCTTTTTTTTTTGTAAAAGAAGACAAATTATACTACAAATTCTTATTTATACTTTATTTTACAGGATTTGAAGATAAAATTACTCTCTTTAAAAAAAAAAATAACATTCAGAATATTCAATTGCTATTATATTTTTTCCTTCAAAACACATCTATCTTGGATTTACGAGTTTTCCAATTCCAATTCCATCTCAAAGTTTGTTTTTTTTTTCTTTGGCAACAATAAACATTTAAATTAGCAACAATAAATTTTCAATGAACCAAATTCGGGTTTTTTAGTGGTTGAACATTATTCTCATTTAAAAGTTCACTGAGTCGACTAAAATAGGATAACAAGACCTTTAATTTATGGATTTGATTCAAACAAAAAAAAGTAATTCTTTCAAAATTGTTTATGGTTTGCCAATGATTTCTTTTTTTTTTTTGTAAAATGTTCTTCGAATACGAATACGTTCCAGTATTCAGTATTTAGAAGAACTTGACAAAAATGGACTTCTAACAGCTCTTGAGCAACGATTAAGTTTAGTTCAGACGGCGATTTTAACATGTTTGTGATTTCGTCACATTTTGGAGATCATTTTAAATAAGGTGACCAACAATGCAATTTTTTTTATCCTTATGGTCCAAATGGTGACATGATCAGAAAGTTATAAGTTACCGTATTTTTGCATTGTTTAAAACAATTAAATAACCGTTTTATACAAAGATATAAGAATTTAATATAATAATAATAAATATAAGTGTCTGTCCAGCGACGACTGTGTATCATTAACTATTTAAAATTTAATGCAGTTGGTAACCCTATGTTTTTAATTCTTCACATGTTGGTATTTTAACTGGCAACATTTAAGTAAATATTTTATTTTGAGTACATCTGAAATGAAAATTATAATAGCGTGGTTTTATTTACCATCGAACAATGTTTAACGACTAACTTTATCGTATTTTATCAAATAATATATTGGAAAAAGGGTATTCATGATATCCCCCTTTTTCTGGTTCAACAATTCCAATTAGTAATTTTTTCCAAGTTTTATATAAAAATAGTCTGCCAATTAGTATGGCACATAGTTTCCTCACGTCTTATCTCGCATATATGCTTTGCTTTAACAACCCATTGTTTTCAAATTAATTAATTAAATCAACTGTCAAAATGGTTTTGTTTGGTTTACATGAATAAAAGTATCAAATTAGCAATATTCAAGAAGCGCAGAAGTTTTAAATTAATATGGAACTATCTGCGGGCTACTTTCGATAACTTACTACCGTATACTTAGTCGGATCCTCTAAAACGTTTGATGTAGAGTGTAGAGCATGAGGCAAAGGATTTGCAAGCCTGTCAGTAGTCGTAACTCCTGTCTCCTTGGACATAGATCGTACTTGCATTTGCACTCCCTGCCTCCTTGGACATTGGTCATTGTTCGTGTACTTGGTGAAGGGACATTCACCTCCCGTCCAGGGTGGATGAGATGTTATCCATCCATATAATTCTTCTTCTTTCCCTGGGTCTTCTCCCTTCACATCTTGATTCATGGAATTTTTTGGGAATCCTTAGGTTGTCCATTCTTGCATGTGGCCAAACCAAATTAACTTGGCTTTTTCCACTGTGCGCAGGATGGGTTAATCCTCTAAACTAAGTCTTATCGTGGAGTTTCTAACCCGATCTCTTCGTGTTTTGCATGCTACTCCCCTTAAGTACTTTACCTCAAGGGCTTGAATTCGGCTTTCAAGTTTCTTTGTTTGAGCCCATGACTCACAGCCGAAGATGCTGGGGACATTCGAAGTAAGACAGTTGTCTTACTTCGCACTTACTACATAGCCATACATAGCTTCTATTTATGGCGTTATACGTCTGCCCATGGCTGCTGCCCTAGCTTGCACCTCCGCAGTGAGTTTACCATCCACAGTACCTACCACTTCAACAATTTAAAGCAAGGTATTCTTATTAGTTGTAATGTGGTGCACTTTTTGCTTTCTTGTGATATTTGTTTGTGTTATAGTGATTTGGAGGTCTTTTGCCAAAAGTTCTTTGGTCCAGATATCTAATCTACTACCGACAAACCATCCAAATTTCATTAACATCAGAAGAGTACTTTTGAAGATAGTCTGCCAATTAGTGTGGCACATAGCTTCCTCACATCCTATCATGTGCTTTATTGATGTTAAGCTTTTGCAACCCATTATTGTCTGATTTATTCCATTGTTAAACACTTCATTTAAATCTATCAAAATTGTGAAATAGACCGTCAAATGACCAAAATTTTGCCTAACGTCTGAAACAAATTTCTGTCTTGAAAATTTTAAAATCGGAGTCCTAAAAAAATTTCGTTCTTCAGAACGATCACAGCTGAAGACAACGAAAACTATTACTTTTTTGCGCATGTAAAAAAAAAAACCAAAAAACCAATGGGCGCAGAAGGTTGCAAATTATATGGGACTAACAAAGGCCTAATGACCAACCATCAAAATCTCATTCAAATTGGGCGAGTAGTTTTTAAGAAATGTAGGTTTACAAAAATGTTGAACGACAGACTGACACGGGATTAAAAATTGTCTCTGATAAATGAAACGGATTTCTGTAGCCTCTGGAATTTTTGAATTCAGGGATATACAAAATTTCGTTATTCAGAAAGATAAAAATGCTTCCGTTACCTTTGGTAAGCTCGGAAGCGATAACTCGTCTCAGTTAATTAATTTGATATTTATCTGTATTTCGAAAAGAAAATGTTCCTTGATTAAGTGTAGAATTTAAGTATATACGCATTTGGATAGAACGACAGATCATTGAGTGAAGGGCACAAGAAAAATTGAAGATGCAATACCACCCCTTACAGAGTATTGAGAAGAAAAGTGTGATTATCTTATTTTCAAGTAATAACTTCGAAATAAAAGTTTGGATTTACGTTAGTTACATTGAGATCAATTTGTAATTAATCAGTGTTCCCCCTCTTCTTTTTGGTTTTATTGAGACAAAGCTGGTAGCTGTTTTCTTAGAACGTAACCCCCGCTAACGGTGAAGTCTTTCTGTACTTGGATGAAAGTATTCTTTGAGCTAGGCAGGAAGGTAAAACCAAAAACCCAAAGTATATAAAAAAAAAAAAAAAAAAATAACATTAACAATTGAAAATAAAGTTCAGCTTCATTGAAACATAAACACAAATTTTCACTGTAATGTTGGTTCTTCGAGGGAAAATGAACTATTAGTAGTTCAAAACATATGT
This sequence comes from Gerris lacustris, assembly GCA_951217055.1. Classification (NCBI taxonomy): domain Eukaryota; kingdom Metazoa; phylum Arthropoda; class Insecta; order Hemiptera; family Gerridae; genus Gerris; species Gerris lacustris. Next base: position 17,163,952 of record OX578279.1, on the reverse strand, counting down.
GGACAAAACCACCCCCCTAAAAAGTCGTAAACCTAAACCACTCGAGGAGCCACTAAAACTTGACGATGGCTTGCTGTGTCACATGCGTGACCTATATTTCAAAATCAGGGATGCTCAAGTGGCAGGCTAGGGAAAGAGGTTGTTTGAAGTGTGGTTCAACAACGAGGATGGGGATATATGAGATCGGTGTTGTAGTGAGTTGCCTGACATGGATTTTACACAAAGTGGACCAGTGTTAGTACAAGGGTATGAAAGAGAGAGAGAGAGAAAAAAAAACCAGGAGGTCTAAAACTAAAGGGAGGTCTAAAACGGGCCAGCCTGGCTCAAGTTAAGAGGGTTAGGGGCAACGGTTGGCTTGCCCCGTTTTGTTCACGCTAGATCAAGCGAACAAATATAGAACCGCGTGTTTCTTATAGCCAACCAAACCCATAAATACACATACGTATCCTTCATATCCTACTGCACACAACACAAACTACAACTTTAATACACTGCAAAATTTACCGCAGATTCGATGATGGGGGAAAAAATAAATAGAAGGAGAAAAATAAAAATCATATTAAAAAAAAAAAAAAAATGTTATAAACATTTTTTCTCCAAGTCTGCAAGAGGAAAATTGAAAATAAAGCTTTGGAAATGTTCTTACACGAAATAAAAACCTATAACGATAGAAAACCACTATAATTTGTTAATGAATATTAACAAATTGACTCGAAACTCTACAAAACCAGCTAAATATTTAGTAGTAGAGAAAAAAAGGAATGAACGTAAAAATAAAGTTTATTAATACTTTAGATTTAAAATTATGACAATTGATAATAATGTACATAAAACGAGAGTTCAATTGGGTTTTATAGAATTTATTTCCGAAACATTTTACTATATACATATCTTAAAAACCAATTTGAAGATATGATGTCTCACTAAGTTACCATTTTAACATTTAATTTACTCAAAATCTTACCACATAACACAGTAATTATTAAAATATACTACTCTTGAGTAACTTAAAAAAAAAATAGTCAATTGTAGAATTAAAATGGGTTTTCTTTTTCCTTAATTTTCGTCAAGAAGTGTGTAGAAAACTTCAACTAACAGCTAAACAAAAGAGACATTAAAATAGAGTACAAAATATTATTACCAGCTTGCTAGAAAAAAATGATGACCACTATTTGTAAAAATGACAAAAACCTATACAATTTAAAAACTTAACAATACACTTAAATAATATTAATTATTTGAAAGTAAGAGTTGAAGATATAGTAGCTGACATTTATCAAACCTTTTGTTACTGATTATCAACACTTTTCCTAAAAAAAACAAACAATGTATTTCTTATCTTATCTAATCTCTTTCAGTAGAAAGCTTAATTTTTTTGTTTTGGAAATTTTTTGATTTTAGTTGAAAACAAGCATGATTTTCTAATTGAAATTTTTTTAAATCATACATCAAATTAGGAGACGTGCAGGTAATTAAGTATATGTTAATAAATTAGATTATTAATTAGTTAGATTAAGTTATAAATTTAGCAGGCAATAAGTAATTATTAAATTAAAAGTTCTCAAGAATAACATTTTTAAGTAATTTTTATTAATATTTTAGTTTAAATTTAATTTAAGGTGACAAATTAAGTGTTAGTTAAAATTAAATGTATTTCACTGGGATATTTAGAACTGTATCTGTATCAATGTATTTATCGATGTGAAATAAAAACTTAATATAATAGAAAAATTATTTTTTTAAATAACAAAAAGAATCATTAATTACTGTTACAAACTTACAAACAATAAGGAAAACACAATCTAATTGTACCAAATGGGTACTAAGTTACTAATTAAAACCACAAAAAACAGCTAAACATTAAATGTGCACGTTTACATAAAATATATTTATTAGAAGCTACATTTTTAAGTAATGTGTATGCATGTAAAAAAAGTATTGCAGGAGAAGAATAACAAATGAAAACTTCATAATCCGATCACAAGGTATCAGATAATTTTCTGATCATAAGATGTCAGATAATTTTCTGATCACAAGGTGTCAGATAATTTTCTTATCATAAGATGTCAGATACTTTTCTGATCATAAGTTGTCAGATAATTTTCTGATCATAAGATGTCAGATAAGATTCCGATCAAAAGTTATCAGTTAATAACTTTTTCAGATCTAAACCACAGTCAAATTATACAATAGTAAAATGAACGTTTTGATAGTGAAATGAACGATGAATGAATTTTTTGAGCTGTGGTGTCCTTAAGGGCTATTTTTAGGGTTTTGTAGATTCTTCTCAAAACCCTTATGCCGAGGGTGATGTGTCCGTCTGTCCGTCGCTCTTTGGTTCATAGGGCCCGAACCGTTTAAGCTAAAGAGCTGAAATTTGAAATACTGGTGTAACTTTTTGACCCAACCACAGGAAAAATATACAGAAGTTCAAAATTAAATATGCGCATGCGCAATTTGCAAAAATGTTGTAAACTCAAAAATTTATATTTTTTTTTAATTTTCGAGTGGGGTATCAAATGAAAGCTGCTGAAGAGTAGGACGCAAATATATATAAGCTATTGTAAATTTTGCATTCCTTATTGGGTAAAAAAATCAAAATATACCCAAAAAAATTTTCCCCCCCCCCAGCCACTATACTTCGGCTGGTCCTAAAATTTCGAAATAATTCATGCTAATGCCTTATTGTGGGGCGATGAAAATTCCGGGAGTTCATCCCAAATTTTAATAAATTGCCAATTTTGGCCTCGAAAATTTGAAGTGCGCCAAAAATTTTATTTTTTTAAAATTTTGAGTTGGGTACCAAATGAAAGCTGCTGAAGAGTAGGACGCAGTGACATATATACATTTTTAAATTTTGCATTCCTTATTGGGTAAAAAAATCAAAATATACCCCAAAAAAAATTCCCCCCCCCCCAACCACTATACTTCGGCTGGTCCTAAAATTTCGAAATAATTCATGCTAATGCCTTATTGTAGGGCGATGAAAATTCCGGGAGTTCATCCCAAATTTTAAAAAAATTGCCAATTTTGGGCGCGAAAATTTGAAGTACACCAAAAATTTTATTTTTTAAAAATTTTGAGTTGGGTATCATATGAAAGCTGGTGAAGAGTAGGATTCAAATATATATTTGCTTTTTTAAATTTTTCATTCTTTATTAATTTTATAAGTCAAAATATACCCCCAATAATTTCCCCCCTCCCCAACCACTATATAACGGGTGGTCCTAAAATTTCGAAATTATTCATGGTTATACCTTATGGTGAAGCGATGGATATGGTCTGAAAAAATGAATTTTTCTAGTCGTTATTACCGATGAAAAACATTGTGACCCCCCAGGGGATCGAACCCGGACCCTTGAGATCGAAGAATAAAATCATAATTACATAACGGGCATGCTTAATCTTCTACAAAACCCTAAAAAGTACTTGGACGCAAGTACTTCCCTGTGATTTTTTTTAAATAAGACTAACTACAGTGCATTTGATATATAAATATGTACATTCTTCATTTGAAAATGCCCCTAATAAGAGTATAAATATCACTAATACTACAATTAAAAAAAATTGGAAGTTGGGCATTACGGAACTTTTCCTAACCAAAATAATTCCAATAAGACAGCAGATATTAATTTCAAATATGGAATAATTATTTATCTTGTAGAAAGGTATAATTGGTGTGAATTTTAGCTCAATCGAGGAAATAGTTCCGAAATTATTAAACGTTAAAGTTTTAAGGAAAAGGAATACTTTTCTTTTTAAGGTAAGGAAAAAAACTTTTCTCTTAAGGTAAGGAAAAGTAATACTTTTCTTCTTAAGGTAATGAAAAGTAATACTTTTCTTTTTAGGCTAAGGAAAAGTAATAATTTTCTTCTTAAGGTAATTAAAAGTAATACTTTTCTTTATAAGGTAAGGAAAAGTAATCATTTTCTTCTTAAGGTAATTAAAAGTAATACTTTTCTTTATAAGGTAAGGAAAAGTAATAATTTTCTTCTACAGGTAATGAAAAGTAATACTTTTCTTTTTAGGCTAAGGAAAAGTAATACTTTTCTTCTTAAGGTAATGAAAAGTAATACTTTTCTATTTAGGCTAAGGAAAAGTAATAATTTTCTTCTACAGGTAATGAAAAGTAATACTTTTCTTTTTAGGCTAAGGAAAAGTAATACTTTTCTTCTTAAGGTAATGAAAAGTAATACTTTTCTTCTTAAGATAATACTTTTCTATTTAGGCTAAGGAAAAGTAATAATTTTCTTCTACAGGTAATGAAAAGTAATACTTTTCTTTTTAGGCTAAGGAAAAGTAATACTTTTCTTTTTAGGCTAAGAAAAAGTAATACTTTTCTTCTTAAAGTAATTAAAAGTAATAATTTTCTTTATAAGGTAAGGACAAGTAATACTTTTCTTCTTAAGGTAATTAAAAATAATACTTTTCTTTATAAGGTAAGGAAAAGTAATAATTTTCTTCTACAGGTAATGAAAAGTAATACTTTTTTTTAGGATAAGGAAAAGTAATACTTTTCTTTTAAGGCTAAGGACAAGTAATACTTTTCTTCTTAAGGTAATTAAAAGTAATACTTTTCTTTATAAGGTAAGGAAAAGTAATAATTTTCTTCTTTTTAAGGTAAAGAAACGTAAAAAATAAAAACCTTGTGACACCAAATCTCAAAAATACTTAGAAAATTAAATGGGACTGCTCATCAGTTATTATATAAAGTCTTAAAGATATCAAGAAACTTAGACTTGAATACTTCATAATAGTAGTTCACGAGTTAATCGCAAGATGGCTTTGGCTTTTTAATTAAAAATGTAATAAAAGAACATTCCACTATTGCACCCTTGCAATACTTTTAATACATGTTTTATTTTTAATTACTTACATAGAGCAATTGTTTCTTCTTCTTTTTTTCATTAATAATCTATTTTAACACACGTGTTTTCAATAACAAAAATCACAAAACAAACAAAACAAAAACGAAATACACAATTAATCAATATCAAAATCTGATTTTATGAACCACAAGAAGAATACTATCACATTAACAAAAATACACAGACACAGAAGCATTACCTATTTTTATTATCTAAGAATAGTATTTAATTTAAAGAAAAACCAATGAAATCATCACTTCAGATACAATTTTGCTGAAAAAATACATAAACAAGTGAACAAAAAAAAAAAAAAAAAAAAAAAATTATATGTACATCGAAGACAAAAAAATACTTAAATAACCCTTCACCATTTTTTTTTTTAAATTCAAGAACAAGACAAATGATAAGTGAAGAATTAAGAAAGACAAGAAAGAGCCAAAGAAATCAACAAAAACCGCTAAATAGAAGAAGAAAAAGACAATGACAGACGAAGAAGAAGCATAAAGAAGTAGGTAGAAGCTTTGAAGAGATTTTAGTGAGCTGCTGAAGAAGTAGTAGTAAATAGAGTAGTAGGAAGGGAAGATGTTGGATTTTTCTTTGCCAGATGATAATGATGAACTTTTTTAATTTTTGGTAGGATTAACGTTGTGGTTTTTGTTTTTTATTTTTATAAATGATACTGACCTGAATGGTACCGACTTTCGTTCCTCGTTAGTTTCCTGTTTCCACGTCTCCTTGCACGGGTGGTGGGGCTACAGGAACCACTGCCTCCGCCACGGCTACCTCCTAATCAACGGGTCTCGGTCAATATTGATAACATCATTTTTTTTGTCAGCTTATAAGTTATAATAGACTTACAAAAGAAATTAATATAATAATGAAAAAGAAGATTTATAAAAGAAAAATAGTGTTTTGCGAAGGATAGTGACGTATTGATGGAATGAGAAAACTTTATTGTATTCTTCCTCGAATGAAGATAAGGATGGTAGGACTGATAAGGATGGTAGGACAACGTATGGTTAAGGAATTAGTTTAAAAGACATGGGTAAAAGTGAAGAGTAAAACACTATTGCTTATAGTGGCCTCATAATAATGGAATAATAATAATGGAAAGACCAGAAGGTTTCTTTTATCGCCACTGCTGCATAATAAGGGAAAGGTTTTAAATGGTTAAGGAATTAGACATAATCCAAGATAAAGGTATTAAAATAATGGAAAGACCAGAAGGTTTCTTTCATCGCCACTGATGAGTATAAGGGAAAGGCTTCAAATGGTTAAGGAATTAGACATAGTCCAAGATATAAGGTGTTTTGCTTACATTAGACAATAAAATTAAAGGTGTCTTTGCTTTCTCGTTATTAAGGATGAGAAAGGAAGCATACCAAGAAATAATTTATAGTCCAAGAGGTATAGGATATAACAAAAGTATAGATGTTTTGCAAAAAATGTAGTCTAGGAGAAAGCGTGCAAAAACTGTCACACTTTTCTGAGTTTTTAAGCGTTAGTTTTAGTAACGGTAACGCTTTTTGAGTTATGTGCCATAGCCTAAACATGAAAATGTCAAAAATGTGTCTAGCTAACTACGAGCATGAATTTTGTGTATGTTAATCTTTTTGTGCCATTTAAGAATATGCTGTCAGCCAAGGTCATCTGCAGGACATATCTTGGCATTGTGCATTAAGTAAAAAAAAAGCTGTGGAGAGCGGCCATGTCCCACCCATTTTGGTGGAAAATGTTATTTTCATAATCCTGAGTACAAAATTAACTTAGTAGACCAAACATCAAGTTCATGTTGTTTGTCAACTAATAAGTTAATTTTTCAAATATTACTCCAAATCAAAGTTATTACCTATTAAGTGATAAACAAACATCAACTTAAATGAAGAAAGAAAAAGTCACTCCACGTGACTACTCACGTAGTCTACTCACGTGGAGTGACTTTTTCTTTCTTCATTTAATGATGACCTCCACTAACGCCTCATATCTTTAAACATCAACTTGATTTTTGGTCTACCAACAAATTCTACAGTCGGGATAATGATAATCATTAAGTCCAACAAAATGGGTGTGACATAGCCGCTCTCAACCAGTTAGTTGTTTTTAAAATACCTAATGTCATATGCTATGTCCCGCAAAAGGCACCAAAAGATAAACTTCTAAACAAAATTCTAGTTTGATGTTAGTCAGCCACTTTTTTGTACGCTATCTCCTGGACTAATGGAGGAGGGAAGGGGGGGGGGGGGGATTTCAAGGCAAAAAAGGATGGAATCAAGAAGGAATACAGGATAGCATTATATATAGACGAAGCAATAAAGGATCAAATTATAAAAGAATTACGGTGAATACAGTAGGCAGAGGGTCATCTAGATTAATAAATTATTAAAGAAGCTGCAATACTTTTTTTTCGATAAATATAATACATTAAATCAAAATTGTAGATTCATTTTATAGGACCACAAACTAACGCTATCAAAGACAAGCTATACTAATAAGAATAAAAAACTAATCACATTTGATAACTTAAAATTAACTGACTTTATCTAAGAAATATAATCCCATGTATTAATGTTATAAAATAATAAGGATTTGTTTTGGCATTTTGAGAATGTATTTATGAATGTAGAATTATTACGTTTTTAAGGATTATAAGCGAAACTAGTACTAAGTGAAATCAAAAGGAACTAATACTATGATTTATAATAGATTATAATATATCTTTTACCAATATTAATATACTAAACCCATTTAAAATAAGGGATTAATTGACAATTTAACAACATCATATTGAAAAACATGATCGTACGGAATGCTTAAAAGATCGATGTTTCTTTTAAAACTAATATTCATGGATTAAGAAGGAACATCACATCGTCTCTTAAAGCGACAAAAGAATATAAGGTTATTCGGCAAATGGTTAGCTAAAGAAATATGTATTGAGTTCCCAGGAGAGTAATGTTTTAAATCTGAAGTAGCATTATATAAAGGAAAATCATTTTGAAAAAAAACATTGATTAATAATCTAAAAATAAAACCTAATGATACCGATGTAAATCCCAGATTAATGGGATTCTACTGTAATTTATTTTTTCTCACGAAAATTAGTATTCATTCTTTAACGATAAGACTAAATTGAACACAAGTTATCCTTCAAAACCCCGTAGCTATATCAATAATGAACCGATATTTCAAACTAACCACCTAATTAACATAATTAAAAAACAAACACCTTTGAAGGTGTCAATATCGTGTTAATGATAAATATCAATCGAAGAAAAATAAGAAAGAATAAAACAAATTAAATAAGCAAGAGACATTGATAAGTGGTTAACTTAAATTTAATTATGAGCCTCATCCTTTTTTCTTATTTTTCTTTCTTATTAAACAATAGGAATTTGTCTTTAATCAGCCTCATAATTAATTATTAAAAATATATCATTCAATTAATTAAAAAATAAAAAATACTTCTTGCATACGAGTCCGCAAGACAGTGAGACATTTTCATGTTTTCGCACTGCGTAAACTACCGACATAAAATGAAATATAATCGGTAATTTATTCAAGTAATTGATAAAAGTAGATGAAAGATAATTTTTATTCTTATCTCCACACCGGCGCGGCACTGCCGCAGCTTGATTACAAACGACTGAATTCAAAGGCGCCGACCCGCCTTCTACGAATTGTTAATATGCCTTCATACTAGGTAATATGACAATTGATGACAACCTCTCTTTTCGACTTTCTTCGGCCCTACGAAGCGCAGTAGGGGAAGGCACTACAGCTGGAGACTGGATTACAGACCTCCTATAGCTGTCTAACTCCCTGTTATACTTTTCTAAGCGAGTTTTTAAGCTAAAAGTAACGTAACGTTTTTGACTTATGTTCCATAGCCTAAACATGAAAATGTCAGAAAACCGCTTCTATTCTTTTAGCCCAGTCAAATAAGACTTATGATGTCGACTAATTTAGACAAGCTCGAAATAGTTTTAATCCACTTTGGGTGTCCCAAATTAGATTGATATAAGTTTGCGACGGATTTTGAGGTGACCTAAACTTTTGGGAGTAAAAAAAAAAACGCGAAATTTAGGAACTTATTTCAGTTTTTGGCGTCCTAAAATCTGAAGGATGCATCGAAAAGAAAATTTTGTTCTTATAAAAATTTGAGATCATTAAATTCTGCGTCGAATAAACTCCTAAAACATTAAAATTAGGTACAGTGATTTGGTCAGAATCGGCAGTGTAATATTTTGACTGAAAAGTGTAATACACATTTTCACACGTCAGTAACTCAAAAACGGTTATTCAAAAATAAAAATGTCAAATAACCAAAGTTGTAGAGCATCAAATTCTGCGTTTAGAGCACTCCTATTTTTAAAAAAAAATTAATTCAACCCTATAAGCATGGATACAAGCAAATAACTAAAAGTAGTTGTAGCGCTGATTTTCCAATGTGGCTATATATTGTAGTTTAATTTAATTAATTGCATACTTAAGCACTGATATGAGTTATAATTTTCAAAACTTTCTCAAGCCTATCTATAAAAATAAGGAGATAATATCTCAAAAATAATTTATCTTCTAACCGATTTTAGTGAATTTTTCATCGAAGTTTAGTTGTGACCACATATACTCCTTTTACCCATTTTGCCATGAACCAAGAGTCAAATAATTTTGCTTTGAATATAAAAGCAACGCAAATATATTAAGCTCAACAAAGGATAACTCAAAGAAAAAATTGCAGTTGGATTCAATCCACTTTTCTCGGTGTGATTTTCTTAATAGTTCAAAACGGTTCAATGTTAAAATGGTGGATTATCCACAATCTTATACAATAGGTGAATAAATAACTATGTATATGAACGCTTTTATTAAGAAGCCATAAGGTGATGGCGAAATATAGCAATTTATAAAGAAGAGTGGTAGTTTTTATTTTTTATTAAATTTAATATATAATAAAAATTTAAAAAAATGAAAACCCCATAAAAGGCCAAATTTCTCAAAAGAAATTTCTACAAAAAGCTTTTATTCATTTTTTATAAGTAGTAGTCATTTTTGTAGCATTTAATTATAGTATAAACGACAGTGGTGATAATCAAAATCTCCAACAAAAACAAGTCAAACATTATGTGAATAGAAATATAGTAAATAAAAGCACAATTGTTAGGGGAATTCTAAAAAAAAAAAAAAAAAAAAGAAAGCAAAAGTTTTTTGGTTTATACAAAACCTGGTGCTCTAAATAATTGGTGTAGTTAGAATTAAAAGAGAAGATTAAAAGCAAATATTTAATTTAAATTAAGGTTCTCAATTGATTAAAACTACATAAAAATTTGAGTGAAAGGTTATTATTTATTATAAAGTATAAACTGATCAAGAAGTAATAGATAAAATTTGTACAAACCGTAAATTTGAAGAGGCAAGTTTAAACATAATGTCAAAATAATACGGCAGATGGAAGTCAACTCGCTTGTCTAGAATCATCTATTACTTACTACTTTTTTTTATATTTTATAAAGAACTTGGTAACCGGAAGGCTCCGATTATCCTTTAGAGTGCATTTGCACCTCGTAATATTATAATTACATTTAAACAAAAAGGTAATGATTTTTAATTTTAATAATCAATAATATTAATTACGTCTTTTGTACATCAGCCTCTTTACGATTATAGTGTTCATTAATTTTAGTGATAATTGTCATTAACTTAAATTTCACGTTATTTGAACCATTTTCTAAAGCAACGTAAATAATTAATGGCTTACAATAAATATTGCCTAATGAAAAAAAAAGAACTAAGTGGGGTCAAGTCAAACCCTACAAATATGCTAACTGCTGATGCAGCACAAAATCTGGACAATAAAGCACGATGTCTGGACAAACGACCTCCCTAGCTACTCACATCAAAATATAATATTCTATGTATTGAATTCGAAAGTATGATAGCAACATAATACCCCACTAAAGCGTAATATTATCTAAATATTAATCATTAACTTCACAATGTTATATTCTATCAGTCGACGAAGCGTAGATACAGTACGCTTTAATTCTAGCATTGAACACTTATGGTCTTAAAGAACCCGAAAAAAAAAAAAAAAAATTAAAAAATAAATCATAACTTTTTGTCAACTTTTTTAAATAATGAAGTTATTTGTGTATTTATTTACTCAATAATATATTTTTTTAAAAAATGCTACGTTTTTGTTTTTATTATTCATTTATTGATATTTTTCACCTCAAAGTTCAAAAGAAATGTTAACGGTTGTATAAAAACACAGAATTTCAATTCATGGAACATTAATCAAAGGTAGGCTTTTATTTGAAGCAATAAATGGAAAAAAATAAAATTAATATCTACATTATTAAATAATATTTTTTCACTTCAATTTTGCTTTTATGAAAGTAAAGCAAATAAATATTGGGAGAAAAATAAATGTTGATAAATATTTTGATGTTGCAGACACATTTGTTAAACGTTTTTTTACCATTTACAAAGTAACAAGTAGATATTAAATAAAATGTAATTTGAAAAATAAAAACCTTTTATTTTAGGTACAGAACAAAGTATGCTTATAAGATATTGGGACAACATCTAGCTTGGATGTATTAAAAATGGTAAGACCTTAATATTGTTTGAGTTCTTTAAAAAAAAAAAAAAAAAAAAAAAAAAATGTAAAACCGTTCATTGGTAGGACATTTACAACCAAAGCATGGTAGTAAACACAACATAAAATTAACATTTCTCTATTCTTAATTTATTGAGTTAAAAAATTAAATAAATCTTCCAGTTATTTGTTAATAAAATGTTAACTTTAACGTCAAAATACAAGACATTTTAACAAAACGCCAAACTGTGATATTGTAATACTTCTATTTTCAGAACTGAAACTTCTTTAAATAAAAGAACGTTACTTAATACCTAACACGTTTTCTTTTGTAATAAAAGTAAAAAAATAACACTAATAACAAAGTATCATAAAACAAAAACTGGTAAAAAACTTAAAATATTTTCAAATTTCGTAAGTAAACTTCTAACTTTTCTTTATTAAAAGGAAAAAAGGTCACAAATTTAGTGTTTTACATTGCTTAAACAAAGTTTTAACAACACAATACCCTCTTAACCCCCCCCCCCCCTTAAACCGAAAAACCCTTGTCAAGAACACGAGTTGATAAACTAGCGCAATTAAACCCTCGTTGAAATTCGTCGGTTGAAAACTCCGGAAAATTTTCCAAGTACGACTTTAAAAAGGTCCTTTTTTACAAAAAAAAAAAAAAAATATTTCCGGTCATATTTTATTAAAAACTTTTATGTAACATTCTAAAACCAAGAAAATTAATAAATCTTGGGGAAAAAATTTAAATATAAAAAAGAAAGATGGGATTTTTTTAGTTTTGGGAATTTATAGAAACTAAAATTAAACCACAAGTTTCTTACAATATGAATAGTTGGATGCTTTTAAAATTATTCATTCCGGTAACATTTATAAATCTTAGTAAAATTTCATTTTAGGAGAAGGGAATATAAGTAAAGAAAGTATAATGTTAACAATTTAGTTTTACTGTATTCAAAAAAAATAAAAATATATATATAAAAGAAGGGAAATATAGAATTACATTCTATGTAAATTTCAAATGAGAAATACCTTTTATTTATTTGATTTTTAAAACATAATTTAAATAGTTTTTTTAAAAACTATTAAACATAAAATTACGATTCTATTTCAAATAAAAATTTACAAAAGTTCTTGCGTTCTCAACTCTAATTTGCATGCCGACGAAGTAAACAATTAAAGATACTACAATAAAATGTAATTAAGCAGTTGGTTTTTAAAATTTATATCTTAGGTTTGGGTTTATTAGGTTAAAAATTAAGGGATGATAATGTCAGCATCGGCTTTTATTAAGAAATTTTCTTAATTTATTATAAACAAAAATACAATAGTGTGTAAATTATAATTAGTTTACTCTTTTAATTTAGAAAAATCAATTTTAATAGTATTTTTTCCTCTAGTAAAATATATATATATATTTAACAAAAATTGTAAATGGGAACATGCTTTTTATCAGAAAAATTAATCAATAACAAATTTATTTTATTTTTTATTTTTATTATTTGTGAGGGACAAGAAATCAATTATTGATTTTTGCTATTTTAAAAAAAAAAAATAAAAAAAAAAAAAATGTAGGGATAGATGACAGTCAATTTTAGATGGAACAATACAAAGAACTCGGTCGAAACAGGAGCCAAAACAATGGAGCTAGAAACGGAGAAATTGACAGATACACAACCAAGGGACAATAGGCAAGAAGCATCGTGTAACTCGACCGGCTAGCAGGTCCTAAGCAAACCCAGAACAAAGTGACGCCTTCCCAAGAATATACTGCCTGGACCTGATAACAAGCTATATATAACACTGGACCAACTGATAACCAAAACTTTACTCCAAACCAACTAACCAGTTTTATAATTAACTTTATAATTAAACCAACAATAAACTTCAAATCTAACTAATCAAATTAATAAATTCGTAACAAGGCATAAGAATCATTAGAATTAGTCATGTTCATCAAACAGTTCATCAAAATTATATGGTTTTGAAATAAATCGGTTGATTTTATAAAACATCGGTTGAAATAGTTTGATTTATCAAAAAAAAAAAAGTGGTTGAATATTTTGTTATTGCAGAAGATTGCACAAATTTGAACAAGTACAGTTGGTTAAAGTGGTTAGGCTTTCAAGAACATAGGTGAAATATTTTGATTAGCAAATTCATCGATTGAAGTATAATGATTTGCAAATATAACAGTTGAAGTATTTTGATTTGCAAAGACATCGGTTGAAGTATTTTAATTTGCAAATACATCGGTTGAAGTCTTTTGATTTGTAAATACATCGCCTGAAGTATTTTGATTTGCAAATACATCGGTTGAAGTCTTTTGATTTGTAAATACATCGGTTGAAGTATTTTAATTTGCAAATACATCGGTTGAAGTATTTTAATTTGCAAATACATCGGTTGAAGTATTTTGATTTGCAAATACATCGGTTGAAGTCTTTTGATTTGCAAATACATCGGTTGAAGTATTTTGATTTAGAAGTACGTTGGATAAAAGTATTCGTAAACCCTTATATTTTTCAAAATATATGTAGGCCAAAGTTTCTCATGTTTTGATTTGGAAATACATCGCCTGAAGTATTTTGATTTGCAAATACATCGGTTGAAGTCTTTTGATTTGTAAATACATCGGTTGAAGTATTTTGATTTCATTTCAAATTACATCGGATAAAGTATTTTAATTAGCAAATACATCGGCTGAAGTATTTTGATTTACAAATACATCGGTTGAAGTATCTTGATTTGCAAATACATCGGTTGAAGTATTTTGATTTGCAAATACATCGGTTGAAGTATTTTAATTTGCAAATACATCGGTTGAAGTATTTTAATTTGCAAATACACCGGTTGAAGTATTTTGATTTGTAAATACATCGGTTGAAGTATTTTGATTTCAAATCACATCGGATAAAGTATTTTAATTTGCAAATACATCGGTTGAAGTATTTTTGATATGCAAATACATCGGTTGAAGTATTTTGATTTAGAAGTACATTGGATAAAAGTATTCGTAAACCCTTTTATTTTTCAAAATATATGTAGGCCAAAGTTTCTCATGTTATGACAACAAAAAAACAAAACATCATAAAATTGTAATTTTTTTAAAAGAAATTAATTTTTTATTGATCATCCAACCCGGCGGTAAATCGAACTCATATCTTTCATCTTTCACCCTTATACATTTTTTTTCTAAAATTTCTTACAATAAAGTCTGACAATATAATTTCGAAGGGTCGAATGAAAGAAAGGGTTTAAAAAAGAAGGTTGGATAAAATGAAGGAATAATAATAAATTTTAAGGCGTTTTCCTTCTTTTTTTTTCATAATAAGAAAAAAATTGAATAATCTTCTCACGTTCTACCAATTCACTAAGTAATAATGCGTAAAAAAACCTAATAACTTGACAGAAAAATAATAACTCACGGAGAGAATAAAATAAAGGGAAAAGTGAAAGAATATATATATATATATATATATATATATATATATATATATATATATATATATATATATATATATATATATAATGTGTATATATGTCTGTGGGTATAAGAGATTCGAAAGCTTAAACGCTAAAAGAAGAAATACTGGACATAAATAAATAAATATATTTTTAGTTATACCCTCTGGTCTTTACGAATTAAAAAATAAAATAAATAAATCTAAAAAAATAGGATTAAAAACCCCGAACAAAAGAGAATAGTAAAATAAAATATGGCATAAAATAGGATTAATTATTTGGCATTCGAATTCGCTCGGAATTACATCTCAAGTTTTTTCTGGAGATTTTCTATTTTATGTTTTCTATCTCTGAACTATTTTATAGTAAACCAGCGTTTAAAAAATAAGTGCTATGCAGAATTAATATGTAATTTAATGTAATGGTTTTAAAAATAAAATGAAAAAAAAAAAATGTTTTTAAAAAATTAATGAAACCAAGCTAGATTAATTATTATAATAAACTAGATAGAAGAAAGAGGAAGAATGGATGGGGGAATTTAAAATATTTGGGGGGAGGGGAGTGTTCTTTTATAACGTATAGTGAAACAGAATGGAATAATAATTCATCAAAGCGAAGATTAATGAAAGCACTTTTTTAACAAGTAAGTAGCAGATGATTTAGGGTTCGATATAAATTAGCTGATAGATAACAAGTCAGTCTAAGAACCCTAAATTCTTGTTTATACGGTACATACAAAAAGCTAAAATATTCGGGGAAAAAAAAGTATATGTTCTTTTTTTTTACGTATGGTGAAACAGAATGGAATAATAATTTATCAAAGTGAAGACTAATTAAAGCACATGTTTAACAAGTAAGTAACTGCTGTTATAATGTATGAAATTTGATAGCAGATAGATAACAAGTCGGTCTTAAGAACCCTAATTTTTTTTTACGGTAGATACCACGTTTAAACAACCACGTTACGACAAAAGCAAGTCGTCTTAAGTACCATAAACAGAAATAATGTTACTTCGTTCGTAGGGTCGGTAAAGGGAATAATAGTAGTACAACAATAGGACCCCGGAACAATTCTAGATGTTTAAAACTGATACGGACTCCGTGATAACCTGAACAACATGAGTATTGACTTCCCTTTTGGAATATTCTGCTTTTAAACCTCCTTTTAACATAATTAATTAAAAAAGACATAGCAAAATATTAACAGCTAATTCAAGTTTTGAACGAAGTAAAGCGCTTGGAGCCCCCAAGAAAGATGGTTCATAGACTGGTTAACCCGCAACAGACTCGTGCATTACGGGCTAAGGGATTTTCAAGTCTATCATATACTACGTTCACACATCGTTTTGAAAACGGTTTTGAAAACGATCCGCTAGTTCAAAACGCTGTACGAACGGAGATCGACGGATCGTATCGGGTTAGATCCGCTCCACCAAAAATACGTGATCGGATCGGGGGATCGAAATTCAAAACGCTCTTATGAACAGGTCATGGAGGGGATCGAGATATCAGGTTATTTTACTCTTTTCCACTTTTTAAGTTCTTGAAGCTTTTAAGTTTTCGTGAGCTTCCGTTTCTTTTTTTTTTAAACTGCAAAAACGTTTTTAAACAAAAGTTAATACTATAAATAACCTGCAAAAACTTTTAATAACTTGTAAATAAAATGTAAAAATTCGCGGACATTTTAGATAACAAGAAAGAAGGTTTTACTCGTGACGTCACCGTTACGAGATTTCGAAAACAAATATTTCGATCACCTGTAATTTTTGTTGTGTGAACGGGGATCGTTTTGAAAACGAATTGGATCCGAAACGCTTTCAAAACGATGTGTGAACGTAGTAATAGTGCCATAATACACAGCTTGGTTTTCCGGAGAAAACCGCGTCACGAAAAGTCCGAAGTTTCGCTTCTACTACTGGAAGCATCTTCAGGGGTGTTGTGCAACGTGATGTTGACTCGAAGCAAACACAAGATATACTGCTTTGCTTCAAATAAACATCACGATGCACCACACCCCTGAAGATGCTTCCAGTAGTGGAAGCGAAACGTCGGACTTCAACCCCTTCGTGCCGTGGATTTGACCGGAAAACCAAGGTGTGTATTACTGACATAGTTCCGTTAAAAAACTGGGTTCATAGAGGATGTACCTAGTTGGTAACTACCTTCACCTGCTTATACCTTCTTTATGACAAATAGTACTAACTGCGTTATATTTCTTATATTATCAATTTTTATTTAATTAGTCAATGCATTCCCTTTGATTTACATAGACTATATATTCATATAAACTATATATAACATGAACAATAACATATATCCTCTATTGCTAAAGAATTTAGCAATCCCCTCTAGTAAAACTAAGCTAAAGATAACTTATTCAAATTATAAATCAAACCATAAAATCGAACTTGACACATGAGAAAAAATAGAACTATATCTTTTTTTAAGTCCTTTAAACGAAAAAACATAATGGTATAATAAAAAAATGTCGCTTCAAACTTAAATTATAAGTTATTGAGTCTAAAAAAAAATTCAATATTGTCTCTAAACCAATAAATTACTAAACTTTTAATAAAAAAAAGTGCATAAGAATAATAGTTTACAAGTATAATCATTTTAAATAATATTTAAATAAATTAATAAATAATAGCATCACGAGATGAGACTTTTTTAACTTAAAAAAAAATGTATAAACTTAACATCTAAATACAAAAATTTAAATATAAACGACAAAAAAATGCACATATAAAATAAACATTCAAAAAAAAAAAAAGAAAAAAAAGCATAATATCTAAAAATAAAAAAAAAAATAATATTCACATTGCAAAGGAACAGGCTCGCGTGCAACAAAAAAACTAACAGAAAGATACATTTAAAATGCCCTTTATTTTGTTTTTTCAACATAACAGCAATATGCTAAAGTAACGTAATTGAAACAGTGTAATAAATTAACACAAACTATGCACACTTTAAAAATGATATATTGTTTTGGGATTTTAAATCGCTGTTATGAATTCTATCAGGATCTAGTAATATCTTAAAAGGAATGTCAATGTTAATATTGCACAAAAAGATACTTCACTTAAACATGATAAAAATAAAATGTTGCTTGCACTGGGATCGAACCAGGAAACAAGTAGGAAGAATAATGTATTAAGCTATTAATTCAGAATAGAAAAAATTTAACTCTCTCGCAGTGTCGAATTTCGTGACAACTTGATTTGCGTCATTTTTTAGAAGTAGACTGTAATGTCTCTAAAAGAAAAATAGCATTGCTTAAGCCTCGTCCAGACTGCCGAACCGAACAGAGGAAACAAGCCGAGTCTCTGCGCATGCCCCGTTTGAGATGCGCAGGCGCCCTTTAGACTGGGCATGCGCAGATACCAATGCTTGGCTTGTTACCTCTGTTTGGTTCGACAGTCTGGACGAGGCTTTAAAAGTAGGTTCATGGCCTGCTTTTTAAACGCTTCAGAATAATCTATAGGCTGTCTATAACATGACAGTTCCAAACCAACTTTCTCGCGTTGAAGTTAACCTAAATGAAACCTTCCCGTCTTCCATCTTGTTTATATTTATGATTGCATTTTGCGAGTTATCCACTTACACAGTAAATATTAAATAAACACTTATTTTTCATTTTAGAACCGTCCTTTTAGAAAATTAGGATCGTATATAAATAATATATTCGACTTAATTTATAACGTGAACGAAGCACTGCGCAAGTGCACAAGGAAGAAAGGGTGGGGGAAACACTCAGTGACGCCTCCACGGCTTCATGAATATATTTGATTTGATCTATATAATATAGCCTAAACGCGCGTAAAAAGCATGCTATGAACCCACCTTTATTCGATCACGCCAAACGCAAGCAGAGGCTAAACGCTTCAATGTCTCTCAGAAACTTCCTAAATTCTCAATAGAACTCTCGATCCACCAAATTCT
Source organism: Gerris lacustris (assembly GCA_951217055.1). Classification (NCBI taxonomy): domain Eukaryota; kingdom Metazoa; phylum Arthropoda; class Insecta; order Hemiptera; family Gerridae; genus Gerris; species Gerris lacustris. Next base: position 17,145,073 of record OX578279.1, on the reverse strand, counting down.
ACTTTTGACCTGTATTAAACCTTTACTCTTTTCGTAAGACATTCAGGATATATATATAAAATTCTTAATCTAAAAAGAGCCATTACCAATAAAGTTTTATGGTAAAACGGATGCCTACAATATTAACTGTTATCAATAAAAGTCCTTTTAAAAGTCCTTTAGAATATTTTACGCTTCAATTTGTTGTTTACGTTCACAAATTATGTTTATTCTATTAGAATCAACAGATCAAAATAATCCATCTGAAGTTGCACCTTCCTTGCTTATTCCTCTAAATATTTCATTTTTGGTCTTAAATATTCTATTATACTTTTATTTATGTCATATAGAGCCGGCCATACACGTTGCGGTATACCAGACAGGTAAACCTGTACAGGTAACCTGCTCAGGTAAACTGCACAAGTAACCTGGAGCGTGTGTGCTATCAAATTATGACATAACTGCACAGTTATGAAAGCACACACGCTCAGGTTCACCTGAACAGGTTTACTTGTCAGGTATACCGTAACGTATATGGCCGGCTTAAGACTCAATTAATCAAGTATAGGTTATATTTTTTTTATTTTTCTACTCTACATATTTTAATAATATATATATATATATATATATATATATATATATATATATATATATATATATATATATATAAAATATAATATATATTAAGGTCATTATATATATTAAGTTAATCGATTTTTTTCAAGTAGTTATAGTTTATAAACTGTACCAAAGTTAAAAGGTACTAAAAGAAGGCATCAGGGATATAAAAGAAGGAATGTTTCGAGTCAAATAAATAACTAAATAACTAGAAGTAGAAAATAACAGGACACGGACAGAGAAAGCAAGTCTTCAGAATACAAAATTACCCTTCAAGATCAACCAAGGTCAGAATAATCTGAGGTAATTCGCATTTTCAAAAAGAATGTATAATTTTGTCTCGAAATATTCAACGAGTACGTGGTAAATAAAACTAAAAAGTTTTAAAATGGGTACAATTGTAGAAAATTACTGGTTGTTAGCTACTTGGAAATTTCAACTATGATCTTAATGTTGTTTTTTTTTATTTTAGTTCTTCTCCGCATTCCGCTAAAAAATGTTTATTATAATTTCTTTTTTGACTATTTTCCTTATCTTTTAAACACATTAAAGTCAATAATATACCTAACTACCTCAAAATATAACATCGCACAAAAATACTTCTACTTTAAACGACATATTTAAAACATCAATTTATGTATTTAAAAAATAATAATAATAACTACAAACTAAAAAAGTTTCAAGCGAACTCAATACAAAAAAAAAACTATTCAACTAAAAAAAAAAAGCAACTTAAAATATAAGCTAATCAAACACAGAAACAAGCTACTTATCAAGGGGGGAGAAAGCAATACATCATTATCAGTATGTTTAAAAACGTTTCGTTTGTACCGAGTAAACTGCCTGTATAATGCATGAAAAAAATGACAACGCGAGGACATCAAAGTGTATTATAATTACCATAATATTTCAAATGAGCACAGTTATGATTAATGATATCCATCAGTTAGTTGCCATAAGTTGCGTACAGAGTAATTATGATACGTCGTACAGAATTGATATAGGAAAATAATACGGAACTATGTTCTTTCGAAGAAGTGTACCAGAAGTCCAGAGCTAGATCCAAAACCAAATTATTAGGTACGTCAAATGAGGACCCAAAGGCGATAATTAAACTTTTCTCTTAATAATTCCAAATGGATGGAAATAAATAAACCTATTAAAAGATAACAGCATGGTAACTCTTCAGAGTCCTTATCAACTATATCCATCCGAAATTCTTATCATATCACGTAATTACGCATAAACCTATGTTTGTGAGAGAAGATAATGTTTAGATAAGATTTTTCTCTTTATAAATCACGACATAATACGTCGTGATTTATAATTTATAATGACATTTTTGATTCATTTATAGTAATACTGTTTTAAGTAACTCTAACAAAATATGATTATTCTTTTGAGAGCCCGTATAAATTACAATTAACACAAGTAAGAGTAAACCAAAACCGTCTTTCTGCCCTTTTTAACTCTCCGTACGTAGTAAAGTAGTTACTTTACTGCAAAAATGTTGTGTTCATTTGTAATGTGACATTATACAACATATACCTAAGACTATAACATATCGACACTTATCAAAAAAAGTATAAACATTCACAAATAAACAACGTTATTAGCTTGTATAACATTTTGACAAAACTGTCTAAAATTCTTCAATGGTACCCTCAAGTAAAGGTAATTAAATATATTTGCGTCTTGAGATGCATGCTTCTATCTTTTAGATATTCCAACAGATATTATCTGCCATATTTGTTAACTTAAAAATAGTCGCTGGGCGACTATTGCTGAGGACTTCTTCTAAGTTAGCATGTTACCGTTTTCCCAGCTGAGCGACTTTTATCATGCAAACTCCTATAATTTTGTGCCAGCGACTATAGCTAAGCGTCTATCGCTGGAGTCGTATTTAGGAAAATGTACCTTTAAACCAAAATTTTATATATTTTTGCAGGATGACCACGTAACATTTGGGCATTCTACAAGAGAATGAGAATAGTTATAGCCAACCTTGAGAGCTTATGCAAACATGTAGAATACTTCTTAACTCCGCATTACGGCTCAAGCTATTAACTGAGTAAGTCTTTGCTTCTTCTAGAGTAGAACTATTTTTGTCTGTTTTATTTTTTGTTTTATCCTGCACAAAGTCATACACGTTTTTCAAACACACTGATAATGATTTAATTAATAAAATAAAAATTAAAAAACAATAAAAGAAAAGCCAAATCAAGATGCGACTGCGAGCATTGGTTGCGAGCATGTTGTTGTTGTTTTGTTTGAGGCATGCTCTAACCTGAATGATATCTCTTTTCGTTGTGAGTAACTCGTCTCTGTGTGCGCCTAGCTCTGCTCTCTTTTCTAGCTGCGCTCGCGCCTCCACCGCTACCTTGCCTCTCAACTGTTCATCACAGGTTTTGAGATTTTTTATTTCAGCCTCACTCAAATTTAGTAATATAGGATGCGGAAATTTTGTTTCTAACACAATAATATTTTCTTAAAAAATTTGGATAACAAACAAAAAACTTTCAAATATAATAATTACACATTATGAAAAGTAGAAGTAAAAGTTTATTAAGTTAGAACTTAATGATGTCATTAGTTGGAAAACTTTTACTAAGGGATATCAAACTATGTTAAATTATGTGGTTCACTAAACATGAGCAACTAGATTGAGCCAATAAGAATTGAACTAGAATGAGTACAATAAGAACTTAATTACTTATATTCTTTGATATAAATTGAACTAGAATGAGTACAATAAGAACTTAATTACTTATATTCTTTGATATAAATTGAACTAGAATGAGTACAATAAGAACTTAATTACTTATATTCTTTGATATAAATTGAACTAGAATGAGTACAATAAGAACTTAATTACTTATATTCTTTGATATAAATTGAACTAGAATGAGTACAATAAGAACTTAACTACTTATATTCCTTGACATAAATTAAACTAGAATGAGTTCAATAAGAACTTAACTACTTATATTTCTTGATATTAATTGAACTAGAATGAGTTCAATAAGAACTTAACTACTTATATTCCTTGAAATAAATTGAACTAGACTGAGTTCAATTAGAATCAAACTATGTACTTATATTCCTTGATATTAATTGAACTAGAATGAGTTCAATAATAATGAAACCAGAAAGAAATAATAATTTGAATCGAGCTAAATTAACGTATCGAAAAACTGAACTAAAATAGACGATTAAACTAATCATTATCAGAGTTAATCACAATTAAAATATGAGACAAAGGAATATATTCAAGTGTTCTGAAAGGCGTTAGAAACAAAATGAACCACTGCAGTTTAGGATATTAAAACAGAAGCTGTTCGTCTTATAAATGGATTTTTAAATGCTTAATTTTCAGGTTGAAACATTCTATTTAAAAACCATTAATTCAATTCAAAATGGATTTTTTAAGAAAAAAATAAATGCATATCTAATTAAATGTTTTAAACCAAGTCTACTAAGTGAGTAGTTAACAATAGAACGTACATAAGCGTATTGCTTTAAAGTGATTTTTACGCTTTCACTGTTTTAATGCGTTAATGTTTAAGGGTAACAAAGGAAGTGATTTCTAACGTTTCGGATTTTTTTTTAGAATAAACATCTTCATGAGAGTAAAGGCAGTAGGTTTTAGATTGTCTAACATCTAAACCTACAATTTTAGGTAATAGATTTTGCATTTTCTCACGATTACCGGAAGAAATTGGATCTGCTAGAGGATACGAGGGAAAAAGGAAGTTACTTTAAGTAAAAGGCCACATAAGTATTTTGAACAGCTGGCAAATAATTGCCGAAATAATTCTAATACTATCTTAAATGTGATCCTGTTCTTATTATATGCGTTGTTGCGTTATGACAACGAACTGGTACTAATAAATGTAATGTTGTGGCATGGCAACAACGAACAAATAGTAATAAATGTGATGTTGTGGCATGGCAATAACGAACAAATCGTAATAAATGCGATGTTGTGGCATGGCAACAACGAACAAATAGTAATAACTGTGATGTTGTGGCATGGCAATAACGAACAAATCGTAATAAATGCGATGTTGTGGCATGGCAACAACGAACAAATAGTAATAAATGTGATGTTGTGGCATGGCAACAACGAACTAATCGTAATAAATGTGATGTTGTGGCATGACAACAACGAACTAATAGTAATAAATGTGATGTTGTGGCATGACAACAACGAACTAATGGTTATAAATGCGATGTTGTGGCATAGCAACGACGAACAAATCGTAATAAATGTTTTTTTTGTGACCAAAAGAAGATTTCAAAAAAACGAAACGTTATATAAGGCTTTTGCAATTTAATAATTAAAAAAAAAAAAATGTTAAAATAAGAATTTGATTAAGCAGTCCGATAGGTTGATTTAGATTCAATGATGACATAATCCAAACAAATTTTTAAATATTTTTTTAATGAAATCAATATTTTTGAATGAATCAAGTTACAAAATAGCTCATTTTTATGAAAAATAATTACAATGATTTAGTAACTGGTACGTTGGAAATATGAAATCATTAAAAAAAAAATGAGTAATAAATCACGCCCAAAATTTTAATCACTTTGAAAATAAGGTAGTACCCATGACCTCATAACTTTCAGTAACTTAAAAGAACATAAGGCATCTTTAAAAGATGGCTCGAAAGAAAAGAAAAACATAACTGTCACAAATAAATCATCAATACAATAAGTTTTGTAACACTTCTTCTAATAATAGATATAATAAAAATAAAACTCATGAAAGTTTATAATATTATTTTTGTTTGTTATCCAAATTCTGACGTCATTCTTTCCGCAACCTATATCACAATCACCAAGTTAGTAAACAAAATAAAAAATAAACATAAAACTTCTGCTTGTTATAAAAGCAATGAATGAATAATAACAAAATAATGTTTTTAAAAAACAGCATAAAAATAAAACATGAACCTAAATAAGAAAGCTTACAGTAAAATTATGAAATTCATATATTATATTTTTTTATAATTCTCAATTTTTTATTTGAATATGATACCCACAAACCACACTTTGAAGCACTAATATGTGATGCAAAGTAAGTATGGTGGCAAATGTTCGAATGTGCGTAAAAGCATTATAAAACACCTCCTTATTCCTCTTGAAAAATACATTTTTTAATAATCAATAATTAATTTGTTTTATTAGTAGTTTTAATAATTTATACTAGAAGTTTAACTTTTTTTTTATTTTTTAGAATATAAATTAAAACATACTTCGTAGATTTTTTTTTTTTTTTTAAAATGTATTACCATAAATAAAGAAAAGCTTTCAACTTCATTTAAACCAAATAATAAAACAATTATAGTGAAATACGATATTTTTCATAAGGAATGTCAACTAATCACATGATTTATTAAAATAATAAATATTATAACATAAAGTAAATATTTTTTTTATCTAATTTCTTGGTCTTTAGGGATGAAGTTATAAAAAAAAAAAACATTGCTATTTTTTATAACTTTTCTTTTATTTATTTTTTTTATTGGCAAATTAGTATAACTAGAGAATGTGTTGAGTATAATATGTTACTCACTCCCAATCCTTTCTTTCTAACTCATGACTACTCCATGTTACTTTGATAAAGGCCTGAAGATGTGACCAGGTGTGGGCGAAAATATGCCAATAAAAAAATGTTATAAAAAAATAGCAATGTTTTTTTTTATAACTGCATCCCTAAAGACCAAGAAATTAGAGAAAAAGTTAAAAAATAAGGGATCAACAGAAGAATAAATCATATAAAGTAAATATAATAATAACCTAGAAATAATAATTAAAGCGCGAATGCTCTTGCAGCAAAAATACAATTAACAAAAAATATAATGTATGCATGTATAAGTATAATCTTTATATATGTAAACCCAACTAATTAACTTTTATGATTTATTTTTAAAATACATAGGCAATTTTTAAGGGAGCAGGCGAAAGTAACCAAGTAATTTCTCAAAAGAAAAATTCAAATTTATCCCATTGTTTCCTAGATTAGGGTTCGGTGTTTTGCTATATCGCACTTTTCTAGCCAAAAAAGAAACAGTGTTGCAAACATGACCAGGGCGTTTTACCTAAAAAAAACCTGATTACGTTTTTTCAAACAAATAAAAAAAAATCAATTGCAACCTTTTTTAGGGAACGGTTTAGAAGTTTTTCTGGTAACCGACTCACTTTTTTAATCCAAAGGTTTAGGGACAAAGACGCGGTAACCGGGAAACGTTTTTATTCATGGACTATTTAAGCATGGACCTGTTGTAAATTAAATCACCCTAAAATTTGTCGAAAGGTCCAAAAAAAAACGATATCATTAGTGGATCAAAAATTAACAAGTGGACGATTAAAATTGTTTACAAATGATACAAATTTGTATAATCAAACCATTTATTTCAAGTATCACATGTGTTTAAGGACTAGACAAACTTTTATTCAAAAACAACAATGGAAAAGGTTTTTTGGGGAAATCAATTATCACTTAGTTATGTAGGGAAGTTTAAAATCAATTTTTGTATACTCATTCTCTAACTTGAAGTTATAGAAGTTGTTTGTACGGTTATAATTGCAGGAGGAAAACCTTGTTTATTTTGAAAATTATATTAAACAACAAATGACATTATTTCAGAAAATATATTGATTCAGGAAAGTTTGATTTTACAAGTTTCCCTCTTTCGGTAATAAAGTTTGAAGACTAAAGTATTACGATTTTACGTTGTCGTGGAAAGGGAAACTTTTGTTAAGGATGCTGAAACCTTTCGTGTTGTAGACAGAGGAAGTAACGTGAAAATCGTGTCGTTAAGTTCCAAGTAACATACTCGGCTTTCTTGATTATATTATATCGTGCTTTTCCGAGTTTTGTTATATAAAGTATAAAATAAGCTTTTCTTCCAAATCTTCGTTTCACTTTGAAAATATTCAGTTCACAAAGTTTACAGTGTATAGACAGAGAAAGGAGAAGGCGTTGAAGTGAAACAAGTTTAACAAAGTATTCGCCATTTATTCTCTCCTTCTTCAATTCTGTAAAAAAAAAAACCCGGGAAATTCGCGGAAAGGGGTAAAAGTTTGGCGGGAAAAAGAGAGAACCCCGTATTTTTGGAGGGGGAAAAAAAGGGGGTGTTTTCAACAAGGTTTTTAAAACATACACTAAAATACTCGTAAAGTAACAAAAAAATGTATAAAACGAGGTGATTTTTCCTGAGTTGTTCCTAACTTCCTCTTTTTTCCCTAAAGTTTAGAACAATTTTTTTAGTCCATATTAAAAAAAAAAAAAAAAAAAAAAAAAAAAATGAAACTTAATATTTTGGAACAAAACTGGGCATGAGAATAATTCGCTTATTTTACGGTTCGATAGAAAAAGGTTTTAAGAAAACTTTTAAGGGTACCTAAATGAGAGAGAGAGAGAGAGGAAAAACTTGATAACATATTAAGTAAATGAAACGGAAAAGCGTTTATATAAGTTGCTTTAATAATTTTCGTCTTTTTGAGAATTAAATAATTGTTAAAAAACTAACAATAACAAAAATAAGTGACAATTATTAAATAAAATTACCAATATGTAAACCGGTGTCCCAGCTAATATGGAACAGCGAAATATCTTCAGAACCAAGATAATTAATAAGATACGGTTTTCAGAGTTCGATAATGGCTATAAATGCGCTTCCATATTAAAAATTCTGAACATTCAGCAAAAGTGTGTGCAATTTACATAATAAAAAAAGTGAATAGGAAGCCATATTTTTTAGACTAGATTTGGATTCTATGGCTAAAAATTAGAATTTTTGACTTCTGAAAATTTTTCGCTCCGAGCATTAGTTTTCCGTCTGGAACTAAACCTACTAAAATTTAAACTTTAAGTCCAATTTACAGCTAAACTAATGGTTTTAGGAAAAAAAATTCAAAATACAAAAAGTTCTTATTTTTAGTCATTTTTTTAAAATGGAAATTAAGTTTCAATTTTAGCAGGTTCAGTTCTCTCCAGAAAGCAAATTAATGCTCGGAGGGAAATATTTCCAAGAGTAACAAATTCTTATTTTTACCCATAGAAGAATCCAAATCTAGTCTAAAAAAATATGGCTTCTTATTCATTTTTTTTTTATTATGTAAACTGCACATACATTTGCTGAACACAGAATATATTCAGAATTTTTCAGGCTTCATCGACTCCCTATTTTGATTAATTAAAAGAGGGGTTTTTAGTTAAGGCGAGTTTTACAAATTAAATGTGATTATTATTTGACTGCGTTCTCTTTATCTTCAATTCCGTTTTCCTCTCTTTTGTTCCCTGAATATAAAATACATAATTTATATATATATGTCCAACATAATTGTATTACTGGCTAAATAAGCATTGATGTATTATTTTAAAACAAGATGGAATTTTGCCTTACAAAGAGAGAGCTATCTAGTAAAATAAAATAAGATTGATTAATTAAAACATAGTAGATTTATTAATAAATCTTGCTTAGAATTCTCAATTGAATTATCCCCTTAATACTCAATAACTATATTAACTTGTTTTAATGAAAATTTATTCCTAAATATAAAAATATCAACATAAATAAAACTAATTAATTTTTCGTTTAACATTTAATAATAGAATTCAAAGCAGATATAGAAAATAAAAAATTGAAATAATAAAATTTGAAAATAAAAATAAAATTCGTGGAGGGGGATTATAAATAATAATGATCAATTATTGTAAAATAATGAATCTTCTTTGAAATTTAAGTAAAATATGTGACATGTGTAGCAATAATTATAATAATAATAATAAGAATAATAATAGCATTTAAAATAAAGTTATTTTTGTTCTTGGAAATACAATACGTAATAATAAAATAAATCAAAGCTTTTTGCAAGTAACAAAAATATAAATAGAAAAACTATATAGAAAATATAATTAAAATTGGTGAAATATTTTTATTTGTTGTTGTAAAATAACTATCTCTAATAATCTAGAAAGTTCAAGCGTGAAACTGAAGGTTTTTAGAAGTAAAATGGTTGTTTTTTAAAAAAAATAAAATAAGATCAAAAAGATTACTAAAAGTACGATTTAAATTAAGTTTTGCAATTTTAATGGAGAGATATTTTATTTAATAAAAGGTTATTTCGAAATGGTGTTATTATGAGGCGTTTAAGAGTTTATTTTAAAGTTGATATTTTCAATAGAGCTATTTTATAATTTAGAATAATTAGGTTTTTATTTATATATAGATAGTCATTTTTTTATACTTAAGGGTAATTTATGTAAAAATAAATTCAATTTATCTGTTTAAAATTATTACAATGTAAGTTTATTTTTGCCGCGATTCAACTCAAAATAAATTTACTAAGGAGAATTAATTCCAAGGAATTAACATTAGTGGAACAAACACATGGAATTATTAAAATATAAAAAAAAACAAAGCTTAAAATATAACATATTGTTAGGCTAGGCGCACACTGGAGACAAAACAGTATGCAGTCTGTTTTGTCTTCAGTGTTCGTATAGCCTTATAGTTTAAAAATATAATATAAATAAGTTAATAAATAAATAATAATTAACAAAAATAATAAGAAAAGAGCAAGTCTTAGTTTATATTATGTCATATTAAATTAATTAATTTTACCTTCCCCACAGTCTTAATTGTTACTAACTAATAATATTTCGGGAGCAGGTACTTTTTCAATCATGAGGTTCATTAAAAGCAGTGTTCCTTATCAGTTTATTACTTGCAGTTATTCATTCTTATTAGTTTATTACTTGCAGTTGAAGAAGTACATCCTTATCAATTTATTACCTGCAGTGCCACACATCCTATTCAGATTATTCCTCCCATCATCAGGTTTATAACTTGCAGTGACACATCCTTATTAGTTTATTACTTGCAGTGGCACATCCTTATCAGATTATTCTTCCCATCATCAGGTTTACAACTTGCAGTGGCACATCCTTATTAGTTTATTACTTGCAGTGGCACATCCTTATTAGTTTATTACTTGCAGTGGCACATACTAATCAGATTATTCTTCCCATATCAGGTTTATAACTTGCAGTGGCACATCCTTATTAGTTTATTACTTGCAGTGGCACATCCTAATCAGATTATTCCTCCCATCGTCATGTTTATGACTTGCAGTGACATATCCTTATTAGTTTATTACTTGCAGTGGCACATACTAATCAGATTATTCCTCCCATCATCATGTTTATGACTTGCAGTAACACATTATTATTTGTAGTACTTCCTTAAGAAGTAGATCACCCCCCCCCCCCCCCCCCCCCCCCATTTTTACTGTTATTTTAAGTCATAAAAGCTTAAAATATAACATATTATTAGGCTAGGCGCACACTGGAGACAAAATAGTATGCAGACTGTGTTGTCTCCAGTGCGCGCCTAACCTTATAGTTTAAAAATATAATATAAATAAGTTAATGAATAAATAATAATTAACAAAAATAATAAGAAAAGAGCAAGACTTAGTTTATATTATGTCATATTAAATTAATTAATTTTACCTTCCCCACAGTCTTAATTGCAAGTAATAAACTAATAAGAATGAATCACTGCAAGTAATAAACTGATAAGGAACACTGCTTTTAATAAACCTCATGATTGAAAAAGTACCTGCTCCCGAAATATTATTAGTTATTGACAATTAAGACTGTGGGGAAGGTAAAATTAATTAATTTAATATGACATAATATAAACTAAGTCTTGCTCTTTTCTTATTATTTTTGTTAATTATTATTTATTCATTAACTTATTTATATTATATTTTTAAACTATAAGGTTAGGCGCGCACTGGAGACAACACAGTCTGCATACTATTTTGTCTCCAGTGTGCGCCTAGCCTAATAATATGTTATATTTTAAGCTTTTATGACTTAAAATAACAGTAAAACTGAGACTATGTTAATCCACTATTGGCATAATCCTATAAAAAACCTTTTAAGTAGACTGACTATAAGGCCATAATACTGCATCAGTATTATTCTTTGCATTAAAAGCAGGCAACATACTGATTATTATGTCGATAATGTTCTTATTTTGATTGTTGTATTACACAGAGTAATTTAATTAAATAAATAGCATAACAACAAAGAAATTTTAATAAATAAAATAATGTTCACTTAGAAAAAAAAGTTCTATTCTTTTTGTTTTCATAATTAATTAAACACATAAATCAATAATATTTCGTTGAAAATACATAAAAGAATTAATTAAAAAATGTATAAAAGCACAAATATAAGCATAATTAATTCAAGTGGATAAAGTAAAAAGAGAATTTTATAAATTAAACGCTAATTACACTGAAAAAAATGTATACTGATGACAATCCTTATAGCGTTGTCACAAGTAATAATTATGGTTATTTGTGAACCAAGAATTGTAGAGTCCCGATAAGAATATGGTTATACTTGTTAGACTTTTTGTTGTCACAAGTATTATAGAGTTGTTATAAGTTAATTTTTTTTTCTTACTATAAGCATAAAATTTAAGTATCCTTACCTTTAACAACTGTTATGGTTGTTAGAAAGGCCTAATTGAACTTGTGACAAGGATAACTTTTCTTGTGCATATACAACTTATAGTTGTTATTCACTTCAAATATACTTTACTGGGGTTGACATTACACTAAATTAAGATTGCCGCTGGACTTGTTATTCTTCAACCAAGAATTATCTTTACTCTGCTTAAGCAAATTTGTTACTGAATGAAGTGTAACATAGAATTGAATTGAACCCTTATTATTGTCGGTACTAGTATAGGGTGCTACTGTTATAAATCTTAAATTCTTCTTCCCAGCTTAAGTTATACTTGTAAGAACCATTTTATTGTTTCCTCATGCCACAGTTGTACTTCCCCAACCTATCTTCATGTTTCCAGGAAATCTAATGGAGTTGTTGGAGGATTAAGGTAAGTTCCCTAGGAGAATACGGTAAATATTTGTATATTTGTACTTGCCTTTATTACACTTAAAGTAGTATTTGCATACACTTCATTGCATACCTCTACAGCAGGTAATATCATAGGTTCACTATAGGAAACCTTGAGATTGCTTATTGAGCAATCTAATTTCACACAAGCCATCCCATGCATGTACACAAAAAAGAAGACAGTGTGAAATTGGAATCCTCAACATTTAGTAATTCCATTGGAGCAATATCAAAATTTACTACAGACCCAGAACATTTCCTCTTGAAGAAATGATCATGATAAAGATGCAAAGACCACTTGGCATGTGTAATAATGTTGGTACAAGTTAAAATTCTAATCTGTATTCTCTGAGAGAACTTTTTTTTCTTTAAAAAAAAAGTAAAGTGTAATTGAATTTAAAAAAAGCTTATATTATTTTATTTAATGATACAAAAAAAAACAATTTAAGTAAATAAAACAAATCATAAACCAAAAAAAAAAAAATATTACAATGGTTAAAAATGTTTTATAGAGTAGGATAAAAAGATTGAGTAAAATTTATTTATTTATTAAAACAATTTAAAATTTTTACAATAAACAGGTAAAACAAATAAGTAATTTAGTAAAAAGTAATGAGTAAAAATATGAGTAATTTAGTTTAGAGTAAATAATAAGTAAAACAAAGTAAAAATACAATAAATTAAAATAGCAATGTTTTAAAAAAAATAAAAATGATAAAAAGAAAAGTTAACTACTTTAAAAAAAAAAAAAAATAGTATATATTCATTTTTTATAAAAAAAACAATTATGTACTCACTTACTTTTTTATATGTATGTACTTTTATATGTCACAAAGTGAAATTTAATAAGAAAATAATATATTTCTTTCAAAGCTATTATTTATAAACATATTTACAAACAACTCAAAGAAAAGCTATCATCAGTGAAGTGGGGGTTAAAATAGAAACACAATTAAATTTATTAAAAACTGTAAGGGACTTTCCATTTACCATTACTAGCTTTTATTACATGGAGACATATCACTAACTTCACAATGATTAATAATTAATAAAATTTACTTTTCATGAAAAGAAGGTGTAAAAGATAGGTAGTTTCGAGCCGGTACCTCGTTTTGAACTGAACTGAAGTTCCCACGTCTTTAAAGCGTGGATGTATTAGGATTCCCCCTACTCCTCCTGAATTTTGTCGCTGTAGCAAACCTAATATTCTTGTCACTACACTAAATAACGTTTGTAGAACGAATACTGGTTCATTTTATTCTTATCACAAAAATAAATTATTCTGGAAACAGTAATAAAATCAATTAAGGTTGGGTTCTCCCTTTTTATACTTGACATCAAGTATAACTTAACTTGTTTCAAGACTAACAATATGTTTGTTAATTCCACCAGTCAAAATGTCATGCCTATACAAATTAAACTATTTCTTCTTGTCAAATATATTTGCAAGGCTGTACCGAAAATCTCAACAACATGATGATATTTCAGGAACTAATTAAGATATTATATGGTACACCATAAATAACTACATAAAAACGAATAGCAACATAAAAATAAGAACATACTTACCTAATATATATTGGGTGTCCTAAGTATATATAAAGATGAAATTCACCACCAATTATATTGATCGCACAAGTAGACATTTTCACTTCCAAATTTCCAAATTATAAACAATAGTAACGAAAGAATAGTAAGCACTTCATTTATATATGATCATGATCATATATGTATTATGTTATATCTGCCTCCAACTCCCAGCTGACGGCTTATAGCTAAGCTTTTTGTTGTTTTTATAATTTATTTTTTTATTATTTAGAAATCGTAACAATAAACAACCAATATTATTATTATTATTCTATTACTCATACTTTATTTCGATTACAGCATTTAGCCAAATACTGCTAACAAGTACAAGTGCCGGTCTGATTTTTATACTGACAACAACACGAACTAATATTTTATAAAACTATTACTTCTTGCCATAAGTTTAGCTTAGTTTTGTATCGAGTATAACTATCAAGTTGATTTTTATACTATTAACAACCATAGCTAATATTACTTCAAACAATTACCTATTAGGACAAGTTTAATTTTATTTTTGAAACAAGTATAACTGCTTTCTAATACCAAGAATAGGCTTATTTTTTTAACAAGTATTATTTCTTGCTGCAAGAACAAATTCATTATCACAACTATTATAACGACTGCCGCAAGAATAGACGAAACAAGCATAGCTTAAACTTGTAAAAATAATACTATTTTTTTCAGTGTATAAATAACTTTAAACGCTAATTATATACCAAGCGTTGCTTTATTAGTTTACTTTTAAGTGAAAAATTAATATTAAATATTCATCCCTACACCAAATTAATCAATTAAAATTAAGTTTACTAAGATTAATATTAAATTAAAGGTGTCTTAGCTTAATATCAAATTCAGGTACCTAAGATTATATTAATTCTTTAATTTTATATTCTAAGATTAATATTTCATTAAAGCACGTAAACATAATATTAAAATACAATACTTAAAATTAATCTTAATTCAGGTACCAATTATGTACCTTAATTAGGATTACTCAGATAAAAATTAGTTTAAGGGAACCTCAGATTAGTAATTAATCTTAAATTTGTACAACTCTTGAGTGACAAAAATTTAAAAAAACCTGAGATTAAATTAAAATTAAAATACCTAAGCATATTAACAGACTTAAAATTGAAAGATTATAAATAAATTTAAGTACTATAATATGGCATTTAAATGCCTTTATATTAATATTAAAGGCATCTACCACTTATAATTTTAAGTACCACAAAATAGTATTTGATGTAAATGTATATTAATATTTAAGGCACCTATACTGCATATATTTGAATTACCTAGAAAAATTAAGGCATTTTGGATGAGTAATAAATCCTAGTTTTTAAGATTAATATCAAATTAGGAATTTAGATTAAATATTTTAGGTAATCAATGTTTAACTGAAAATATTATAATTGTAATATAATATTAAATTAAAGTATCTAAAATTGTTAACCAGTTAATTGTCTATGATTAATATAAATGTAGGTATCTGATAAATCAATAATTTATCAGATTAAATTCTTGTAACTTAATTTAACAACCTAAAATATCAATATTCAGTGGAATTAAAAAAAAAAAAAAAAAAAATAACGATCTTCACTACTATCTTAAATTAAATAATAAGCATTATATATCCATAATAAAGATTAACATCCCCATATTTTCATATAAGTAATTTAATTATAAAAAAAAAAAAAAAAAAAAAAAACCTGAAATTAGGCAACCTAAAAAAACCCTTAATAAATTAAATACTTATTAATTCTTTTTTTAATATTAAATCAAATCAATAAATTACCCTTTAAAAAATAACTTATTTAGTTATTACAAAAACAAAAGTGTGGTTAATATTAGCATTAATTAAAAACAATTCGAGTATGTATACATTTAATATTATATATACAGATGTATTTTGAATATTTAACTATTTTTTATACCTTGAGTCTGTTTGGGGACATAGGAGGCCAGAAGTCTCGTTCTTTTCTTCTCATAGCCTTTCTGTGTGATATCTCCTGAAAAAATATGAAAAAAATAACCGAATTAGCATAAAAATAGAAGTATAATAGAATAAGTTTTTAACTATTTAGATGCTTTTAGAATTGGATGTAGTGGACCACTTTAGGGAAGTTGGGTACTGTGTTTTTTTTAGTTGTAGTAATTTATTTTGCTCTATATATTTTATTTATTTACTGTATAAAGAACAATTTTTTTTTTTTATTATTATTACTAGCTGGGTACCCGTGCTTCGCTACGGAGTGTTATTATAATTAGATAAGTTTATAAACAACCATAATGAAACATAAATTATTTTACTATGCAAGAATATCTAGATTCTATCTCTCCCACCTATTTCTATACCCCCTCCTCTCCTCTTTGATAAGCTAATTACAAATATCCTAAATTAGCCCCCCCCCCCCCCCCAATTAAAATATGACTAAACTGTACATAAAAACTATTACTGTACTCTTAAAGAGCTTTTGCATCATGAAGGGTATCCATTACATTGACCCCGTATTCATTACTTGTACCATACCTCTGTGTACCAAACTTAAATTTCGAAAATTCATGTAGGCTGTAATTTTCCCCTTGCTTTGAAGGACAAGTGGGCAAATTTTTATTGACATCGAACTAAAACTGTAGATTTGTATAAAGAACATACTCACACATACGTTGATTTTTATATATATAGCTATAAATTTCCATTTTACCCCCTCCTAAATAAAATTGTACATAACAACAATTACTTTTCTCTTAAAGTGCTTTTCAACGATATGCATGATATGAAGGGAATCCATTACTTTGACATTTTTACACCGTACCCCTTTGTACCAAAATTTAAATTTCGAAAATTCATGTAGACAGTGACCTCCCCCTTGCTTTGAAGGGAAAGTGAGTAAATATTCATCAAATTAGGATAAAAATGTAGATTTGTATAAAAGACATACCCTCATACAGACACTCTTCTTTTTTTTATATGATATAGCTATATTTTTCCATTTTACCCCCTCCTAAATGAAAATACATATGACAAAACTGTACATAACAACAATTAATGTAATCTTAAAGAGCTTTTCAACGATATCCATCATAAAGGGTATATATTCAGTCCTTTGACCCCGTATTCATTATTGTACCCTGTTCCCTGTGTACCAAAATTTAAATTTCGAAAATTCATGTAGACACTGATTTGTTCTTCCTTTGAAGGTCAAGTGACCTTCAAAGGTCAGATCGGACTAAAACTATGGATTTGTATAAAGAACATACACACATACGTTGACTTTTAGATATATTTTTACATTTACCCCCCTAAATGCACGTAAAAACAATTACTGTACTCTTAAAGAGCTTTTCAACAGTATGCATCATGAAGGGTTTTCAACTTTTACATTTGTACCCCGTACCCCTGTGTACCAAAAATTTAATTTCGAACATTCATGTAGACAGAGATCTTCCCCTTGTTTTGAAGGTCAAATGAGCAAATTTTCATCGAGATCGAATTAAAACTATTGATTTGTATAAAGAACATAAACACATTCACACATACGTTGACTGTTATAGATATAGATATACATTTCCATTTTACCCCCCTCCTAAATGAAAATATGACAAAAACGTGCTTAACAACAATTAATGTACTCTTAAAGAGCTTTCCAACGATATGCATCATGAAGGGTATCCATTACTTTGACTTTTGTACCCCGTACCTCTGTGTACCAAAATTTTAATTTCGGAAAATCATGTAGGCAGTGACCTTCACCTTGTTTGGAAGAAAAAGAGTGTAAAAATGCATCAAACTGGGATAAAATTGTAGATTTGTATAAAGACATTCTCTCATATATAGATACTCTTATTCTTTTATTTATAGATATAGCTATTACATATAGCTATAGCTATAGTATATATTTTCCATTTTACCCCCCTCCTAAATAAAAATATGAAAAAACTACACATAACAACAATTACTGTGCTCTTAAAGAGATTTTCAGCGATATGCATCACGAAGGGTATTCATTACTTTGACCCCGTATTCATTATTTGTACCCCGTACCCCTGTGTACCAAAATTTAAATTTCGAAAATTCATGTACACCTTGAGTTTCCCCTTGCTTTGAAGGTTAAGTGTGCAAATTTTCATCGAGATCGGACTTAAACTGTAGATTTGTATAAAGAACAAATAGGATATAGCTATATTTTTCTATTTTACCCCCCTCCTAAATGAAAATATGACAAAAGTGTACATAACAACAATTACTGTACCCTTAAAGAGCTTTTCAACGATATGCATCATGAAGGGTATTCATTACTTTGACCCCATATTCATTACTTGTACCCCGTACCCCAGTGTACCAAAATTGAAATTTCGAAAATTCATGTAGACCTTGATTGTTTCCTTGCTTTGAAGGTCAAGTGTGCAAATTTTCATCGAGATCGGACTAAAACTGTAGATTTGTATAAAGAACAAACACACACACACACACACATACTTTGACTTTTATATATATAGATTATTTAGCACAAGAAATATGAGAACCTAAATTAATTTCAAAAATTAACTTACTCGCAGAGAATCGAACTTGGATAAGCCCCAAGTCCCCGAGGTGATAATATTTATCTTGTTTTAAACGAGACATGAATAATTATTAACTTTTAAGTTTTTTCATATTATAAGAACTATAGCAAAGTTAATTCAAAAATTAGATAAAAACGAAATTAATTGCAATATGTTTCTCGTTTTTTTTTTAATGATTTAATTAAAATAACCATTTGCATAAATTCAAGTTAAAAGAACGATCTTCGTAGCTCTTAATTACATTTTCATCTTGGCGTGGAATAAAAAACAAGAAATGGGGACAAATAATAAATTTACACTGTTTTTAACATTATCAAATTATCAACCTCAAAATACATAATTTTTAGTCAAAATGATAAGGAAAATATAATAAAATACCCCCAAAAAACAAAAATCGTCTTATATAAAAATATAAATTAAAACAAATATTTGGTAATCTTTTAAATATAAGAATTATATAATAATAAAGAACTCTTTTAAAAAATATACCAACAAAACTTGAAACAAAAAAAAACAATGTCGTCAAACAAGAAATACTGTAAAAAAAGAGCGGTAAAAACCTGAAGAAGAAATAAATAAAGAGCCGAAAAGAAACGGTGATACACGAACTCCAAAGCCAGTTCTAAAAAAAACAAGTTGGGGAAAAAAATCCGTTCAGTGAAATGTCCTTACAGATATATTTTATTAATTTCTTTATTATATATATATATATATATATATATATATATATATATATATATATATATATATATATATATATATATATATATATATATATATATATAATATATATATATATATATATATATATATATATATATATATATATATATATATATATATATATATATAAATATATTGATCTATTACCGTTACCCTAGTAGGAACGGAAGAGCAGGTAAATTAAGCCAGTTTTATAATACTTGTCCATTGAAAGGTGAGAAACCTGTAAGCGATTTATATGAACCCATCATCCTTCTGTCCATTAAAACCAGGAAATGGATAAATCGAATAGTGGGATTAGAAGAAAGAAAATAATAATTTGACATTTCTCATTAATTCTGTTTATTTATGTATCTTCCAACTTGAATTCTTTTATTAAATCTAAAAATGATAAAAGATTTTTATCACAGTCGTGAATTTAGACAAAGGAAATTATATTTTATATAACAAATATCAAATAAAATGTTTTTATTAAAAAACAGAAACCAAAAATATTTCTTTTTCAAAATGAAAATTTGGTGACAACGTTGGTTTTTCTTAATTCAGGCTACATAAAACTAATTAAATATATCATGTTTAAAAAAAGCTTGTTTCATATCACAGTTAATATAATTGATATATTAATCCATTTTAATAAATTTTAGAGATAGTGCTCGTACATGTATGTATAAATGATATTATACTCGAATTATTTTATATAAGTATTTATAAGTGTTTTTTATGTACCTATATATTATATTATTGATACTGATTATATTTACTTACTATTGTTATATAATTACATTAAACGTTTTTTATCATTG
This sequence comes from Gerris lacustris, assembly GCA_951217055.1. Taxonomy (NCBI): domain Eukaryota; kingdom Metazoa; phylum Arthropoda; class Insecta; order Hemiptera; family Gerridae; genus Gerris; species Gerris lacustris. The sequence goes on along the minus strand of OX578279.1, from coordinate 17,124,847 downwards.
ATAGTTGTAATAATATTTATCTACAATTGATACGAAATATAAACATTTTATCCCTGTTTAGATGCAATTGTTAACACCATTCAATAGGTTAAATGCTAATTGTAAAATTTTATAAAGTTTTTATACGGGCGTTTCAGCAACCCACTCAATTGTTATAAAAGAAAAAATCGGTCCGAGACAACTCGGACAAATTTTCTCAAATAGGAGTTCATAATTACTTAGCCCAGTGTTTTCCATTTACGCTTTTTCAGGCTTCCCTTAATGTGGAGCTAAAATGCATTTTTTCAATTTCGCCTCAAGGAATGATTCTTCTGAACATTTGAGCCAAATTTCGTCAAAATCGGCACAGTAGTTTAGACTCTCTGCACAGACGACAGACAGAAATTTTTTAAAAACAACTTTTTGGACTCAGAGGACCATAAAGCGCCATCACAATACTTTCTCTTTATAAGAGAAAGTACAAAAGCTTTAACAGAATGCAACAAGATTGGAGGAAGGGGGTTAAATTAATTAATATAGTGCAAACAATTTATTTTATTGTATTGATTAATTTATTTATTTTTAATTCTAAAATCTATATCATTCCTATTAAAGAAGAAATTGATTATAATAATTATATAATAGAAAGGAGAACATTGTGACCACGTTGCAATTCCGAAAACGATATTTGAGCGTTAGTGTAGGGTAGTAGTTTCTTATTTATCAAATTTAAACTGTAAACCCTAGTTAATTTAAAAAAAAATATATATATATTTCAAATTAAAGAATTGTCGACCGGATGTACAAAGGTAAATTGAAAACTGGTCATATGAAATCAAGATTCCGGAAATGAAAAGGGTAATTGAACTCTATGCGGGATCAAGAATGGAGGAAATAAGGAACAGAAAGCAGGAAGTACGATGAAAAGGAGATGGAAGATACCATAGTTATATAGGAAAAAGGACAAAGCTGGGTTTTTAGCAACCAACTATTCAGGGGTTCAAATGGACATTGTTATAAATAAGTTTTGTACAGGATAATAACAATGGATCGTAAGACGAAAAAATATGATAAATTATACAGCATACTATACAAGATGAAGACAAAATGTTAGAACCTAAAGTTGGATTTAAAAGAAAGTAAAAAAGCAGCGTGCAAAATGGAAAACATAAAGAACCACGCAAGGTTAAGTTAAGAATGAAAAAAAACGCATTACGAAAAAGATCCATGTATCTGTAGGGTAAAAAAAAGTTTATGATGGATAATAACATGATACTATGAAGGAACAGGGGATAAAACAGGCATGGGACAACAATCCTATTGAGGCGTATAGTGAAAAGAAACAAGACATGGATGGATTACACAAAAAATTAAACAGAACGGAGGATAACATCATTAAGAGATATGCAGCTGTAAAAAAGGATAAAAAGGAACAATACTAAATCCTGTGCTGGATATAGGATGAATATTACAAGGAAAAATTCAACACATAGGGTGAGGACCAGAACTAAACTAGAGGGGGAGAGAAACAAACACAAATGCAGGGCTTAAAGTCAAAAGGACAAATTACTTTCATGCGGCGTAGGATGGAAAGACAAGACACCGAGTGAAGGCGTTGCGTATAATATGTTTAGTTTTATTTTTATACACTAAGATGAGTTTTCAGCGCAATATTTATATGAGTTCATTAGCCCGGCCGTGAGAATAAGGCTCGGACCAGGGAACAAGGTCGTAAAAAGCCAAAGCAGCTTGCACCACACCACACACGAGCAGAGGTTGTCTTGGCAACGCGTCCTTTCCTTATGCACTCTGCATACTCCCCTTGCACGTTGCACATGCACCGATGCACTTCCAACACTACTTTGTAAACACGTCATTCATTAAAATACCCTTTACTTCAAACAACATCAAAATTATAAACTTATAATCTTTATGAAAATATGTATAAAATAAACTGAAATAACAACTAGGTACTAATCCATTTAATAATAAAAAAAAAAAAAAAAAATACAATTATAATAATTTCAAGATAAAAAGAACTTTTTATTTACTACGTTTTTAAATTTGCTGTTGAATCGTATGTAATGTTGATAATACAATTGTTATTGTTATGTAATATATAATGTTAGTGAAAAAATAAAATGGAAAAACCATGTTTTTATGCTATTTTTGACCCCTAAATGGACTCCAAAAATTCTGGCCAACGAACTCATCCTTTCTTTTGATATTATTGACATTTTGAAATTTGTTTGAATTTTTTAAGGGCATCCTAGCGTGAGATATCGTCTGGAGTGACATATACATATATACATAAAACAAAGTGTTAAATTTCAGGAATCAATCCAGAATGGTCTAAAACGAATTTCCATGGAGAAAAGTTTTAAAAATTCTCATTACAAAAATGTTAAAGCCATTGCAATAGCTTTAAAACCCAAAAACAAATTGTGAGCTAAATACATGAAACTGGAATGCTACGTCAATTATACGAGGATTATTATTATGTGACATTTCTGAGTTCTTGAAGCCCAACGTCTAAACCTGAAGTTATATTAATGAAAGGTTGAATGTCAAAAGGACAAATTACTACATAAGCCATAAGATGGAAAGTACCTGAGTTTTAGTTCTCGAATATTTAGTATAAAATTTAGTAAGGGTAACTGCAGGGACTTCCTTATCTGATAGCAGAATGATTAGTATCTCTGCACGACCTAATAATATTTAAGAGAAGAACACAAATAAAATATTCTGCGCCAATTCGTGTGGCACATAGCTTCCTCGCGTGCTATTGCATATGTTAATGGTGTTTAGTTTTTACGACTTATTATTGACTAATTTATTTAATTCTCCTCCTTCTTTGCATCCGAGTTTACCGAAGGAAATGGAATCTATGTGATCGTTCTAAAGAACGAACATTTCTTATATCTCCGATTTCAAAAATTCAAAGCCAGAAGTCCGTTTCAGACATCAGGGAACATCTTTGGTCCCATGTTTTTCTTTCGCTTTATTTTCGCGAACCAACACACCTCTATAAATGCTCTTCAGATTTTAAAAACATTTGGTTAGTAGTGATAATTGGCCCACAGATTGTCCCAAAACAATTTTGACAGATCTAAAATAAAAGGAGAGAAAAAATTAAATAAAAGCATAATCTAATTTAATTACGTTATAGAACGTGAGGAACGCTAATGTGCCCCAATAATTGACATACTAGCTTTAAATTTGTCAAAATTATGTTGTTTTTTTTACATAAGTTAAGTATTAAGTTAGAAATATATAATATGCGCAGAGACATGAAAGAAATGTGAGCTACTTGCGACAAACCATCAAAATGTCTAATAAAACAAATAAGGCGCGCTTCACGTAAGTACGTGAGGCGATAATCTCCGCTTTCTGTACGATTAAGTTAAAATTATTAAGTGAAAAATTCATATTCTTTTTCTACATTTCAAGACCTTTAATTTGATGTATGACATGTCATGGTGACTAAAAACATTTGTTTTAGTCAACCGCCGTATTGGCCGCCATCTTGAAAATATTAAGTGTGAAAAATCGAAAAAATGTCCAGTTGTCACAAATGCCGAGATGTACCTGTGTGTCAAATTTCAAGTTCCTAGCTATAGTAGTTTATGAATTGAAACAAGCAACGGACAGACAGACAGTCAGAGCTGTTATATAAGGTTTCTTTTTGTACTTTGTATAGAAACCTAAAAAATAAATGTACAAGCCACAAAAAACAGCTACAAAAACCAGCTAAGAATAAGCTCAGAAGGAAGCTTGAAATTAATATGGGACCAACAATGGGCTAATTATGACCTGCCATCCAAATTTTATCAAAATCCGACGAACAGTAGATATGGTGGGTGGTTGGCAAAAATGTCGATCAGGATGCTTCTGTTATTCCATAGTACATTAATAGTACATATTCCACACCGAAGAAGAAAAACAACGGTATTCAGTTATAAATAAATAATTAAAGTAAAGAGTTAAAATTCCGCTTGGTTGTAAATAATCGAGGACGGAACGATATAGCTTAAGCACCGCGAGACCAACCAACATATCGATGACTACACAACGATAATTTAATTGAAACAGAATGACTGTACAAGCAGTTTTCAAAAAATATATTTTCCTAAAATAATCAAGGAAGGAACGATATAGATCAGGCACCGCGAGACCAACCAACATATCGATTATTACTGCACAACGATAATTTAATTCAAGCAGTGTTCCGAGTATATAATATTTCTTTATCATTCTCGGTAACAAACGTGATAAAGGCATTTCAAGAGGGAGAAAGCCTTTGTACACACTTAAAGGAAAATATGGTTCATATTAAAGGAAAATTCAATTTAGTATGTAAACAGATTCAGCTCTATCTCTATCTCCATGTCAGACGCACACTTCCAAACTCGTATAAACATACACATAGATTTTGTTAGTAGATTAAGAAAACTCTCGATGCAATCATGACAAATTGATTTAATCAATTTAGGCCTCTTTCACACGAGGCAACTTAGTTGATTCAACTAGTTGACTGGCGGTTGAAAAGGAGTGTAGCCGGGTAGCAAATGTTAAGGAATGGCCCGAACCCCTTCACACGAGTCAACTCGTCCGCCCAGGCGACTAGGAGGCCAGGCACATGTGCCGCTCACGTTCTCATCCTAACTAGTTGATTCAACTAAAATGACACTACAAGGCATTAGGCCTTTCACACGAGTCAACTTAGTTGAGTCAACTCGACTTGTTTGATATGGATTCTACTTTCTCTTCCAATTAAATTGAAGAATTTATCCTCATGGCTTAGTAGTTTCGGATATAATTGTGGGAAAGCGCCCGTTTCCCGATTCTATCAAGGGATGAACCCACATTCTTCGACTAGATTTTCTCCTTTTTAGGGTTTCAGTGATAAAACCAAAAAAACAAACCCTTATAGTTTCGTCTGTCACTCTGAACGGTTGCAGTTACTTTTGAATTAAAAGAGATCAATACATACTTGAAACTTTCCAGTCTTAAAGATCGTTTTGAGGCGCACACAGGAAAAATATAGCGAACTCAAAATTATCAGCTGTTCAAATTTACGATTTTTCTCTTTACATTTTGGGTGGGGTATAAAATGAAAGGTATTGAAGAGTTGATTACAAATATATATACCGCTTGTGGAAATTAGTTCATTTTTCATGCCATTTTGTAAAAAACATCAACCTTTTGCGTGCCCCACCTCCCTTATATTAACTATTTTTCTATTCATAAAGCCAACGAAACCCTTTTTACGTGAGACTTCACGCACAAACAATTTTTTTTCTCTTCTGAAGAGCAAGCACAAGAAGTACACGTACTCCTGCTTCCTCGGGTCCAAAAATCGTACTGAATCTCCGTTGGGAAGAGAAGTTGAATCAACAAAGTTGCCTCGTGTGAAAGAGGCCTGAAAAAGTCTTCACACGGGCAGTCAACTAGTTGAGAGTCAACTAGTCAACTAGTTGAATCAACTAAGTTGCCTCGTGTGAAAGAGGCCTTAAAGTGGTGTAAAGTATAGAGACATTTTCCACATTATTCTTGGATTTTCCTAATTAAATATTAACAAACAGAAATATAGATTTTAAAGTTTAAAATGGTGTATGGTTGCAAGCAAAGCTCGTTGAATGAAGGTTAAGTCGACTGTCAAGCATCCGAGTGGAAGGATTTATAAGTGCTTAATCATTTTATACGATGGAGGTAAGGTTTTACAGGTCAAGTATCATTTAAATTCCTCAGTAAAATGAGTGCAGTGAAAAGAGGGCAGAGAGTTGTGTGTTTTACAGTGCATTTTATACACTTAAGTGCGTTCATTTGTAACACGAATGTTGAACCAAGTAAATTCGCTCTAACCTGTCTTTAGTGAGTGAAAATACACTGGCAATCACAAAAGGAATGAATTAAGCGCTTGAGTGTGGTACAACGTCACTCAAGTGCTCTACAAACATACGTGCAAACTAAGTCACTCTAATCCTTAACCACTTAGATATGTAAAGTGGTTAATGAACAGTAGAAACCTCATAAAGCCTTCCTACCAGATTAACTTCATTTAAGTGGCATTATTTCTCTCTTAATTAATAAATATCCTTAAATTTCACTATAATACCAAAACTAATGCGTTTACATGTGCACCCAGCGTGAGACGCAGCCGACGCAGGGTAGGCCAGCGCAATTATTTTGAACCACAGAAATATACGAGACATGCGATTTTGTATATTTCTGTGGTTGTGGGTGAAAAAACTAAGCTACCCTGTCCTGGGTCTCAATGTGCACAGCCTGAGCAAGTCCTAGAATGCTAAAGACTCCGTGTTCGATTACCAACGGCAGGGGTGTAATTTTATCTTTCTCCCATCTTCTTCTTATATATTATTTATAGATTAAATTTCCTCAGATTGCTGTAAATTTTAACTCTCTCAATATTTATACAAGTTCATAGTCGATATATCATTAAATAATGCTAAAACAGCAAATTTCTAATCTCATAAAAGACTAGCCTACACCCCACTCTCCACGCTGGCCTCATGCTAGAAATCAGTGGCTACATTTCCCGGGCATAAGAAGCATTATCTTCTGGGCTAAGCAAGTAAATGAAACGCCCAAATAATTTCGTTAAACCCTGATGAATTTCAGTTTAAAGGCAATTTATTGTAAACGAAGCAACTTCATTACAAATTTAGTTATCAATTTATATAATCTATAATATATGATCTTAATTTAAAACTACTTAGAAATATGAAATTTCCATGTACTATGTATTTCCGATGTCAGTTCAAGTTAATCAAAAACACAAAAATATTCATAAATAAAAGTTTTAAAAAAATTATTTGTTTTTATGTAAAAAAAAAAAAAAAAAATCAACATGAGCAACTGTTACGAAACATTTCAAAGCGTGTTTTTAATAAAACAAAAAAAATGTTTTATATTTTATTTTAATAACTCAAGTTCTATACTCAATATTTTTCGATGAAACAAAAGCTCCAACATGGGCCAGATGTTAGCGTACGCAACTGTATAAAAAATAAATGGACTTCGTTTAGCCAGTTTTACGCTCTGATCAATGTACAGACAAAACTTTTTTTTATATATAAATGAAAACATCGTAAAATTTATTTTGATTTATGATTTTACTTTTTAGATCCAGTAAAACACTTTTAAGGGTCCAAAATAATAATTTATTTGTTATGGGATTTATTCTTTTTGAAAGAAGGAAACATATTATGGGATATAATAAAGATTTTTTTTAGAGGTAAATTATCCAGGCTCATACGTCAATACGTAGTGATCACAGTTAGGTAAATGATTACCAACGAAAAACAGAAAACAGAAATCATTGTGAGATAATGTATTAGGTTGGTTTATGCAAGCCTCCCCCTTCAGGCTTAGATTTGTCGTTATATTATTTCTGTTGCAAATATTGAATAAACAGGTCAAGTGTGTGCTAGTCAGCACACAGCGAGGGTCCGTAGGCCACACTATATAGTGTTTAACTGTAAAGTGTATAAACATTTTTTTTTTTTTTTAAATGCTAAAAAGCTTGCTTTGAACCATTCTAAAGGGTCTGATATTCTCAAAACACACTCTGATAAAGTATTTTTTTGCCACTGAACCGGACTACAACCATATAAATACATCGAAAAGACCATACTTATAAAAAAACGTATTTTGTCAATAAAAAATAAAATAATATTTTTTCCGAAATCTCCAAAAAGTGGTATCTTTACTTTTGGTCGAAGAATGTTTAGGAATTTTTTCAAATTTTTTGCACTTCACATAAGCGAGATAGAAGGGGGGGACACGTTTCAAACTCGCCTACGCTCGCTTTATCAAAGTTATAACAGAAGAATTATATATTTTTGTAATCAGCTCGACGTACCCTTTCATATGATACCCCTCACGGTGTCGAAAAAAAATAAAAAAATTTAACCCTTAAATTTTTGTACCCTAATATTTTTGAAAAATATTTTTTTTTAAGTCGCTATATTTTTAAAATATGTGGGCAGGTACAAGTCACATACATGCCAAATTTCAAAGTGATCGGACGAAAGGTGTAGCCGTGAGAGCACGCGAGAGGACGGACGGACAGACACACGCAGGAAAATATAAGGGTCCTTGGTTTTGCCTACGGACCCTAAAAATTCAAAGGGGATAACTTAAATCACTGGTTCTTAAATCATATTTCTTTTGCTTAAGAACAGAGGGACGGAATAATGCTCTTCCTTTCAGTGGAAAAGAAGAGCAAAATTCTTAACAACTCCTCTCGGGCTTATTTTTCTTCTCTCACCGTCCCCTATACGAGGGCATATCAATAGAACTGTTTAGATTTGGTTTTGGCGAGATCCTTTGTACAGAAATTTATATTTTCATATATTAAAGATTACACGGTATTAAATTCTACAATGAAGGGTAATTACAAAATAATATCATAAGCTTGTTTATATAAGAAAGATACGATATTAAGACATTATAATAAAAAAAAAAAATTGTGTCAATTAGTGTGGTACATAGCTACCTCGCATCCAATTTCCTATAAATCAATGATTTTATGCAGTTACAACCTATTATTGTCTAATTTATTCAATTTCCTACTCATTATTTAAAGCTATCAAAATTGTAATTATTTTTCACTTGAATTAAGTATCAATTTAGCAAAGTTTAAAGAGCGTCCACGGTTGAAATTAATATGGGGCTGTGTCCAACCTACTTTCGACAAACCATCCAAATTTCATAAAAACCAGATGAGTACTTTAAAAGATATAAGTATAAATAAATGTATGTTTATGCATATGCTGAAGAGAAACAAGAGGAGGCCATTTTGGCCTACAATCAAATTTTCATTAAAATCGGACAAGTCGGGTTCGCAAAAATTGAGCGACAGACAGACCGACAGAATATTTCCGTTCTTCAGAACGATCACATGGCTTCCGTTACCTTCAGTAAGCTTATAAACAATAATAATTTTCAATATTAACAATGAAAATAAAACTTGAATTTGTTAAAAAATAATAATATTCCAATAAACATTATTTTATTTCACAAAAACTAAAATGAAAATAAAGTAAAATATATTTTCATCAATTTCATAATATCTTAACCTTGATATACTAATATTCCATATTTTAAAGTTTTAAAACTCACGATAGTACATAAATATGTTATGTTTTCAACCTCGATAATCAATTACAGATATAAAATTAACCTTAAACTTTAATAACTAACCTCTGAAAAATATGAATACACAATTTTTAGTTCTGTTAAATTAAAATTTCAACCAGAGATGCAACAATGTTTTTCGTAAAGTGAAAATCCCTAAATTAAACAAAAAACACACATAATATATATATATATATATATATATATATATATATATATATATATATATATATATATATATATATATATATATATATATACTTTTTATATATGAGTGTTATATATAATCTTATTCATTTATAATGTTGGCACGACTTAAACTAGGTATTTAAACTTTTTATGTTTCCCAAACCGGTCAAGGGATCTTGTGTTGCCTCAGGCGGACACAGTTTTAAAGGAGCATCTTTAAAAAAACAACTTTGAACTCAAAGTCAAGAAGAAAGGTTGAGATTTAAATACTTCGTGAAAAATAGCAACACGCGAGCAGTGATGATACAGTAAGTAGAGGACAGGTTGCCACGCAATACTTACACGTCACGATAGGGGTCACGGCCGGACTTGGAAATATTTTCATTTCATTTTTATTTACATTTTATTACATATTTTTCCCCGACCTTTCACACTTATGTATTTAATTTCTGATCAAGCTTTAGTTTAGATTTAATGTTTACAAAATAGAATAACACATATATTTGAAAATGATCTTCTAATTAGTGTGACACATAGCTTCCTCGCATTCTATTTTGTATAATTTTATGCTTTTACATCCTATTATTGTCAAATATATTTGATATTCCCCCGATTTTTAACTCTGTCAAATTTGTTTTGATTTTTTTACATGAATTAAGCCTTGTTCACACGGTGGCACTAATTCCGCGACAGACAATGCCGTGAAACTACTTGAAACGAGCTGTCATGACACAATATCATGAGCTGTTCACACGCCCTCTCCACACTGTTGAGACAGTTCTTCAAAATAAAAACAAAACAATATAAAGCCGAGACTGCTGAACCGAACAGAGGTAACGAGTCGAGCATTGGTCTGCGCATGTCCAGTCTAAAGTGCGCCTGCGCATTTCAGACTGGGCATGCGCAGAGACCAATGCTCGGCTTGTTTCCTTTGTTCGGTTCGACAGTCTGGACACGGCTTTATAGTTTATGTAATGTAAATAGTAAATAATCATATATTTTGTAGCTGGGGTTTTAAGTAAATAATAAGAATAAGTATTAAGTTTATGCTTCGATGATGAGTCTTCAGGGGTAAATAAAAAAACTGCTTTTAGTTGATTAAAAACATGGTTGATATTTCATCCCTATTTTTTTGGGACATTCTCAAAACCTTAAATAGATTTCATGCTGTTCCTTAGTTAAATAGTATAAAGTTAAATCATGTTAAAAACTTTACTAATTGTAAAGTGGTCAAAAATATTAAGACATGGAACTGGAACAGTCTGTGTAGAGTCATCTAACTCCTGCACCTGACTGACTCTAGAGAGTCAGTCAGGTGCAGGAGTTAGATGACTCTACACAGACTGTTCCAGTTCCATGTCTTAATATTTTTGACCACTTTACAATTAGTAAAGTTTTTAACATGATTTAACTTTATACTATTTAACTAAGGAACAGCATGAAATCTATTTAAGGTTTTGAGAATGTCCCAAAAAAATAGGAATGAAATATCAACCATGTTTTTAATCAACTAAAAGCAGTTTTTTTTATTTACCCCTGAAGACTCATCATCGAAGCATAAACTTAATATCTAAACCATAGGGGACAGCATAAAGAAAAAAGAAATATGAATAAGAATAAGGTTATTGTACGGATTCAACAGACAGTACCGTGACATCTAGAGTCAAAATATCAAAAAGTTTTGAGGCTTGATATTAGATGTTACGGCATTTTACTGCCATGACATCTACTGTTCAAACGACAACACCGTGTGGCACTAATTCCTTGGAATTGAATTTCGCGAGATTAGTGCCACCTTGTGAACGAGGCTTTTAAATATCAAATTAACAAAATTTAAAGAGCGCAAACGGTTGAAATTAATCTAGGGTTATCTGCGGGCTACTTTCAACAAACCATCCAAATTTCATAAAAATCAGATCGGTACTTTTAAAGGTATAGGAGTAAATAAATGCATGTTTGTGGGTATGTGGAAGAAAAATAAATGGGCGCAAAAGGTTGAAACTTATTCGAGTATTGGACCAACAATGGGCTACTACTGATCAACTATCCAAATTTCATTAAAATCGGTTCAGTATAGTTTTTAAGCTATGATGGTTAAGCAATAAAAGTAAAGAACTGAATATAAAACATTTAGATTGTAGAAAATTATGCAAATCCCCCCTCACCCAAAAAAACTTGAGGATGGGAGTTCATTTTAGAATTAAATTCTAAATGAACGTTATATGACCAACGTTAGGAAAAAGCACAGAATCAGATTCTACCTCTACAATTGGTCGAATTAATCATTGAATAAAATTGCTACTTAGAACAGGACACTATAAGTCGATCACATCGACGCTATAAGTTGATCGACATTATTGACATTTCAGTCGATTGTCAATTATTGTAAAATAATCTTATCTCTCTGGTAGTCGAACTACCAACCTTCTAATTATCGGTGTTTGGACTTAATACGACTGCAAGTATTTTAACCCAACCGCCGCCCGACTACAATAATCTCCGTTATTACATAGCTTTGTAAAAATGGGCTTCAACAATAAACAACAACATAATGTATCATTGTAATGTTCGGAGATGCCTGGTTAACATGTGTTCTACAAAACTAGTTAAACATCTTTACTGAGATTAACCACAATTTCAGAACCTGTTAAAGTCAAAGTAATAAACACAAAAAAGGGAAACAAATAGAAATGTAAAACACTTATTACACTTTTAAACACTTTTTAAGAATCAATTGCAAAACAAGCAATATTTTGTAATAACGGTATAAAATAACCAAGTTGCAAAACTCTTCCGAACCTCTACGTACCTGACAATAATTTAATTAAATACCTTTTAAAGGTAAACAATAAAATTTAACATAAACGGTATTAGTAAAAGTCAAAAGCCATTTAAATACGTATTTAGAGAAATTATTAGCCTACTCTCAAAAATGAAATGATATTAACTATTAACGTAATAAAACTTTTAATGTTTTAAGGTAGGGTCATACCTTAAGATAATTTAAGGTCACGCAATAATTAATATTCTGTCTTACCTACTTAAAAAATTTTGTAATTGAAAAGAGATCGATAAAACCTTAATTGATAATAATTCTTAGTTCATTCAATGTATTCAATGCGCACCATGTCTTAATATCCAAGCTTAAAAGAAATAAATGAAAATATTCCGATTACTCGTAGATTTTATTTTACTTTCAATTTAAATTATTGTAAAATACAATCACCTCCTTCTTTTAATTGTTTATTACTAAAAATTGAGTACACGTTTTAAAAACTAACATAGTCACTGGCTTAGGAAGAAGCAAATGAATACTCCTAGGCTTAAAACTACCCTATTAGCAGCTCCAACCGAGATTTTGTGGGACTACTCGATTAAAACTCTGCAAAAAAATCCTAAAGCAAAGCCCTACACATAGCGGTTAATCTAACAGGTGAACCGGAGAGTGAGTGCTATCAGTAACTGTGCAGTTATTTCATAACTTGAAAGCACATAAACTTCGGTTTACCTGACAGGCATACCGTAACGTGTATGGCCAGCTTTACGTGTGCCTAAATATTTCAACCACCCTACCGCCATAAATTGGTTTACACAAAATCTTAATATCATTTTATGGCATTAGGCATTTATATCCTTAACAATAATAACCTAATCTATATTGCTCTTTGAACTGTATTCACCATGAACTGTATTCACCAACTAGTTCACGTTAACTTTAGAACTGACAATAATCTAAGTATCTGATACCAGAATATTATAGTTAAACTTTTAATTGTATTTCTTCTTTTCTCTCTTCAAATAACCCTTCTAGTCTTGTCTCACACCTTTAATTCAATATTATCTATTTGTTATACTTCAGTGCAAGATGTATATTTTTTGTTATTTTAATTTTTAAGTGTTTTTGTAATGTTTTAATGTCTCAGTTGACCGTTTTACCTTTACCTGAATGTACACGTACACCCTTTTACCTGGGCAAGATATTATGTTGGTCAGCAAAAAAATTTTGAACGATAGACGGATACGAAAACATAAAATTATTTCTGATGTCTCAAATGGATTTCTGTCTTGATTTCTTTTCTTTTTTTTTTATTTCAGAGACCAAACAAAATGTAGTTCCTCACAACTATCTCAATGCTTTCGTTCGGTCAGCTCAGAAACAAAAGGGATCTATTTCAATTCCCAGGGACGTCAGAGTTATTTTTTTTTTATTCATCATTAAATGTGTGCAACCGGTTGAAATTAATATAGTAAATTATGACCTACCATACACAAATTTAATTAAATTAGACGATATAAATGTTGACCGACAGCCCGACATGATTTTCTGTCTAGGTATTTTTGAGTTGAAATTAATATAGTAAATTATGACCTACCATATCCAAATTTAATTAAAATCAGACGATTAGTTTTTAAAATAAATGTTGACCGACAGCCCGACATGATTTTCTGTCTAGGTATTTTTGAATACGGCAAGACAAAACAATCTTTCTTCAGAAAGTTCATGGTACTTAATTTGCTTCCGTCAACTTTAGTAAACCCGGAAGCACAATAACTTCAAAAAATATTGAAGGTTGTTTCATTAGTTTTTTAATTTGATAGTCTAGATATCGGCTTGGAAATAAAGGTCCGCAACGTCCCACCTCCTCTGGAGCATAATTTTATATCTATAAAGCGACCGTTAGGGATTTAAATATTGTAATATCATTATCTTTCGCTGTCTTAAGCTTTTCTTTCGCTGTCTTAAGCTTTTCCATGAAAATGTAAGACATTCCATCTTTCCAACACATTCCAAAACCAATAACCAAAATTGACACACTTATAGTAGAAACATTCTCCCCCCGCCCACCCCAAAAAACAACCACAAAACAACTAATAACCGTATTTAATTCGATAGAATTCACACCACAAGTGAAACATAAATTTGAAGATAAAAAGTAGAAAGAAATAACTCATAACAACAACCGCATCTCGAATAAAAAAAAAAAAAAAAAAAAAAAAACTCTTCAGTGGTCTTCATTTTTAATAGACAGTGCTTTGGTGCGTTCTGCACCGAGTCCATATACTTATGATACGTCCACAGTCATAGCTCATTCTGTCCATTATTTCAGAGTTAAACAATAGCTAGACATAACGGTTATTCAGACACCTATCTAAAACCATATCCTTCACCAGAGTCCAAACACTACGACTATAAAAGGCCTCAAAATATCCCCTTGGGCAGTACCGAATAAGAATAGATTTTTCGCCGAAATATTCCTAGACCAAAAAATAAAAAATACTCTTCACGATTTTTTTTTCTTCTTCTTCTTCTTTCTTTTTTCTTTTAACTATTCTACCCAACTATAAGTTCAACAACCTTGCTATCAAACAAAAAAAAAAAAAGAAAAAAAATCAATCCTATTTCATAATACATTCTCTAATAGAACAAAATCATTTTATTATTATTATTTTTATTTTTTTTTTCATTTTGTTGATTCAGACTTATATGAATGTATTTATAATAATACATATTTAGTTTCTTTTTTATCTTTTAAACAACAAATACATTTTAGGTAATAGGTTATTTTTTTTTTGTTTTGATCTTTTCGTGATATCTATTTTTAAAATCATATTACACAGATAATATTTACAAATTGACTATTTTATAAATATAGTTATTATATTTCTTTTTTAAGTTCTTCTTCAAGTATAGCCTATTATATTTTTTTTTTTTTTTTTTTAAAGATTAGATATCTCGCAAACAAAATTAAGATTAAATAAGACAAGTTATATTTAATATAGAGATAAATCAGTTGAAGATTATTTGATAAAGATAGAATTCGATAAATAATTTTAAAACATACATACTAGTCTACAAATAAAAACAACACTAACGTTTCGATTATTTTAAAGTGAATATTCACTATTTGTAGCACTTTTTCCAACTAGGTAAGCCTATGTGTATTATTAATTTAATAAATACTATGATAAATAATAATGTACATTAAAAAAATATAGTACATACACTAACAAAACCCCTTCAGAAACAGAAATTGAAATAGAGCATGTATAACAGATACAAAAAAAAAATAATATACGGGTACAATAAAGTAATCAAAAATTGGAATATGAAATCGAAAATTCAGCTCAGGTTGGGGTAAGCAAAAAAGTGAGTAGATATTGACTACTCTTTGTTAAGGTAACCAATAAATATATATTCATTTTTTTGTGCCTTATATGACAGTAAATTAAAAGTTAACAAAAATACACGCACAAATAATTCTTGTACATAGTGCAACGATTTATTATCCAATTCCATACAATGGACGGATACAAATAAATCATAGAGAAAAACTCATTCCACATTCAAATATTGAGTCGTATCGAATTTTTCATGTATATCCATTTTTTAATAGTTGTAAAATAATTTACATTTATTGCTTGTAAAATGCAAGATGTACCAACCCGTACCAAACTACTTAATATATATATTTCTTTTTTTACAAAAATGTTTACTCTCTAAATTATTGAAAATATATAACATTTCAGACATCAGGGAACATTTTTGGTTCCGTGTCTGTCTGTCGGTCTTTTGCGAACCAACATATCTTAAAAACTACACATTCGATTTTAATGAAATTTATATGGTAGGTCATAATTAGCTCATTTTTAAAGCTATGTGCCACACCAATTGGAAGTATATTTTTTTCCTTTCTTTTTCTAAGATATATAATCAAGGACAATTAGACCTTGGCCTAGGTCACGATCGAAAAAATCAAACTCCCCAGTTAAAAGTCTAGGTCAAAATAATATAGAACTAGAACTATTATTAACTCGTAACAAATATGAAACACTATGTATTACATTATATATCAAGTTATAGGATATCTAAACAGATACATTACACGCACACACAATCTCACATTAGATATTTATATATTATTCATAAATTTGAAAAATTGAAAGATAATGCAATTTATCAAACATATATTTATCTCAAAAATATGCATTATCACTATAACATATTGAAGGAAGTGTTTTTGCAATGAAAATAACTCGCAGTTTTTTTTAATTTCATTTAGTATACCATGAAGTATTAGTTCTAGAACAAGTTTAGAATTATTAATGTTTCAGCTACCAAATATTACAATAACAAGCATAAAAGTATAAAATATAGTTCTTGCATAACAAAAATAGAAAAATATAGCATGATAATAAATAAAATATAGAGGATCTTTTAGTTTAGTGTAAACTAAAACCCCTATTTCATTTAATTTTTTCCCATTACCTGGGTGGGTATTAAATTTTGACAAATGAATAGTAAATGTAACTAAGGGATATCACTTTTTATAAATAGAAGTGTGTTATTCCTCTGTCCCAATTTACTTTGACCTAAAAATCCCTGTCTTAATATTTATAGGGTAAGTAAAAAGTATTATAAAATAAGCAAAAATTCTGCACATAAATAAAATTCGAAATTCAATTTTTAAGTTTTTGGTAGTTTTCATACAACGGAAAGTTTAAATTTTAATTTAAATCAAATTATAATTATTATTTACTATGGGAAATAAAAAAATTCGATGCAAACAAAAATAAACTTATAGTCCATCAGGGGATAGCGTGCAAACGTGTCTAAATAACATCAAGCTAGAATTTCGTGTATAAGTAAATCTTTTGGTGCCTTTTAAGAATATGTGATCCGCTAAGTTCGTCTGCGGGACATAGTTTGGCAATAGGCATTTGAAACAACAAACCGGTGGAAAGCGGCCATGTCCCGCCTTTTTTGGTGGACAATGTAATTTTCATGATCCTGAGTACGAACTTAGTTAGTAGACCAATAACCAAGATGGTAGTTTGTCACTTAATAGGTGATCTCTTTGATTTCGAGTAATATTTGACTAACTCACCTTTAAGTGACCAACTGCCATCATCTTGATTATTGGTCTACTAACTAAGTTCTTACTCAGGATCACGAAAATCACATTGTCCACCAAAAAGGGCGGGACATGGCCGCTCTCCACCGGTTTGTTTTTTTACAAATGCCTATTGCCAAGCTATGTCCCGGAGACGAACTTAACCGACCAAATATTCTTAAAAGGCACCAAAAGATATATTTATACACAAAATTCTAGCTGTTATGATGTTAGTCAGACACTTTTTTCTCCTGGACTATTAGGTGCTAACAAAGTAAAATAAGGGAAATCAGAGCTTAATTTAATACAACTTCTGGTATTTTTATTCCTCAGCAAAAGTTTAAATATTACAATGAATAATTCATAAACCAAATACATAATTATATAAATTATATCCACGGATCAACCTTGGTTTAAAGGAATTATCGGAAAATTAGTGAACTGAATGCGTGAGTTAACACACCTAGTGAACATAATTTCATGGGAAATGAGTAATAGTTAACATTCTAAAATACTTCTGAGATTTAGCAATGCACTTGGGTTCAATGAATAATTTTAATAAGTCTCGAAATTGTTTTATAAGTTAAACGGGTTTTTTTCTTTTAAATTATACTAAATATAATATAAATATATTAAACTAAATTTATATTGTTTCTTTAATATATTTTAATAAGTCGGAACAAGGAATAATAATTCTTATAATCTGTTAACATTAATTCAGTGATATTTTAAATAATCAGATGTGATTGTTGTAATATAACATATAGTTTACATTAATAAATATATGTATAATGTTTTTATTGTTATATTTCAACTAACTTATTTATATTTTACTTTTTTCATCGACAGCTACATAGTAATAGGACACATTCAAAAATATATTTTACAATCCATTTGTACTCGTATAATCGAGTAGTGCCCCGTCGGCGACGACCCATCTCGAAATGATTTGTTATTGCTCAGCAAAGGCAACAGCATTTATTCCAATAAAAATAAATGTTTGTTTTGATTTGTTGGTCTTCAAATAGATATAATCACTTATCCAAATTAATTTGCTTAATATTACTTTCTTTTCTAAATATAAAATTAAGTCTGTAGCCACGGGCTTAATGAATAGTGTAGAATATACCAAGAGCAGTATAGCAAAACTATGGGCCCCGCGCGGGCCCGCATTGCGGATCCCCAGTGCCAGGGGATCCCCAAATCCAGAACAAAAAAAAACTTGAATTTCTATCTTTGTACCAACGTCGATGGGGGCCCCTTAAGAGCATAATCCAACTTATTCAGTTCTGAACGACGACGCGAGTAGGTTTTTTTTTGCTCATCAATTTTCTTTGGTGAGGGGCCCCGGTGCCCTAGCTACGCCTCTGACCAAGAGTCAACTTATGATAAATATTTTAATAGCGCGAATTATGAACCACAAAATGCAAAATGGAACTTCTTTAGAGTGTTACTCCCCTTATCTCACACATACACACATTGGACAAAACATTCCTTTCTCTTAATAGTTATTTAGTCAGTCATTTATATCCTAGAAAACACAGGGGAGTAGCAATCTAAAGAATTAACAAAATTAAAACACTTCGTAGCCGCATGCACAGGAATCGAGCTACTATGAAATAAGAGACTAGAAAGTTAATTATTTTCAAATAACGTAAACATGGGTTACACATACTTACACAAACTATTTCTTAAGTATTTCATCAAGATAATTTTAAATTAAAAAGATGACACCACAAAAAGTGCTTATTTGATGCTACATACTAAGTCAGCTAATATTATATTAGATAATATTTATATTAATAAATAGATATTATAATATTAAGATAACTATATATTAAGATAATATTTATATCTTTAAACGAATTTAAAGAGCTAAATCCTAGATTGATAAAAATGATGCAAGAGTAGTAAGTACCGATTACACGTAAGTTTATAATGAAGCAACTATATTACCGATGCACGTTTCCGAATATAACTTCGTCTTCAGCTTAAATGCACGAATAGGTCGTTACAATAATAAACTGGCCGTTTATAGTTTACACGAAATATTATTTAATGTTATATAAAATTAAGTTTTTGTAATAACTCAAGTGTTTCATTAGTTCATAAAATAAGCTAATAAATCTATAGACATTAATACACACACAAAAAATATATAAATGTAATTTAAATTAACCTTATTTTATAAATATGTAATTTAAAAACCTTAATAATAACAAACAGAGTGATGTAACAGTGAGTTTCACTATATACAATTAAGTAGTCGTAAGTATATTACATATAAATAGTTTATAGTTTAAACGTAACTTTAAAGTTTATTAGCTCACAAAACTGAAAAAAGAAAATTTAACTTTGATAAAAAAAATAATTGTATCAGTTAAAGTATAAATAACTTGATAAAATATTCTGCCATTTAGTCCGGCACAGAGCTTCCTCGAGTTCTATTTCGTATAATTTAATAATTTTATGCTTTTACAATCTATTATTGTCAAATTTAATTTAATTTTCCCTCAGTTTTTTACTTTCTCATATTAAAGATAAAGTATAATATCGTCATGACGTGAAAATTCGATTTTGAGATTTTGATGTTTTTTCATGTTTTAAGGTCCGCTGAGTCCAAAAGTGTTTTTTAAAAAAATGTCTGGCTGTCGTCTGTGCAGACGCCTAAAGCCTATCCTACTGGGCCGATTTTGACGAAATTTGGCATACATGATTAGAAAAATCATACCCCGCGAAATAGAGAAATTAATTTTAGCTCCAAATTTGGGGAGCCACCCCCCAAAACTCTGAAAAACTTAAAAAAAATTATTTCTCGAAAACGGTTCCGACGATTGTGATTAAAAAATTCTAAAATGTAGGATATTTAAATACGAATCTATCGTTAGCCGTTTTCCCGGGAAAAATCTAGTTATTAGAATTAGAATAGTTATTAGAAGCTAGTTATTATAGAAAACGGCAAACAATAGATTCCTAGTTCCTAAGAAAATAGCTAAAAAAAAAAAACGTGGACGGAGAGAGCTTGGGTTCGATTCCCCGCCCAGGAGAAATTATTTTTATGATACATTTTGATGAAATGTTCAATAATAATTAAATGTACAAACGAAAACCAATAAATGGAAAACACTGGGCGAAGTAATTATAAACTCGTATATGAGAAAGTTTGTCTTAGTTGCCTCGGACCGATTTTTCAATCTGTGGAAGAAATTATGAATTCGATTACCTGCAATATATTTATTGATAAGACAAATATATATTACATTTATTATTTACAAAAAAAAACAACGAATCTCACCTAAAACTTTACGAATATTCAGAAAGAATGGTAGATTTTTTAAACTTATAAAAACAACAAATGCGAAGCGCATCACACAATCAGAAGCGCCTTTTTTCGTGAACAGAATACATTTTTTGTTG
Organism: Gerris lacustris; assembly: GCA_951217055.1. Lineage (NCBI taxonomy): Eukaryota > Metazoa > Arthropoda > Insecta > Hemiptera > Gerridae > Gerris > Gerris lacustris. Next base: position 17,104,208 of record OX578279.1, on the reverse strand, counting down.
AAGAATTGATGGGTGAGTCAGATCGCTCAAAGGACACTTAGGTTCTTCCAGCGATGACGTGAAAGAAGAAGATACCGTGCTTATTACTTCATCGAATGACTCCAAAGGTCATATGGAGTAACAGTAATTTTAAACGTGTTATAAAAGTTAAGTGAGTTGGTAGAGAAAGTTCGAGAAGAGAGTCAAAAGATGGCTGATAAAGTATTTTTTTACGTAAAACAAACAGTAGTAAAGATAAGAGTGGTAACTATAAAACTAGTTTTTTCGATCTTATTAAGACTTTTATATACCTTTTTCCAAAAACCTATTAAAAAAATTGTTATGGACGATCCTTGGAGTGGTTTTTAGGACAGGGAGAGCCCTTCACAATGAAGAGAGACAAGAAGCCGGTGTAGCAAACTATAGGAGTCATGGAGTAACCCAGAAGAAAAAGGGAACAGAGGGTGAAGGAAAGTAACGGTACGGGTTATACGACTCTGACGACCCTCAGGTAACTCACGTCTCCTATGTAACTGCCTCCATTATCTGCAACAGATCAGGTAAACCTGCAGCCAGCTGCTACTTCAACCGCCAAACTTTTAAATACACTGGCAGACCAACACAGAATCCGGCTCAATTGTTTATTGCTTTCACCTAGTATGGGCACGATCACCGAACCAACAATACAAGTATAAATAATATATAGATAGAAAATAAAATAAAATTTAACATCAAACAATTCAACAGTTAAAGGCCATCACTTCTCATAGTTACTTTTAAAGGCACGACCATAGATTGAACAAATTATAACAGGATTTTGAAATTTAAAACGAGAGCCTTAGGTTCCCGAGACTGGAATAATCATATTAATCTAAATTTTATGGCAAAGAATTAAAAACATTAAGTTCAACATTTTGTTTTAATAACGAAAGAGGTTGACCACCAGCATTTCACAGAAAAAGTCCATTGCATTCTAAAAGAAAGCATCACGCTGCTCAATTTCCTTATGTCTGGGAGCCAACAACAGAATTTCACTGCAAAAGTACATTGCATTCTGAAATGAAGCAACAACGCTGCTCAATTTCCTTAAGTGTTTAAACCTCCAAGAGAATTTCACTGCAAAAGTACATTGCATTCTAAATAAAGCATCACGCATCTCAATTTCCTTAAGTGTGATGTGCGTAAGCCAACAACAGAATTTCACTGCAGAAGTACATTGCATTATAAAATAAAGCATCACGCTGCTCAATTTCCTTATGTGTGTAAACGAACAACAGAATTTCTTTGCAAAAGTACATTGCATTCTAAAATAAAGCATCACACTGCTCAATTTTTTTGTGTAACCAAAACGTTACCTGGCGCACACAAAATTAAACTTTTGTCAAATATTTGAGAGTGAATCTTACAGTATTTGTAAAACAACACGACTTAAAGGGTACATTAATTATCAAGGAACTATTTTAACAAGTCATTTTTATGAACAAATATGTTTTATTGAACTAACTTGTTCATCTTTTAAATGTCTCCCAAATGATTAACGTGAATGAGATAGAATTAAGAGAGAAATAATATCGTACTATGATGACATTTAATATGATTCAATGAAAGAAAAATCCAATGAAGAAAACAAAATTCTAATTGAAACTCTGCATTCACTTTTCCTCACTTTCACTTCACCCTTCAGAAAATAAAAAAGGGCTCAAAAAAGGGTACAAGAGGTCTGTGAAAATTCAATAAGTATTGGATGAGAAGAAAACTGTGTTGGCCAACAACCTTCTAAAATTTTCAAGACTTTTTATTTTAATAATTCAGCGACATTTTATGTTATAACTCTACCAAGAAAATCGTAAATAAATGAGGCCTGAGTAAAGGAAAAAAGAAATAGGACTTTCTCATCAAATTCAACATTGATGGAACGAAAGGTAAGGAAACTAGGACGTTTGGAAATAACATCGTAAATATCAGATGCTGAAAAAACACCATTAATAATGTAAATTATCAAGAAATTCCCCAATATAAATAGTTATATTGGAATAAGGAGTTTATTTCTTCTTTAGTTGGTATTGGCTTAACACGGAAAAAAGAGTTTCTACGATAGATACGAAATCAAAACATATTATCTTTGTTTAGAAGCGTAGAAAGTGATTATTTTCGTAGTTGTATTCATTGCGCATGCGCGTTTCATAATTCTTCACCTTATCGCTCGATTAGCGTGATTGTTAGAGACAAAACTAATTTGCTGTTTGTTAATTTAAAGTAACTGTTATTTCTGTACTTATTATTAAAATCTAAACAATCGTAGATAAAGTACGGTACGCAACTCAAGCGAAAACTGCATTTCGCTTTGCTCGTGTGGTTTTACTACCCTCGCTATCGCTCGGGTACTAACTCCACACTCGCATGCCAAATTCTACTTTCTGCACTAGACACGTAATGTACTATTACATATGTAAATATACATTACAGTGTTATCTAAAAAAAAAACAATAATATTACAGTTGGAGTCCCGTGACCAGATCATACTGAATATTTTCTAATGGTGATATTGCGTTCTTGAAATTTGTATGGTACTCATCTGATTTGTATGAAATTTGAATGGTTTGTCAAAAGTAGCCCGCAGATAGCCCTAAATTAATTTCAATAAAAATTTTGCTAAATTGATACTTTAATTAATGTAAAAAATCAAAAACTCTTCGACAGATTTACAAAACGCGGGAGAAATTAAATAAATTTAACAAATAGGTTGTAAAAGAATAAAATCATTGAAATATACGAAATAGTACGCGAGTAAGCGTAAAAGAAAGGGTATTTATGGTGAAAAAAAGGTCACACGAAAAAAGTTGCTTACTTAAATAGTAAAAAAAGTAAAACTTTACTTAGTTGCTCCCTCCCTTAACTAAAGTATAAATAACAAACGACCAAGTTTCCCCCAGGACCTCTTCCTTTCTCAAACAGAAAATAATTTTTTTTTTCAAGTAAAGAAATTACCCCTTCCTCCACTTATCCTTTTCCACGTCGTTCTGAAGAAAATTTACAAGGGAATGGCTATGACTTTAATCCTTGTCTATTAATAATTGCCAGCGTTTATTTACTTCAACAGAGAAGCTTAAAAACTCAACCGGACCAACTTCTTTTTTTTATATATTTGAAACAAGAAAAACTTCAAGTGGTTAGATTAATGGTTTGAAAAAACCAAAAAAAAACTTTCTCTGTATTAAAAAAAAAGGCGAAGGGCAAGAGTTGAAAAATTTTCAAGTGCGAAACTCGGAATAAATTAAAGCAAGGCAACTTTTAAAAAAATTCATCAAGCACTTGAAACATTTAGAGACTCACCTTGTTAATTCAACTCTTTCCTTCCGAAGTACTAGCTTTCTTCTAATTGTTTCGTTGTTATTAATTAATTATTAATTCGAAGTGTCATTAATTAAAAATAATTTTTAACTGCGGGTCGTTGGTGGAGGTCAATAAACTTTACAATTTTCAACATTTGATACAATACAAATATTCTCATTGATACATTTTTTTATTGTGTTGCGACAGTCCCCATTCTCAATATTTTTTCACTATTATGTAGGCGAAAACTAGAATTTCGAGGAAAAAACGAGTTGTGTAGTTTTATTTGTACTTAACAGACTATATTTACAAAGTTTATAGTTTTTAGGATCAGCACTCAAGTGAACTTGGCTCAAACTAACTTCATTTCTTGATTTCTCTGCGGGGTATAATTTTTTTGGCACTTCTTTCGATTGTTACTCCCCTTATTAAAAATAGAGGGGAGTAACAACCTAAAGAAGGTGTATGGAATGTTCTTCTTTAGACTGTTACTCCCCTTATAAAAACAGATGTATGATATTCCTTTCACCCAAAGTGAATTGGACTTAAGCATCCCTTTGTCTTAATAGTTATCTAGTCAGTCATTTATATTCTAAAAAGAACATAGGGGAGTAACAATCTAAAGTAATACCCTTTTTTTCTTAATACGGATAAAAAATAGTCTGCCAATTAGTGTGGTTCATTTAATTCCCTCCCCCTTTTTCTCAAAATCTGTCGATTTATTTTGTTTTTATATGAATAAAAGTATTAATGTAGCAAACTGATATGGGACCAATAATTGACTTATTATGACCTACCACCTTTAAAACTACCGTCCAAAACCGGACGGTAGTTTTTAAGATATGTTAGTTCGCAAAACGACAGACAGACCAATAGACTGACATACAGACGCAGACCGATAGGTAGACAAGGGAACAAAAATATACACTACGGTCTGAAACGGATTTCTGTTTTGGAATTTTTGAATTCGGAGACATCAAAAATATTCGATCTTCAGAACGATCACACATATGTCTGTTACCTCGGAAGCAATAAGGACCAAAATCAGTATTTGTTTAGGGTTTAGGGCGCGACTGTAAAGGTCATAAGCGACTGCACAAGAATAAAATATTCAAAAGATATTGCGGTTCACAAAACAAGAGAATTAATCAATATTTTAAAAATTCTGAATTTTGCGCTGTCGCTAAACTTTCCACTTATATTATATATACATACAACGTATGTGAAAGAGTATACTCATACTCGTATAGACTGGAGAACAATTTTTTAACAACTAGAGAGGAATATGCATAACAATCATGGACAGTTAATTTTACATACCCTTGTAATTTAATAATGATTACCTCCGGGGCAGCTTGAATAATTATAAAGTTTAAGTCTCCGATTTTTTATTAAAGACTTAATTTCAAGCAGTTCCAACGATCGGAATAATTAAAATTTGCAATATGGTAATTTAGAACCTAAAAAAGTAACGTGTATAATATAAAAAAAAAAAAAAAAAAAAAAAGTGAATATCTATGAAAGTTTTTACTACTGATACAGACATGTTAAAGCTTCTTCGGTATAATAAATAGCTTATCTAGACACTAAATAATATTCAGAAAATTTCCATAATTATTCCAAGCGTTTTCCATTAGCGAAAATATGAAAAAAGTTTAAAGTCTTCACTTAAACCCCATACAATGGTTCTCATATTGCTCTTGAATATTTTCTTTTGTTTCTTCTTTGTTCTATATAAAACCAAAATAAATTTAAAACTAAGAGAAATAAGTTTAGATAGATAGAATCCTGATAAATACAATGAAATACATAAATTATTCTTTATATAGTTTATAGATCGATATTAAAGGAATTCATTTTCCAAGATGGAATACAAAAGTTTTCTTAATATATACAGATATTAGATAGTAAAAAGCTAATAAATAAATAATATTGGAAATCATAATAGTTTGTGATGCAACAGCTCGTCGAGGGCTTACGCCTGCCAAAAGACTTCTACTGCATATACTGGGGTTGGTGAGTTGCTACATCACCTGAATAAACCTTATTGCTGACTTCAACCGGATGAAAGACACGTCACATAGGTAGCTACCCATTTATATCTCGGTGCTGGGGGAACACCGAGATGTAAGACCCCTTGCCGGAATCCAACAGAATCCAAAGTAAAGACGATTGCAGTATAATTACCAATGTAATCATACAAATTGCCACCCTAGCTTGTACTCAAAACTATGGATTCAATTTGTCGAGCAAAATCCAGTTCGCTTTACTTCTGGTGACCACCCTCATATTCAACAATATGATTTGAATTAATTCAATTTGTCGAGTAACATCCCTATTGCTCAGCTCCTAGTGGCAGGCCACCCTTGTACTCAAAACCATGGATTAAATTTGTCTTTGCAGAATCCATTTCACTCCACTTCTGGACCACTCTCGTACTCAAAACTATGGATTCAATTTGTCGAATAGAATCCCTTTCGCTCAGCTGCTAGTGCCAAGCCACCCTTGTACTCCAAAATATGGATTCAACTGGTCGAGCAGAGTTCACTTCACTAAACTACTAATGGCCAACCTTGTACTCTAAACTATAGAACCATTTTTATTGAGGAGAATCCCATTCGCTTAGCTTCTAGTGCCGGCCACTTTTATTAATTTTTTCGAGCAAAATCCATTCCGATCAGCTACTAGTGCCAAGCCATCCTTGTACTCAAAACTATGGATTCATTTTTCTAGTAGAATTCACTCCGCTCCACTTCTGGTGACCACCCTCGTAATCAGCAATATCGATTCCATTTGTCGAGTAGAACTCCTTTCGCTCAGGTTCTAGTGCCAAGCCGAGTTCACTCCACTAAGGTACTGATTGACCACCCTCGTACTCAACAATATGGATTCCACTTCTCGAGTAGAACTTCTTTCGCTCAGGTTCTAGTGCCAAGCCGAGTTCACTCCACTAAGGTACTGATTGACCACCCTTGTACTCAAAACGATATATCTATTTACCAAGCAGAGTCTACTTTGGACAACTGTTGAGGTTACACCTGCTCAGTTGGTCAGTGAATCTCTATTTAAAGCGGTTGACACCGATCTACAATAAAAATTACCCCACCCAATAAAATTACCCAGTTTAATTGTAATCCGATCATTATTTTATAAATTTTATTTAAATAGCCCAAAGATAAATTAAATTAATTCATCACTTTTACTTTAGTCAATAAAGTTCGGCTTTACGTTTATTTAAAACCTGTAATCCAAGATCAAACCGTGTTAAGCATTTTTAAATTTAACTCCTCTGCCTAAGCTCCCTTGAATTTAGCAATAGACCTAACTAGGCTTACTATTTATTTTCAGAGAAGGGATTAGGCTATTTTTCTGTTTTCTGGCTTCAGTGAAGTGTTGTAAAGAGTTAAGCGATATAATAATTCAATGTTAGTCCGGTTAAGGCATTGTATTAAGGTCTAAGTAGTGATATCGATTAGATTTTCTGCCCGAGTGTTTTCCTTTCTCTGATATATTACCTTTTTAAATCCCTCGGGCCTCGTATCCTTCCCGTATCTTTTTCCCTGCGCTTTTCTTTGTTGTAACATACAAAGAACAAACAAAACAATTTTAATTATTTTTTTCTCTTTTACATCTTTTATATTAAAAAAGTTTTTCTTTTAACATGTTAATTTTAAATTACCTTTCCTATATATTTCTTAGCTTATTAGTTTCTTTTATAATTGGCTAATTTAGCGATTATTGTGATGATGTCGAAATAATACTTGATATTTTATTTTTATAAATTAGAAATCTAAAGAGATAAAATTGAGGAGGAAAGAGTAATCTAGATAAGAAAAAATCACTAAAGCTACAAATTTGGGGAAAAATCCATAAATTCCCAAATAAGTATTAAAAACATAATTAAATATAAATATAAGACTATGATAAAACATTATTTAAAAAACAACTATACACTTCTATGTCAAAAATATTGAAAATGGAACAAAATATTAAAACTATATAGAAAATAATTAAATAAAATATGAATTGATATATAAATAGATATATAATAAAGTTGCCAGAAAGTGCTTTCAGTACACTCGCATAATCGACACAGAGCCGTTTTAAGATGGCACCCCTTTTTTTAAGTTTGTTTTAGCGCAATATCTTTTAATCCGTTTATTACAGTGCCTAAACAGTAGTCTTAAAATTAAGTTTGCTTCCGAGCTTACCGAATAATAGTTACGTAAGCTATGTGATCGCATTGAAGAACAGAAATTAAGTAAGTCACCGATTTCAAAAATTCCAAGACAGAACTCTGTTTGAGACATGTGTCTTCTGTCTCTTCATTTTTACAAACCAAAATATCTTAAAACCTACACTTCATTGGGTTTTAAAAGCATAACAACAATAAAATTCGTCAAGGGATGGGAGAAAGCTATGTGCCACACTAATTGGCGGACTATTGTTGAAGATGGCAGGAATGGAACACGGTCCCTGTGGCTTACTTTTAATTACCAACCGCAGAGGAGTTATGATTTTTGAAATTAATTATATCTGGCTCTCAGTCAATAATTTTAACAGCGTAAAGAAAGCATACTGTTTTGAATTTATAAATATTTAAAAAACCTGGTATACTTAAAAAAATACTTAAACTTTAGAAGAAGTATTAAAGTCCTAATTCCAAACTTTCAAACCAAAAGATCAACTAAAATTAATTCAGGGTTCTAATTGCTAAAAGTATTGAATTCAGGGTTCTAATTGCTAAAAGTATTTCTTTTGAAGGGTTGAGCAGCGTTTACATACACTTTTATTTTATAATACTCCCTCCCGACAAATGGACCACGTATAATTTGTAAAGGGAAGTCACTAGACTAGCTCACATCAATAAATTTAATTGAAGATAAATGGGGAACCCTTAATTATTTAACAGTGTTACTACTTGTGGTTTTCTTTCAGGATGTAATATAAAGAAATCTCAAATATAATGTTTTGCTATATTGTCATTGATAATGACTCAAAGAAGGGTCGAAAAATAGCAAAAATGATAGAAAGAGAATAATTGTTAATTATTACACCTGATCCAATCATCAACATAAATAATTAAAAATAAAAATGCTATAGGAAAGTTTGTTTACATAAACATCCTTAAAGACCTACAAAGATACGAAAGTATCAAATTATTTTAATCTTTCATATTATTATATAATACATTTTAATCTATTCTTAAAGAAAAGCAATTGATTGGAACTGTAACAGAGTATTAATATGTATATACAGACAGACTTAAGTAGCTTAAATTTAAGCTAGATTTATTACTTCCTCAATAAATCTTGTAGATATAAAATAAGTTTTAAAAAAAAATGAATAAGACTCAATCCTCGTATTATACCTTTAGATCTAAAAAAAACCCGATTCATATTATACCATTCTCTTAAAGGATAAAATAAATCCATTTTTCTATTTCTATAACGATTTCTAGGAGAGGGGGAAAAAATTGCGTTCAATTTTCATTCGATTTAAAGTTATAAATCTGATATAACGCTTCCTCGGAATAATTTATCTTTGTGGCATGATTTTCCTCTTCCCTTATAAAGTACATTAAGAAATCATTTCCCGATAAATACGATCAAGGAAAACTCAGACATCTATAAATTTAAATTGTACAGATTACATTTGGCTCAATTTCTTATTTCTTATCTTTAGTCTTGAGGGAAGAAATTTATATATTTTTTTTCACTAAATTTTTTTTTTACCTTTTTTTAAATTACAGAATAAGTATAAAAAAGATCTACGTTCACCAATTTTTATCTTTTAAGTTATTTTCTTTTTTTAATTTTAAAATAGATTGAGGTTTTCTCTTTTTTGATAAACTAGTTTTTTCCCCCTTAATTTAGACTTGCCTGCTAAATATTTATGTAGACTCAATTTCTTTTAAATGTGAAATTGATGTTGCCACTTTTCTCTACTGAGGGATGAATACTTAAGTGGCCTTTTTTTCATATACCCGTCATATTGTAACTGAATTTCATTCGATTAAGAATGATGGTATTTTGATTACATTTTGAGAAAAAAAAAATCTTTCGATATTTTTATTTTTCACTTTTTTAATATTATAATATCGTAAAAACAAATTTAAATAATACCTATATAAAGAAATCAGACGCGGGGCCGTCTCGGAACTTTTCCTAACCAAATAATTCCAAAATGATGCAAATTCAAAAGTCGATATTCTCAAAAATGGCGACAGATATCAAAACGAAATTCAGTGGAAAATTTGTAGTCTTATAAAGAGGTTGCAAATTTCAGTCCAATCAAAAAATGTTAGAATTTTATAAAAAAAAATCGAGGAAGTGATGCATGACACAGACAGACTATTAAATTGTATTGAAAACACCCAAAGAAGATAATTCCGTTCTAATCTCGGTTTTTAAGATTTTTTGGGTGAAAACAATATTTTTTTCCGTGGTAGGCTGTGAAATAGTAACTTTAGAGCCTAAAAAACATAGCTAAAATCAATTTTTTCATTACGTGGACTTAAAAATCTTTTCATTACTCCTAGCTGTAAAGAACATTTTTTTTTACGTACTAGGACGTAAAAGATTTGTTTACTTTCGTGCTGGTAGTTATCAAAACTTCCGTTTAGCGCTGCAATGCGTTTTATTTATCTTTTCTTATTGTGTAACCTCTTTTTAAGGAGTCTTTTTTTTTTTAAATCTTAAGTATGTACTAATATTTGTTATTATTATATTGATTATTGATTAATATTTAATGTTTTTTCATTGTCTGCTACCTCGGAAAAAATAGCATATGTTACACGACTGTGAAGTGTTTTTTCTTTACCTTGGCAATTACATTTACTGTCGAGCGAAGCTCGACAGTAAATATTGCCAAGGCTGCTCACTTTACAGCCTAGTAACATAATGTGCTATTCTTTTTAGGTAAGAAAGCGTAAAAAATAAGAAGTATATATTTAATTTTATAAAAAAAAAAAGTTTTTTAAATCTCTAAATATCATTATGTTTACTGAGAAACCAATGTTTTAATATAAAAATTTTAATCTCGGATCAGCTCTAGAGACATCCACCCTACTTTAATCATCTTTGCAGATCCAAAGTAAAAAAAAATAGTAATAATCATGAAAAACCTTTGAAGTTACATAATAAACGTTCGAAATTAGTATTTGAAGGGAAAAAACACCCTTTTGAACTGATTCCATACTTTCTTTATCAACTCTCTAAACTAATTTAGTGGCCTTATGGCACAAAAAGGTATCTCATATACCTTGATATAGGAATAAAGAAAAATAATTAAGATTATTATCTACTAACATAAAGAGAAAATTCTATACCTTATATCTTCTATTTCACGGTAAAGATAAAAAAAAACCTAAATTTAAAAGAGAGAAAGAATCCCTTTCTTTTAGCTACATCTAAAAGATATCCTTAAATCTATTCTAGCTTCGACGGACTTTTCAATTAAGTTCTAACTAGATCAAGTTTTTTATTTTCTTATCTTGTCTCGTATTCAACGAGTTTGATTTGATTTTTTTTTTTAGTTCTAAAAAAGGAAATAGGGAAACATCTTTAGTAGATAGTTTTTTCCTTTGGTAACTAGAAATGTATGTCGAGGTCTTTTCAGTTAAATTGCACGCTAGTTTGTTTGGAGAGGTTTTTATATATTTTTTTTTTTTTCAATGTTAGTATAAATCGGAGTAACTATTTTCTTTCTAAAGCTTCTAGGATGTTGTAGTGAAACCCATGAGGTTATACGAGGGTTTTTTCTCTTCTTATTCTGTTGTCCAGAGATAAGGGCTAAAGGTTTTCCCCTTGGAAGGGCCAAGTTACTCAAGGAAGAGAAGATTTATCAAGGTCTGGGGGGTCTTCTGAGTCGGGATATTCTCCTGACTCCTTACTTTCACCACACATTTAACTTGAACTTCAAGATCGAAACCACCAAAACAAGGACTCCATCTGTTAACGCAAAACATGGTGAATAAACCTCTCTACAGGACCCTTTGCTAACTTACTCGGACAATAAGATGTCTGCACAAGATATAAAAAAGGTTTTGAAACGGCAAAGAAGGAAAAAAAAATATTGTAAATGTTCCTTACACTGACGCAAGTGGTCTAACAGTCAAACATAACAGTTTAGGTCGAATAAATTTAAAAACGACATGAAGCGCTATTTTTTTTAACTGAATATAAATAATAGTTATGTTACTAAAAATAGGGTAAATTACAAATGTAGTAAAAGCAAAGTTCACATTACTATAGGGTGGTTGAAAAAGCGTACCTGTTTTGAATCTCTCGTAATTTTGTTGTACGAGAATAGTTACACCCCCCCCCCCCATGCCAGGAGGCTCCAAAATAAAAAACCTGAAATCACTATCTTTGTACCAATGCCGATGAGGGCCCTTTAGAACATAATTAAGAAGTTCTTAATGCAAATGTTTGTTTGTTGTTTTTGTTGTTTTTTTAGCCCCAAAAATTCTTGTGAGGAGCCCCCAATCACCTACCTACGCTACTGTGTTTGTTGCTTGGCAACATTGTTAAGTATAAAGTTGAAAGCTGCAAACATTTCAAACCTTCCGTGTGTCATCATGAAAAGCGTTCTCTAATGACCATCGTATTACCATCACTTTTAAAACACAACAATAATTATTCCTTAATAAATAAGAAAAAAAAATCAAATTTATAACCTATCAAAATGAGAACTTAAAGTGAAAGTCTAAGAACTCAAAGAAAGAAAATAAATTAAGAGAAAAATAACAAAATAAGATGATTATAGTAAAACATAAAAGTACGAGTGAAAGAAAGTTTAATTATATGTTGTTTTTTTTAAAGGAACAATAAAGATAATGATAAAAAAAAAATAATAAGTATAATAATTTTAACAGTAATAAAGTGAAAAACATCTTTAAAGGTTTAACAACACCACTACACCAATAATCTAGATATCTTAAATGCGATAACAATGTATAATTAACCATTTCATAAATATATATATATATTTACTGCTTGAGTTACGGTAAGTATGATAATAAATACCTTTGCGTAATTAATTGTTCTTGGTAAAATTAACTCCTTGACAATTTGAATCAATCAAAAAACTTTTAATGTTTATACCTGAAACAGAAATTTATAAAAAAAAAAATGAGTTAGATAATAAAAAAAACAAAAAAACAATTAGAACAATTAAGCTTTAAACGTATCAATGGTTAAGTTAATATTTTAAGGTTATTAGGTTTCAATTTAATAATCCTGTAAAACACAGAACAAAGGTATTTGTCTGCCCTTATTTAAAAATCAAGAAAAGAAAAGGGCTTCACTTAATAATCATAAGTATTATATAATACACAACTCCGCATGTGCCATTTTTTGAATGGCAATATAATGCCCAGTTATCTGCAATGATAACAAATTACTATTATGCCAATAATTTGACAATGCTACTTGAAAAATAAGGAAAGACGTTTGTCGCTACAACAACTTGACTTTTTGGAAATAGTTTTCTTTTTCTCAGCTTCAAGAGAACAACTCCCGTGTTTTTGTTGCATACATAGGATTTCATAAATATAAAACAATAATTTTAAATTATGATTTAATACTCTTTTATTTAAATATAAAAAATCGATATTAACCGACCGAGGCATTATAAAAGAAAATGTTAAAAGCTCCATTAAGAAACAGGTTTATAACCTACACCTTCACTCAGTGTTGCCAATAACAGTAATATCAATTATAACAAAAATTAAACTAAACAGAATAAATTAAAGCACTTCTTTTGATTGTTACTCCCCTTATAAAAAAAAGAGGGGTGGTCTACCGAAGGTGTACGCAATGTTCTTCTTTAGACTGTTACTCCCCTTATAAAATCAAAAGAGTGATATTCCTTGGTCCCAAAGTACATTTGACTAAACATTCCTTTGTCTTAATAGTCATTTAGTCGGTTATTTATATTCCAAAAACCCATAGGGGAGTAACAATCTGAAGAAGTACTTAAATTAATACATCATTTTTATACATCAGGCACCTACCTAATCAGGTTCCAAAAAATGTTCAAAACATAATAACATTTGTGTTTACACATTCTAGTGTAATCACACGAGAGGAGATTCCATAATCAAAGAAACAAAAATTCGTGAAAAAACAATAAAAAATTGACAATCAATGTTATTATCCACTAAGTGACCAAACCACTAGTGGTGGTGTTATAACCACTAAGTGGTCGTTTCCTGCAGCCACTTTACATTATACATGATATTATATGCTCAGTGTTTTCTCAGTTAAAGAATTTTTCTAATTCTTTGAAAAAACAAACTCGTGCAGTGTTGCATGCCAAGTCGTTCGTTGTCACATTATGTTCACCTCATCTAAAAGTACAACAGCGTTCACCTATCCCTTTCTCTTGCACATCCTATAAAAACATTCGGACCACACCTTCATTTTAAACTTTCTCGTCAAGTCTACAGTATTAAACTCTATTCTTCTAGTGTCATTTTTATTATGTTGTCTCCGGTGAGGTTGCTAATAATTATTTGTTTCACCTCCCATTTAGATAACAAACAATAACTTCTGTACTCTCAGATTTTTATTACAAATCGAATAGTTCATTTCCTGGTGCCTGATCTGATTTTCTTATTCTGTTTTTATTTCTATCTATGTCTACATACTTTAACAATACGAAAATATATATATACACAGGTATAAATGTACATATATATTATGTGAGTTTATTTTTACCTGGCATATTATTATTCTTAAAACGACATAAACATTTATATGCGACGAATGATTCTTTTTTAGTATCCTGTTATCCAGAATGATATGTTGCAGTGAAGTACCTTGTTTATTATATATATTTCCTTCTATACAAACAAGGTTTTTTCTCTCACTACACAGAGTTTCCTAAGGGTTCAAGTTATATATAAAGTAAAGTTATACGGGTGTGACGTGTTGAGAATATCTCATCTACAATATTGTCCCTTATCATTGTTATCTAGGTCAGGAAGACGCTACTCCACTTAGAGATTCTAATAAATGCATTTTTATATTCGAGAACGAACGTATACAAAGAGTACAATACCTTCGAGGATATCATTTCGATACAATATAGGAGTTATTATATTAAATATGTATCTATATGGCACAGAATCACTATAAGAAATCAAAAAATAGTTCCTGAAGAGTTTGAATTTCTTCAATAATAAGTAGAAAGCCCTTATTCACTCTGCAATATTATTAAGAAAATACTCTGCCAGTTAGTGTGCCACATAGCTTCCTCGCGATCTATTTTGTATATTTCAATAATTGTATAGTTATTAAAACCTATTATTGTCAAATTTATTTAATTTTCCCCCATTTTTTAACTGTCAGAATAATTTTGATTAATTTGATTAATTAACATTAAATAAAATATCAATTTAGCAAAAGTTAAGGAGCAGGCTAGTGTCGACAAATCATCCAAATTTCATAACAATTAAATAAGTTTTTTTGAAGCTATAGGTGTAAATATATGTATATTTGTGCACATGTGGAAGAGAAACAAATGAGCGCAGAAGGTTGACATTTATATGGGATCAACAATGAGCTAATTATGACCTACCATACAAATTTCATTAAAATCGGACGTGTAGTTTTTAAGATATGTTAGTTCGCAAAAATTGATTGACAGACCGATGTTCCTTGATGTTTAAAACGGATTTCTGTCTTGAAATTTTTGTAATCGGAGACATAAAATATTATCGTTCTACAGAACGATCACATACCTACCTTCCGCTACCTTCGGAAACTCGGAAGCGAAAAGAATAATAGCATAATACAAAAATAGGACAAAAGTTCGCATTGCACAGTGAAACTGAATTTAAATTCCAAAATATTCAATTAAATAAATATTATGTAAAGATAACGTGATCCCGCTGGGAATTGAAAGGTCGTTGGGATAAAATTATACTTGTTATTGCAGCCAATGAATGCTCAAGAAGGGGATGTAGGTTGTAGGCAGACTCTTCGATACGTTTTGTTTTATTTTTGGGAGTTGCTTGGAGATGATTATACCTGCATACTCTATGCTAACTGCGTGGCGCACCGAAGTATGTCCCGTTATACGATTTGTTTGCTTATATCTGGAAAAACGGTGCGTTCTAGCGCTAATGTGGATAAATACAAAAATTAAAGCTGAAAAAAATAAGATTTTTAGGTCTGAGGAATTTGGTTATAATCACCTCTCAATACATCCCAAAAATAAAATAAAATGTAATAGAGTGCCTACAAACCGTTCTTTGACTATATTATGGGGGATATTACAAGACCACTAAGGAGGGCCTAAAGTTCAATTATGACTTTGTAATCAGGCACTTGTGTGTTCCTTGGGATAAGGTACATTAACACAACATACTAAATAAAGTACAATATTTCTACTTAATAAACAATTAATATACATATTAATCCATACAATGCAATTGGAAAATTTAATAATTTATGCTTGTAATATATCAATTTTGAAACATATATATATTTAGTAAGAGGATTCTAAGTAATTGTACATTAGTTAATTCATATGACGTTGCGATTGTAATCGACCAGAAATTCGTTATTGAAAGAGGAAGTTTAAACCGTTAAGACAAAGGTAACAGTTGATGGACAGATAAAGATGAGCAATTTCCTCGAAATATTCCGATATTAACTTGGGCAAAGCTGAGGGAACGAGTTATGCATAATTGATGATGCGGTTTATAGCTGAGAGCTGCCTCAAGAGACGTTCTCCAGCTGATTAAACGTTGCGATGTGCTACATTTTGATGAATTGGTTTCGCATTTCATGGGTCCCATCTAATAATCGACTGCAACTGAAAGGCAATAATCAGTTTTCAAGCTATATCTAAATAAGCACTAGATACAAACGCAAAATGGAAGCTATTTTACTACGTTTTTATTAGCTTGCTTTCTTGTTTGTTTGTTTGTTTGACCGGTACAAATCTGGCAATCGATTTCTAACTAACTTCCCGAATAGCTAGACTTTTGAAACTTTTAGCATAGCTCAAAACACAAAGACAATGCATTATTTTAATACTTTTAGCCATCTTTCAGCAGAATTTAATTGGTTTTTAGCAAATTTTCCTGTGTGGAAAGTTAGTTCGGAAAAAATCCGCAAGTTATTTTATTTGTTTTGCCATGTCCCATATTTACCCAATCTTCATTTTGACGGGTTTCAAATTTGTGATTTTTATAAATAGAGATAATCATTGAATGACAGCAAAACAGGAAATATATCGATTATATTATTTATATTATTTCAAATCTATCGATGGCACGGTTTAGATTTTCTGTTGGGGAGATCCGTTGTACAAAGATTTGTCCTTTATAGGTTTAAGATCAGCTCTCTAGATGGTTGTCATTATTATGTGAAGTAAATAAATTCGGAACTATGTATTTTTGTTCACTAACATTATACATAGCAATGACAATTATATTATCAACATTACATACGATTCAATAGAAAATTTAAAAATGTAGTATATAAAAAGTTCTTTTAGCGAATTTTCAAAGAAAATTACGCTATTGCAATGGCTTCAAAATTTTTGTAATGCGAATTTTTGAAAATTTTTTCCATGGAAATCCGTTTTAGACCATTCTGAATCGATTCCTAAAATTTAACACTTTTTTTTATGTATGTATGTATATATGTATATATGTGTCACTCCAGACGATATCTCCCCTTAGGATGCACTTACAAATTTCAAACAAATTTTAAAATGTCAATAATATCAAAAGAAAGGATGAGTTCGTTGGCCATAATTTTTGGAGTCCATTTAGGGGTCAAATTTTGACCATTTAGGGTCAAAAAACGTGTTTTTTCCATTTTACCCTCCTTATAATGTGAAAATATGATAAAAGTGTACATAACAACAATTACTGTACTCTTAAAGAGCTTTCCAACGACATGCATCTTGAAAGGTAAATACGATTTTGACTTTTGTACCTCGTACCCCTATGTACCAATTTTTTTTTTCACCCATGCAAATTCTAAACCAAAATTTTCCTATATTATCATAAGCCAATAATCCGCAGATTTCTTTGAAAATTCGCTCATTAAGTCATGGTGCATGACTGGACTTTTTATCTTGTAATTATGTATAATAACATTCTCCTTCAGAAAGAATCATGAGCACAAATGAATTAAAAAAAGGTCGCTTTGGGAATTTTATACTCTCGCAAAACGGTATTTAATAGTATTAAAGTATTAAGCTCTATAAACTACACAAAGGTTTCTATAAGTTTTCTATCTAAAGCTTTTACTAAACTATTATCAATAATTGAACTCTCAAGTTATCTTCAGATTTAGTTAATCAAATCAATAAAGATAAAACTATTTATTTTATCACTTCTTTTATTAAAAGAACGATTCTGAATAAGATAACTTAATACTCAGAAGTTCTTTAGACATTTAGAAAGATGAGAACGGTAATAAAAAGAGCACAACACCTTCCGTATACGTTTTATTGATATTTGCTATTAAGTTATACTTGTATTGATTATTTTCTAACTCAGATAGTTTGAATTGTATATAATGTGTAGAGAGATTTTTAAGGTTAGTTTAAAAACAATTTTGTTTTAATTCCATTGGAGATTGAATATACTGGGAATTGTATTTTAAAGTACCAATTAAGTAACCTTTTCAAGCCGAACAACACCTGAGCAAACAAACTCCCTGAAAATTAAAAAACCTCACAGCACATGAGACTACTAGATAATATCGATTTCAACACTAGGCAGCGACAAAAGACAATTATAACAGATTTTAAAAGATATTTCTTTCAGATTAGGTCATACGAATCAAAGCCTCATGTGTGATCAAGAATACAAGGTGATCATTGTGATCCACAATCACAATGCTAACTTGAAGCAATAACTAAGTGATCATAATAATAGTCTGCCAATTGGTGTGGCACATAGCTTACTGGCATCATATTTATTATTGAACGAATGGTCACATGGAAAATGAGTGTGGTATTTTTAGACCTGTTTCGATTCCCAGGTGAGGTCCCACTTATTTTCATTTAATATTCAGATGAGTGGCTTTTAAATTACGAAGGAACAAGCTGATTTTTAAAAAAATATCAAAATTTTGAAAATGGTTCAAATTAATATAATACCAACAGTGAGCCACTTTCGACAAACCATCCTAATTTCTTCAAAAGCGTAGCTGTAGTATTTAAAGATATAGGTGTTAAAATAACAACGGTTGTGCACATGGGAAGGAATCAATAAGCGTAGAACGTTACATTCTATTGAACCAATGATGAGATAATTGAGATCTGCCATCCAAATTCCATCAAAATCGGACGAGTAGTTTAAAGAGATATGGGGATTCATATTGTCATACAGACCGACAGAAAGCTACGAGAACAAAAATATAACCTGATATCTGAAACGGATTTCTAAACAAGAATGTTAGAAACCAGAGACATAAAAGTGTTTCGTTTTTCCAGAATGATCACATAACTTCCGTTACCGGTAAACTCGGAAGCACAATGGAAGTAAGTCCAAAGAATATGTTCAATTCAAGCCACAGTTATGTTTATACAATCCTATATAAATTTCTTGATCCAAATATAGCTAATTCTAATGCGAATACACTAGAGATGAGCTTAAAGTACCTTAGAACCCCCAGAACGCAATATTGCCAGCCTTAGCTGAATCTGATTAGTATCCTTAGACACATCAGAAGATGTATATTCAAATACACCTGAAGATATCTACTATTTGGAGAGGTGGTAATTTTGGTATTGCGGTTAACCAACCCCGACGCTGTTTCGATATAATTAATCAATTGAATTAAACTCCCGTTATCTCATCCTATACAGTCATTATCCTCATATTCCAAAACTAGGAAAATTTCCCCAATAATGGAATCCAGAATAATCAGTTGACGATGGGGGTTGAAATGGAGATTACAATTAATTTTGCAAATGAATGCTTCCACACGGCGGCTGAGGTATGAGGGTTGATTTATGAAATTAATGTTCAGCCATTAATAACTGTCGGTGGGAAATTGGAGAGAACATTATTGTCTGGCTTGGTATGTGGAGACAGTTCCGTATTCAAAATAGGTCAGTTATCACATTATAACTATCGAAATAATAATTTATTAACTCTTAAAATATCGTGCATACGTATAACTCACTAAATTCAACGGAATATTTAGATACTTTAATTAAACTAAGGATGAATTACATGAAAAGCAGAGACAATAGTCACTAAATATATTGCAAAGAATGCCATAGAGGATGTGTATTTGGTCTTTTATCTAGATTAAATAAAAATTAAGTATGATCCTTCTAGTATCATCGAATACTACAAAAATAATTAAGGATTAAGGATGGCAAACATACGGCCTAAATGGCAAACATATTTTCTATATACCAAATTCCCAACATCAAAATCCATCTGGTTCAACTTGAGGCCAATTGGGACATCAACTCCACAAGTGATAATGTGCATCCCAAACAGATAATTCATTTGTATCCCTTACAAAAATGTATTATCTCCCAGAGATAGGATCTCTTGGATGTAGGTCGTATAGTCCTTTGGATATTATAATTTATATTAATATAAGTTACGAATACACCAATAAATCGGCAAAAACAAAAATTAACAAATGAGGATTTTAACAAAATTATATAACTCGATATTGGACACCAAGCATATGAACTTGGATTAGTAACCAGGCCTATGAAAATATCCTGCAGACGAGCAGGAGACATGCGCAGAAACAATCAAGACGACCAAGTTAAGTGAAAAGAATACAACTAGGTGCAATGCAGTTGTTTGCTTGCAATATTGCGCTGAGCGTGAATTTTAATCTTAAACAGTAAACATTTTTATTTATAAACAGCTGAAAGCGGATCAAAAATAGTAATGTTTCTAATTTTTAATAAAAAAAAAAAGCATTTTTTTTTCCTGTTTTTCTAGTTTACCCCCCTCTTATATGAAAATATTACAAATGTGAACATAACAGCAATAACTGTACTCTTAAAGAGCTTTCCAACGACATGCATCATAAAGAGCATATACCAATTTGGACCAATTCACATTTATACCTTCCTGTGGTTGGTCACTATGACCGTGCCGAATTTTGTGCGGATCGGTTCAGCCGTTCATGAGGGGTATGTGTCCAGCCAAATCAAAGTGTAGTATTTCGCTTTGCTCAGCTCTATAAGTGTATAAAACCTCAGTAAACATGTAATGATAAATAAACTATTGATAACATTAAAGGTACAAGGAGAAGTCTCCCCACGTAACTTTTTTACGTCGAGACTTTTTCCTCTACCTTTTTAATGATGACCTCCGCGAATACTCCATATCTCCTATCTTATTGATAATATATTAAAATTATAATTATAATTGGTTGAATTATTTACGTTAACTTTTTAAGCATTATCCAATAAATAAGTTTTACAATTTCTCGATCGAAACGAATAATTAAGCTTGTTAAAATTATTGGGTGATGTAGAAATATTATTTATACTTTTAAAGCCATATGCAGGTCTTTATATTATTACCCAAAAAAGGAACATCTTGTCAAGCCTTTTTTGTTTGGGATAAATAGCTGCATATTTGTTTAGTTTCAAAAAAAGAATTGTGGTTAGTTTCTCACAAAGAAAAATAATCGCTAAGAACCGAACGTAAACACAGTGTTCGAGAGGATAATAACCCTCTGCAAGAGAATTTTATACAGGGATAACCCAAGCAGGTGTTCCTTAACAAAACTGGCACTACCAAGAAACATATAGTTTGAATATACCAAACAAGATGAGTTTCGTCAGTTTCTCGCAACCCTTGCTTCTTCTCCTTCAGTTTGACCTTAGGTAATCATCAAGGTCGATAAAAGACATCTGTTGGTGGAGCAGCAACAAAAAATAAAGACCGGTTTATTTAGTTACACTTGCTTGTGTTACAAGCCATATGGAAACGTAAAAAAAATATAAAATTCCTAGATGGATTAAATTGATTAAGTAAGATAGAACTTTAGATCAAACGAGGGCAAATCAAAACTTTCGAGGTATACAATTTCTCTGTGCCAAGGGTATTCGACCTTTTAAGGTATAAAATTATCTACATAACAAAACATGTTTACATTTATCCAATAGAAATAACCTGTACATAGATAATAGAATAATTGTAATGGGCACAGTAAATTTAACTATAAAATTAAAAAAAAGGTAGGAACAAAGTTCCTTACATTTTTCATTAAATATAACTTATAAAATCACACTGCTAAGTACGTATACGTTGCTAAGTACTTATACAATGCGGATTTAAAAAAGAGACAAAATTAAAAGTAACTTACTGTTTGTACCTAGCGGAGTTAAGGCAAAATTAAAAGGAAATAATTATTTTTATAATTAAAGCAAGCGTCTTACAATAAATATGTATTGAATATTGAGAAAAAAATTAATCATGATGAATTTATAGTTAAAGAGTATGGTTGTAGTTGGTTGTTTTCTACCTACCTGGCCTACTAATTTAAAAATTTATAAAATATATCTCTTTCCTACTCAAAAACTTCTGCTTGTATCAGGTTGAAATTTTACGTACCCGTTTCAATCGTACTTTAGAATTTAGACGATATGTAATAAGTTTTATTAAAATCGTTACGTTAGAACGAAAGATATCGGTAAAAAGTTGTTTTCTTTATTTTAAACGTTTAGGTCCGCTTTGATAAATCTTTATCACTTCGTAGCAATGTCAATGTTCGTTTTACTAAAAAATGTATTTAAAAAAAGTTGTTTGTCTCATTAAATAGATGAAGTAAGAATTTTTTCCCGTCCTATAATTCCCATTTTAAATTTGAAGATTACGTTTACGCGAGCGTTGCGCGTGAACGCTTTGGCGGATAACGTTGTTCAACGAACACCTCATGGGCATTGGTAAAATGAACATGTGTACCAAATTTCAACTAACTCGGTCATCTTTTACTCAAGTTAACGTTATCGGTAGATGTCGTAACGCTTGATTTTGTGACGGCCGATTTTTTTTTTTTTTTTTTCAAATTCTTCCCTTTTTTGAATTCATTCCCGGGCTCCAGAACGTGCCATGCCATAAGGAACATTGTTCCAATAGTTTAGCAAAAACAATCAATTGTTGTTGATGTGGTTCGGAGACTGTGTGAAGATGATAATGCTACTTCAATTAAGTACTTCGATGAGAGGAATTCATTTTTAAAACGAGTTAAAGAATATAACAAATCAAAAAGAAATAATAATAAAATAAAAATGTAATAAAATTTCTTTTTATGGTATACTTCTAATCTGTCCATTGATTCATTAGTTGAACGAGTCTAACCGGACTTGAAACTTTTTTTGTACTTATATGTAACAAAGAAAAATAAAAAAACACCTCCGATGCTACCAATAATTTACGCGGAAAAAAAACACAAAACCGGTTTGTCTCTGTGGGAGATCCGAAGTCTACTCTCCTGTTTTGTTTTTTTCTTCTTCTTAAAAAACCTCCATCTCACAGATGAAAGGGACGAAGAATAAGAAGAAGGGGGGACGAAGAATAAGAAGAAGGGAGGACGATGAAAAAACTTGATCAACAAGCTCTGAGAAG
Organism: Gerris lacustris; assembly: GCA_951217055.1. Taxonomy (NCBI): domain Eukaryota; kingdom Metazoa; phylum Arthropoda; class Insecta; order Hemiptera; family Gerridae; genus Gerris; species Gerris lacustris. The sequence goes on along the minus strand of OX578279.1, from coordinate 17,081,302 downwards.
AAAGGATACATAAAAAAGACAAACTTACACTGCACAATAAGACGCAAAAATAAGGAAACTAATTATAGAAAATATAATATTGCTAACCACAAAGGAAACTAATTAAAAAAAGAATATATAAATATTGCAAAATATAAAGGAAACTTATTAGAATTTAAACGCAAATAAATATATTTAATAATAAATAATCTTTTAAGCAATCTATCAATATAAAAAAAAATACTCATTTCCTCCAAAAATCATGGATATGTTTTTGGGCATTGAATCCACATATGGACATTTCAACGCTTTTCCATAAAGTGGAGAAAATCAGTATAGATTTGTCTAATTGATAAAGTAGATGGATTTTAAGGTGTAAAATAATGAAGCATTAATCCATTTTGATTACCATTTGGTCCGCTAGGAGCTCTGATATCATTTTATATAAAATTTAGAACTTCTATCGGCAAAATATAGTACTACAATGAATACAAGTGAACACCAATCTACCTCCTATTATATTCTAACTTCCTGGCAGGATATTTAAGAGCGCCATAAGTTTATTGAAACTTCATCCCGCCTATTGTCGGTTTACTAAATATTGTACTATAAATAAAAACCTGTCGACCTCCTGTTAAATCCTAACTTCCTGGCACGATATTCAAAAGCGTCACAAGCATAAAATCATTAATTTATACAAAATAGGATGCGAGGAAGCTAGGTTGGCACACTAACACACTAAGGAGGAACTAATTGGCACACTAACACACACTATGGAGGAACTAATTGGCACACAAACAAACACTATGGAGGAACTAATTGGCACACTAACACACACTATGGAGGAACTAATTGGCACACTATTTTACATTTATTAAAGTATCAATTTAGCAAAATTTAAAGAGCGCAGAGAGTTGAAATTAAGCTGGGGCTATCTGCAGGCTACTTTCAACAAACCATCAAAATTTCATTAAAAAAATTTAAGTATTTTTGAAGATATAGGGTTTAAATAAATGTGTATTTGTGCGCACGTAGAAGAAAAACATATGGGTGCGCAGAAGGTTCAAAGTTATATGGGTTCAACAATGGGCTAATTATGACTAACTATCAAAATTTTCATAAAATCGGACGAGTAATTATTAAGATATGTTGGTTTGCAGAAAATGAGCGACAGACTGAGAGACTGACACAGATCCAAATAGACTGCTAATTAGTATGTCACATAGCTTTTTCGCATCCTTTCACGTACTTCCTAATGGAAAGGATTACTTATAACGGAAACCATTACTTCCTATCACGTACTCGTAATGGTTTCCCCCGTTTTTTAATGTGTCAAAATTGTTTTGATTTTTTACATGGATTAAATTATCAATTTAGCAAAAGTTAAAGAGCGCAGACTGCTCAAATTAATCTGGGGCTATCTGCGAGATACTTTCAATAAACTATAAAAGTAACATATAAATGAGATAAGTACTTTTGAAGCTATAGGTGTAAATAAATGTATGTTTGTGAGCATGTGGAAGAGAAACAAATGAGCGCAGAAGGTTTAAACTTATATGGGACCAACAACGAGCTAATTATGACCTACCAACCAAATTTAAATAAAATCAGATTATTTTAATACAATTAGGATATGATGGTAATTAAGTGTGACAGACAGAGACACGGAACCAAAAATGTTCCCTGATGTCTCAAACTGATTTTTGATCCCGAATTTTTGAAATCGGAGATGAGATCTAAAAATTTTTCGTTCTTCAGAACGATCCAAGCTCGGAAGCAAAATTATAATTTGGTATTTAAGTAGGTAACATAAAATATAAAATTATCCATAAATAACATCACCCTGCTTTCTAAACTTTTAGATTATAAAATTCATCTTTATATCCCTATAATATTTTCTAGGATTCTTCAAGAGTATAAGAGTAAGATATAATATAAATTCTGTTAAATAGTTACTTTAGGTACTTAAGAATATAGCAAGGAAGGATTTCACAAGAACCTTCGGCCGGGCTTAAATTCGATAAAGGGTTTAAATGCATAATATATGATTTTCCGCGCCCTTTTCCCTTCCAAACCTTTTACAACCGCTGAGATCATATTTCCCTCGGAAAATGTTTCCAAAGCTTCCATGGCCCGAAAACTTAAGAAGGGCAAAACCTTTGCCCTTCTTGAGAAGTAAGTAAATATAACCGTTTTTTCCCTGAAAATCTCAGAGGATCATATAGCAAACTCTTCTTTAAAGGTTACATATTAAAATATTTAAGATTATTATAATACGGAGAGAGAGGAAATAAGAAGAATTTATATGACGCTTTCACAGCGAACTAGAAGAGTTACTAACTCATAAAATAACATTATATATCTTTAAATTATTTTGCAAAGCTTTTATTATTAGAATTATGTAAGAAATTATAATCGGTTTTACTAAGAATTGCTTAAAATGTTTATTGCCAACATCTATTTGTCACAAAACTGTATTCATTGAATATTGCTTCCAAGCTTACCGAAGGTAACGCAAGCTATGATATCGTTCTGAAGAACCAATATTTATTATGTGTCCGATTTTCAAAAATTCCCAAACAGATATCCGTTTCAGACAACAGGGTAACATATCTGGTTCCGTTTCTGTTTTTCGGTCAGTCTCTCAATTTTTGTGAACCAACATAACTTAAAAACTGCTGGCCCGATTTTAAAGAAATGTGGATGTTATGTGATAATTAGCTCATTGTTAGCCCATATAACTTAGGATCTTCTGCGCCAATTTGTTTCTTTTCCACAAGTGCACATACATACATTTATCTTCAAACGTACATATCTGATTTTTATGAAATTTGGATGATTTGTCGAAAGTAGCCTGCAGATAGCCCTAGATTAATTTCAACCGTGTGCGCTCTTAAAATCTTGCTCATGTAATTCAACTTTACTTTAATATACTTAATTAGTACTTTAATTAATGTAAAAATTCAAAATAATTATGACAGATTTAAAAAAGGGGGGGAACATAAAGTAAATTTGACAATAATAGTTAGTATAAAAACATAAAATGACAGAAGTATACGAAATAGTACTCGAGGAAGATATGTGCCATACTAATTTGTACACTATTTCTTGCTCAGAAATATAATTTTTTAGAGAAATTGTTCAGGTAAATTTGAAAATAGAAGTACGAGATTGGTTTATAGTAACAAAACAAAGATTGGAAGAATACAGCAAAGGCTGACTTAGGGTTGCTTTTAAAGTACTGAAAATACTAGTACATATTAAAGCATCATTGATGACATATAAGTGCAAAAAATATATTATTTTAGATTAGACTTAAGTACATCTACTAGTGTTGCCGTTTAGATGAAATTATCGAAATAATTATAGTTCACATAAGCAACCACTTTACTCAAAAAGAATTTTATTTCCTTTTCTTACGATTACCTGTGACACATAGAAGCTCTTGACTATGACATCCTAAGAAGTAAGAAAAAAGAAATTTATAAGGATGCTTCTCAATGCTGTTTTGATCATTATATACTCGTAGGAAAATATTGTTTAATAAAGGCAAGTTTCATATTTATTTAATTTACTAACTTAAGCCCTTTTGTAGCATATATAATTATTTAAAATTTATAAAAATTCAATATTTTTTAGTCATTCAATAATTGTTATAATGTATATATAATATATTATGTATTTATTTCTTGCCCAACTTACATTGTAACATTATCTTTTCTAAATCAATGAGAAATTGTCGCTGATTTTTGTAGAATATATTTTACTGTTGAAAAGGTCCGCCTTGGTTTTTTCCGTCTTTATATTTTATCAAGGTTGGATTATTTATTTTAAAATTCAGGGGTTGTATCCCCCCACCTCAGTCCCTGGGGTCTCGTTATACTCTCTGGAAGGAATTTAAAGTGACAAATTGACGCTGATTCGATAAAATACCATCATTTTTTTATTCAGTCTAAATTTTCTTTTTATCGAAACCGTTTTATCAATGTCATCCTACTTGCAATATTGAGAACTTCTAAAATTATTAAATAATAATAATTTAAATAAACATCGAATTCAATAGGATATTGTGGGAAATTTATAGTAAGTCCAATTGGATGAAGGAATCGATATTTAAGAA